>VWZL01002502.1:29796-132371 GCA_013396915.1 Stercorarius parasiticus
TTTTTTCTTCCCCCCCCCCCCCTTTAAACGTTGTGTATCCAAGGAGCGTTTATATTCCGTATATTCTTCTTGAAGAGAGGCCTAAAAATCTCACTGTATTTTATTTTTTTTTTTCTTACAAGGCCAATGCTNCCCCCCCTACTTAAATAACTGAGGTTCGGTACACGGCAGTTTTGTGGACAAAAGGGCCTTTGTGATGTGGAATTGTTTTTATTTGTCATGCAAAGAGGCAGGGCTGACAGAAGGGGCTGAGGACTCTGCTGCTGTGCCTGGCGGCCATAGGCCGCTGCTGCTCCGCTCTGGCTCTGCTTCGGTCCAGCCCTTGCTAAAAAAAAAAAGCCTGAACATTCTTAGTTTCTGCTAGGAAGCAGGTGTGTGTTTCTTTGTGAACTGAACTACTCCAGCATCTGTAAAATAGTAGGTCTTAAGAGGAGATAAATGCTGAGATAGGAAAAGGGTCAGAAAGTATGTATAACTGCTAAAGAGAATGCTTCATTTTGGCCTTAATGTGGCATCTCTTTTCCAAACGAAATAACATTTGTTACAGCTTTGACACAGACACTGTTTTACAAAAAAAACTCCACAAGAACGAAGTTGCATATTGGTCACTTGTAATCTGGTGACATACAGGGTCTTCCTGGCAGAATTAGTTAGCTTCTCTTGACTATTAACTAACTTTAAAAAAATACTTTACATATCTGTGTTTGGAGGGGTTTTTTTTGTAGGATTCTATAGTTTTTGATGCCCAAGACTCCTTACAGCTGAGAAACCTTTTTGCAAAAAAACCAAAAACAACCCAACCAACAGATTTGGAAATACTTCTAAAAATCTTTTTGCTTTTGCGCGCATTTGCTCTTGCAGTATACCATAGTATAACTACAGTCATTTGTGATACAGACGCCCTAGAGAGGAGCAGAACTTACTCTTCCTTGACAAAACCATCTATCTTGTTTCAGCAAACTGAGAACACACTGTAATTTTTCCCTTGCAGAGAGGCCGCGGAGCCCTTTATTCTCAGATTTCCATGTATCGTGTATTGCCCCATGTTCTGATGAGGTAGCGTGACCTGCAGGCCCTGTTGCAGCTCAGGATGGACTGCCCAGGCCATGGGTCATTTGGGCAGTGCTGGGTTGTCCAGTTCTCTGCTTTTACAGATACAACTCTGTTAAACGTTACTGCTCAAGAAATACAAGCTCAAGTTGGAAGTGGATTTCTTGTCCTCAAGAGTATCTTTCCAGTGGAAGCAGTGAAGCTAATCGCTGTGATGTCTGCTGAATTTCTAGGCTAAGGGAGATGAACTCTTCCAGTCTCCTTTGGCTGGGAAATAAAAATTTCCTCATTCATGCTGATGACCTTTAACAGCGCTACTTTTCGTCTTACCTTATCTTTCTAGAAGGTGGATGAGCAGAATAATGCACACTTCCAGTTGAGGACTCGTCAGATCCCCCTTAAAAGGGACTTACCTGTGTTAGCTGTTTTTAGTGTGATTTTCTAAAAGTTATAGCAACTGCAGTTATCTGTAGAAGAAGAAATCTGGTTAACTGTGCCAGGGTTCAGCTGTCACGAGGCTTTGAAGAGCTAATTCTTTTAATTTTAGTCTGTCCATTACCAGGTCTTCAAGGAGGAGTTCTGGCCACGTGCAGCTTGAACCCACTGAGCTTGTACCCCTGGTGAGACCAGTAAAAGGAAGGTAACTCTTCATAATGACATTCCAAAGACAGATGTTAAGTCAGTAGAAATGTACATTTTTTTATTAATAACTGCCGCTTACCTTTTGTGGTCTTTTGTCAAAGGTTTTGTAAAGAGGTTGCAGTAAAGCTACTCTTGGCATCGGATGTCAGATTGCTTCAAGCTCTATAAATCAAGCGTTGGGCTACAAACATGGACGTAGAAAAATAAATAGCCAAGTATGCTGTAGTGAAAGTTGTTTTGAGAGCCTGGCAGAGGATGTTTCTAGAGTGAGAGATAAATAGTGAACTTCCTGTGTTTAAACATTATTTTTCCCGCGACTGGAGTTAATGGCTTTGTTTCCCTAAAGCTGCTGGAATTTGGTCTTTCTAGTAATTTTCATTTGCTGTTCATACAGCAGTATGAATGTACATTGGGTCCCCCCCCCAAAAAAGTATCAAATGAAAATTTAAGATTATCTTTGCTCTAAAGAAAGAACTCTACCCTTTGAGCTCCTGCTGCTTATGTGTATTTGTACTTCCAACCCTAGGAACTGAAGACAGAGAAAGCGAATGAGGTAACGATAGCACCCAGCTGTAGCCTGAGGATCAGGATGTATGATGGGGCCATTGCTGTTGGCATCAAAAGCTGTAGGAAGCAAATGGTAACCCCCAGTAAGTGGTTGTCAGAGCTGCTAGGAGCAGCTGGTGGCAGGAGGCTGGCTAGAGGCCAAATATGAATTCTGAACCCCTTGTACGAAGGTGATATTAGAAGCTGGTGATTTGAGCAAAAAGAGGAGAGACAAATTGGAAGATGATGGACTTCTCAGGCATAGGAGCAGGATGCTTTTTGGGAAGAGCAGGAGAATGGGAAACTCGTCCCGGCGGGATGCGGAGGAGGGTGTCTGATTGTCATCATTATCAACAGGAAAAAATGGATTAGCAATAGTTAAATTGGGTAAGTGATAGGGGAAAACATGTAGGGCTAACCTTATTTGGAACAGTGGTTGCGTTGGCTTATAGTTAAAGATATTTGTGTATGAGACTCTAAATAGTACAGTGATTCTGGAGAGCAGGCCTTGAGTTGAAGGCCATAGAAACAGCAAGAATCCTTCGTAAACTTCAGATGGCTAACCATAGCAGCTTGATACAAAAAGCATCTGACCTTAAAAGTTGGCTTAAAAATCTAACACAGATAAGGAAAAAACCAAAATCTCATTTTGAGTGAAAAGAAGGGACAACTGATAATATGTTAGGTAGCAGGTGAACCTGAAAAATAGCAGCTGTTGTCTCTGATTTCACAAGATCATGTGAGTTTTGAGGGCTGATGAAACACTGCACAGCTGATTTAGGTTGTTCAGTGTCCCAGTTTGGTTTCACAACCTTCTGCATCTTGCATTATTTCACAATGGAGTTTAAGAGGCAAGGAATGAGCATGTAGTTTCTTCTTTCCTTGACTGAGAAGTTTTAAACTTTAGAAGGGTAGGCAGTCATAATTTTACTCTGGGCTGCAACTTGCTGTGTTGTTCAGTAGCATATAAGAAATTTTTAACTGGGATAATGACTTTGCTGAAATAGCAATATTTGATTTTAATGTGCTTCATCACTGGGCCATTTTCCTTCACTGATTGGTATTTTCTGCATGTTTTTTGTGTGTTCCCTTTAAGTGAGGGGATGCAACATAACATTTCTTTTTGATGCTGCTGTTATAAACGTGCAATCTTGCATGCATATATTATAAACATGTATTAAAGAAAAAAACTGAGTAAAGTCATAGAGCGTCTTTAGCAAGCGATGGCATAAAGCCCTGTAAGTTTTGTTTTGATGTTCTGAGTCTGTATGTTCCTCTAGCAAAATCAGCATAGATAGCACATCCACAGGTTGTGGCTGTCAGAAATCCTTAAGAGCTACATATGTGAAGCAGTATTAAGAAATGAGTTTGCTTTCTTGAGACCAGATTGTGTGGAGAGGTTTCTGGAGGTAAACGAGACAATGAGCGGTAAGGAATTGAGAGAAAGCTGCGCTTTGCTGTCTGCCTTGGCGCTGCAGCTTGCACCTGTATAACTACTTTTGTGCTGCAAACTGTTTTTCATATAAAGTGAATGCTGGTGAGGTGCTGTGAAAAGGGGAATTGTGCTGTTGGGAAAATATTAAACTAAAGAGGCTTTTTAATTCCAAGAGTTAGGTATGTGTAACTTGTGGTTTGTTTGCGTTTTTTTACCAGTCCACATCCTCATGTCAAAATTGCTTACATTTCTTCAAAGGAAGGTGTAAATCTTGAGATTCTGATCATTTTAATACTGTCATTGGAATGAATGTTCCTCCCCACTTACAGCAGGTGTTGGCAACGTTTTGTTGAGAAAGTTGTGGTTCAGATAAAGTGAAAGAAAATTAAATTATTTTTAACTTTTGAGAACTAGATATGTCCTCAGATAGTTTAATCTCGTCTTTTTTACTGAGCTAATGAGCAAAATTAAGCCTTGTTAATGACACAGGATTGTAAGGAAGAAAACAAAAACCTTTGTTTGCTGTGCTGAGACTTACGTGTATTGTTGAGAATGCTACGCTGAGGTACAGAAGAAATAAAATAGTTGTTTTGTGTGCTTTTATTTTTAGTCCTGTCATTTAGCTGTTTTGGCCAGCTAATGTGCCTTTGTCTTCTACTTCTGTATGCATAGGTGCCCTTGTTGTGAAGTGCCACCTGTGTAAGTGGTATTAGACTGCAATCACCGTTGGCGTCTAAACAAGAACACTTTTTATTGTCCTGAAACTTAGATTGCGAACTGGCATCTTCTTGTTGAAGACAAGCACTAATGGTTGGTATATGCCGTAGCACTGTGTACTGTGTAGTGGTGTTTCCAGGGCTATGGCATTATGGAAAAGCAGAGTGTTTAAAATAATTGGAATCAGTGGTATTCCTCCTTTTGGTGTGCAGGGCATCTGTCTTACTGGTGTCTGCCTTTAAAGAGGAAAAGCTCTCTTGGTCAGCCTGGCACCTGATCAGAATAGGATTGCAACTTGAGTGGGATCAGCAGATAATTCCCTTGGTTTCTGCTATGTGGTTGCACGCTAAATAGCAGTGCACAGAGTAATCAGCATAACAGATTAGGCAGGCATGTTAAACTGTACCCATAGGGCTCTCTTACAGGCACTTTTTGCTAGTTTTTGTACTTTCTTTGAGGAAATCTGCGTAAAAATGCAAGTGAGGCCAGACTGGCACACTAACTGCTTGGCAATGGGAGGAAATGTCCCTCTTGCATGTTGTTGTAGCTGTGTTGATCCGGTTTGTTGTTCAGGGAGAAGATCTTCTACAAACCAACATAGGCAGTAGGACTTCGCTTAGAGAGCGATTGTGAGTGTAACCTGTGAAGCAACCATTTAAGTGGGTTGCAGGTTTCTTCACTCCAGTATAGGTTTTTTCATTACATTACCAAAAGACAAATGTTCTGTGAGAAGGCTAAATTTGTATGGCCCAGCCCAGGAGGGGGAAAAAAAATAATGAGGTGATCTAGTAGTTAGTTGGTAAATTTTGTCCAGAATGAGTAGGAAAGCCTGTTTCAGTTAGCACAGTTCCTTGTAGACCTGAGGTTATGTGCAGAGCGTATGTGTACAGATCCTGGTTTGTCTTTTACAACTCTTATTGCACAGCTTATATTTGAAAATTGTTTAAAACTTGAGCTAGGTGTTGCAGTTGAAGAACCTTCAAACTGTCGTTAAAGAACAGTTTCTTCTCTTAATGTTTCAGGGACTTGAGGATTTCTCTCATTTCAATATTTTATTGTCCTTAAAACTAGAAACAAAGTTGTTAAGCTTAGTAAGCACTGTACTCTTTTAACTTCATAGATAATGTTTCCCCAGAGCCTGCCTTCTGCCTCTTAGAGAGGGGGTTCACAGGCCTGAACTTAGGACAAAGAGGAAGAGGGACGAGAAAACATTATCCTTCTTGTTTCTAGGCTTCTGCACAGAGGAGCTTGCTCTGAGGGCTTTTATCAGTGTCCTTCTGGAGACAGGAGCGTGTTTGGATGGATCTGTTTTGGTTTGTGTTCAGTTCCGTGTAACTTTCATCACATGGAGCAGTAGACTGTTTCATGGGTTTGACGTTAGGTACGGTTTTGCCTCCTCTCTCTTGTGAGAAGTGGTGTAGTTTTTTAATGGGTTTGGGGTTTGGGTTTTGGGTTTTTTCTTTTCAATGCTCAGTTTAAGGAAGTGCATCTGTCTTTGCTAATCTGTTTGTTCTTTTTTGATGGGTTTACTGTGCAGAGTAGCTGTGCCAGATTCATGCAAGTGACTTTGTGGGATGCGACTTTGTCAATCCATAGGGTGGGAATCTCGGACAATCAGTGCTTTGTAGAACAGTTTAGTTATGCCTTACGGTGTACCACTGAGATTTAGTCTTTTGGAGTGAATTGAGTCCTCTATCAAGACACTGAGGAAATGGATGCACATGTGGATCGTATAGAAGTTAATTCCTTTTGAAATAAGGGGTGGAGGGAGACATTGAGATCTTTGCGCCACTTTAATATCTTCTTTCTTTTTAGGCAGTTCCTTGCAGCTGTGATAGATTCATGCAAGGTATCCGTAGTTTTGTGCCATTAGAATGTTCAAAAACTTGTCATTTGAAAGGAAATGCCTCAAAGTTTTCATTTAATACATATAACTCCTTTAACTGCCTGCAGTGTTGGGTTTTTTTAATTAAGCACTCTGCCTTTGATTAACAGTATTTCTGTATGTATATCTGTATATCAGGTTATTGTACTTGATTGCATGGAGTACTTGCTCTCTATTCCTAGTAATCATCAAATAATAGTCAAAATGAACTCTGTTTCAAGAGAGATTTTTGTGTTAATAATATTTAAAGGAGAAATAATAAATAGTGAGTACCATGTCATCCTATAACATATTAAGTGGCATCTGTCGTGCTTGTTTCGCTCAAAACCAAGAAAAGGTTGAGAAGTGTTGAGGTCTTGTCTTAAAGATTTTAAAATTATCTAAAAATTGTGTACATCTTGCTATTTCCTTTCAATGCAAGCACTGAACTGAGATACATAGGGATCTAAGATGTCAGTGTCCTTTCTTTTTTTGGTGTTGTTTTTGTATGTTTTAAAACACATATGCAGATATGTAAGTTTCTTGTCTCTTGCCTGTGTACAACTCACGTGTTCAGTGTTGCACTGTCACTGACTTGCCCTTCCAAAATTCAACACAGCATAAGAAGCCTGGTTAGGTCCACTGTGCTCCTGATAAAAAGCCCTGAAATAGTGAGACACAGTGCACGAGCTGCTTGAATGGTCACTTCCTTGGAGAGCACACGGGTTGTAATTTTCCACCGCAATATAAGCCTTCACTTTGTGGGAACGTTAACGGTAAATCCTAGTTTCCTGTCTTTCTGTTTCAGTATGTATGACCAATTGCCCTACTCTGATTGTCATGGTGGGTCTCCCAGCAAGAGGAAAAACCTACATCTCGAAGAAGCTGACACGCTATTTAAATTGGATTGGAGTGCCTACAAAAGGTGATGGATTTACTTTTGTTTACATTAGAAGGCTAGCGCAGATGTTAGGTGTTCTATAAACCTAATTCCTGGTGATCTTGTTGCCCAGTTTGACTATTTAAAATCCGTCTGCTTTGTCAACTTATTTTTAAGCAATAGCATATACAGGCTTTCAGTTCCTTTTAGATGGTAATTAATCAAATTCTGGTGATTGTTCATTTACCTCCTTGTTCTGCCAGGTGCCTACATCAGCTTTTTGCTCTTGTTCCCTTAACAGTTTGGTTCTTCAGCTTTTTTCCCCCCTCTTCTTTTTTTTTTTTTCCCTTCCCCTTTCTTTATGTGGGTGAAAGGGAATCTTGTTTACGAGCAGATGAGCAGTCAGCACTTCTGGGTTAAAGTTCTGACTTCTCCATCTTCTTTTCTCTGCGAACTTTGTCCAATGTGTAATTCTCTGCATAATTCTTTGTTTAACTGCATTTGTGGAATGATTTGCAGCTCTTTAAATATTGAGAGCCCAAGGAACTGAAGCAGCCACTTGTTATCACTCTCTTAAGGACTTTACGTGTGTGTTTTGAGTGGGAATTGGTGGCTCAGATTGGTTATGCCAAGGACCTGGTTGACATACCTCATTCCTGAGCTCCTGTGGTATCTTGTGGGCCCCAGCTCGACAAGCAAAAAAGTTCTAAGTCCATTTGAAGTTCTGAGCAGCAATCTCACCCTGCCATCTCCTCTGGCTCTGTAGAAGAGAAAGACAGCTTTGGAGTTCTGTGATTCCGTGTTGTGTGCAGTAATGGTAGCTTTGTAGTTATGAGTAGTTAATCATTTAAGTAACATTAAACATGTTAGATCATACTAAAGGCTAGACTTTTGGCTGGATATTCAGAGATGTATTTCCTAGTAGCTCTAAGAAGTCAAGATGAAGAGTTCTGGCCTATGTTTAAATTGCCCTTGGATTCTAGGGTATAGCTTTTGGAGTTGGTGTTTTCTTAACTTGTCTAACACTTTTTATTAGATGAGATGTTATGGAGGATATGTTATATTGTTTGAATATCAGAGTTTTCAGGATTTAAATTGGCTGTTCTCACACAGGATCACCCTACTGATGAGCAGTATCAGATATTTAGGGACTTCAGTTTTATCCATTAAGTTGAAGTGGGGTACTAGTCTAAATACATTAGCTTATATCTAAGCTAATAAAATGTATAATATACGTGTATATAGGTATGTATATATGTCATTGTGTTGAGTGTTTTACTGTGTGAACTTAGAAAAGCAGAAATCTAGCACTGGATAACAAACAAGGTACCGTCCACATCTGGCTCATGCTTGGTTGAATGTGTCCCAAATCCAGTTAAACAAGTAGGGGCAGTCTGCTTCAGTTATAGGAAAAGTTTCTTCGTCTACTGTGAGCAGTACATGAGAAAATATATGTGCCTGTGCTTAATAAAAATAGTTAAAATATCACTGCCTAGTTTTACGTAGTTTCTCATATACAACATAAAGTTGCTATATGAGCTTCCATCCTAGGTTGCTGGTTATGGTTTGTCTTTGTTAGAAAGCGTGCGTGACTTGGGATTTGCTTGGAAACCACAGATCCTTCCTGTTGTTTGTGTCATCAGTGATGCAATTTTACTGAAGCTGAAATCAACTTAAAATACCTTACTGACTGAGGGAATAGATGACACATTGCCTAATGATTCCAGTTGATTGGGACTGAATCGGTACGTGTAAGTATCGAGTAGCCCTAACAGCTGTTACCCTTTAGCTCTTAATGTCTTAAAATTAGTGTCTGCTTACTATACTAAGTGTTCTTATTCTCTGAGACGGATGGTTAAAATTACGAGGTTATGTAAACCAGAGAAAAGATAAGTGCCACCTTTTCATGTAACGTACATTAAGCAAGCTGGAGGGTTCAAGAGCAGAAGGTGGAGGTAAATAGCCCATGATTGATTTTAGCTGAATCATGTTGGCCATCAGTTTTGTTTTTTCTTTTATTCCTTCCAAAATCCTCTGTCGTTTAGAATGTGAAATGGTTAAAAGTACAAAAGACTTTTGTCTAGGCTTTTTGAAGGAAATGAGGTCAATTAGATGCTTGAATAGAATTGTGTTGCAATGTGGTTTTTAGATACTAAACTTTGGGAGGCTTTTTTGAATAGTTCTGGCTATGTGGTAGTTGTGATACCGGTTAGCTTTGTGAAACTTTTCCACAGGGGCGGATGCTAATAATAAGAGCTAAAGATCATCTCAGTAGATAGCACTTTTTCCTTTGCTGTGCATGACCCTCTTGCAGTAACTATTCTTCCTTAGAAATTCATTAATTTTAGTTTTTTAAAGGGCTATTACCTGAAAACAATGACCATCTGAACTTCTTGCGTGTTCTGTTTTTCTTACGGAACCACCTTTTCACGTAGCCAGTATGGCCAGTGCTCATTAAACCTGTCACACAATAACCTGGATTGTACTATAACCCATGTCATGCAGTTGGCCACAAAAAAATGACATCAACATTGTTGAGTTTGTACAAAACTTGACTTTTGGGGGGATAAACAATATTTATTTCCTTATCCTCTGTCCCTAGTCCCAACAGCAATCTATATACAGCAGCTGATGGTTGAGCTCTCTTATCCTATGTCTCTTTTCTTAATTACATCTCGGCAATTGTGTCTGTTGCTTCTTCTTTCCAGAAACAAAGTCTGGCAAGTAGTTACACCATGGCAGCTTCCCAAACAGAATATTTCAGTTTGATCTAACATTAAGAAAAATGCATTGCAGTTCAGCAGAGAAAACGGATAGGTCAGAAATAAGTTAAACATTAATTGCACTTCAGAGACCTATTTTCAGAGCAGTCAAGTTAATTAGGGTACAGTGTCATTGCTGTGTGGCAAAACAGAGCTGCCTTGCCCTAATTCCATATCTGATATTGTGACACGTGTACAGCCATAGACCTGGACCTTTGCCCAGATAAGGAATTATTTTTCTTCGACCACTGTTAAGAGAGCACAGTAAGATTATGTTTGGTTGTCATGCTGATTTTTTTTATTTATTTATTTTTTTTTAAAACGTAAGCATTTTTTAAATAAATGGAACGGGGGTTGTGAAATAGTATGTGCTGATCCTTAAGGAATAGAAATATTTGAGCAGCATTATGAAAAAATGTTCCACAACTTGAAGTTTTGTTTATCAAAAGCAAGGTTAGTTGGTTATGTTTAGAACTCTTCCTTGCTTAAATAAGAGCGGAAGGTTTTGGGAGGTGCTATCAGAATACTGTTTCACTGCACGTATACACAGTAGTCGTCCCTTGTAAACTACTGAAATAGACTTCCAGTCACCCCTGTGAAGGAGGAGAAGAGTTCCTTTTTGTTGTTCAGGCTAACTGGCAGCCAGAGGCACAGCAGTATGCCCAAGTGACTCCACTGAAGCTGCTTACAGCCCAAATGTTCTTTTGCCGTTTCCCTGATTTGTTGTTGTCTTTGTATTTAAAAACAAACAACTCCCCAAAACCACAAGAAGTAGTATGGTATGTTGACTTTGTACGTGCTAAATTATTTGATCCTTGCAGGTAGTTTGGTTTCAAAGCTGTCATAACTTTTGTCCTTTTTTTACATGGATATCATTAGTTCCCACTAATACTGGTTTCTTCTTGGCAGAATTTAATGTTGGTCAGTATCGTCGAGATTTGGTGAAAAAGTATAAATCTTTTGAATTCTTCCTGCCTGACAATGAAGAAGGCTTGAAAATCAGGAAGTAAGTTTTGAATGTGTTTGGCTACACAATGATAATTGTATTAAAATGGTACCCTGTGTAATTTGCTCTTAGAGACTGCTTTAAGTTGCATTTTTGTATGCTCAAGAAGACCTTTGAGAGACTGCAGTATGAAATGACAAGGAAAAGAAATTCTCAAGAAGGTGGAAAAGTGATTTGTTTAGGCTGCTTAAAATTTGGGGTATTTTTTCCTTAATTGCTTCATCTCAAGCATCAAAAATACAGATAAAATAAATACTTGATTCCTTTTCACTTTTCAGTAGGGTGTGACTGCTGTTATTCCTGCAGATGTTCCAGGATATTTTCACTCAAAACAAAGCAGTTTTAACAAATAGTTATTGGTTTTTTTTACCTTTTTGTAAGGTGTCAACTAATAGACGTGACTCTGCTGTCTAGTTCCTAAAATGCCATTTTAGAGCTTTTTTGTGGATCATAAGGAAAAAAAAAAAAAAACATAACTGCTTTTCTTTTTGGTTTGCGTACTGGAATTTTTCACCTGGAGCACTTTGAGTATGTTTGTCATCACCCATTCAAATGATTGTGAATGAAACATCATTATTCTGTCCCTGAAACTGTTTTTGGCCACCACGCTGGTGCCTCAGGCAGTCAGTCAGTGCACTGCCTCGAAAATTGCCATGTTTTGCTAACGCTGTGCAAAGCAAGGTGAGCACCAGTGTGAACATCTGTGCCCAGATGAGGCGCTTGAGACTCACCTCTTGCTTGGGAAGAGGCGGTGCTTTAATGTAGAGGAAAGATCCTGAGAAGAAAGGGTAGATGAAGAGATGATCAGAGCAAGAGGGAGCTGCCTCTTTCTTACGGGAGATCAAATGGGAAGGTCTTTTATTTTCTTCACCATTCGTTGTCTTTTTTAGTATGCTGAGGAAAACATTTAAGAGTGTGCAGTATGAAATGAGAAGGAACAGAAATTTTAGAGGAATGGAGATGCGATTTGTTTAGGCTACTTGAAATAGGGAGTATTTTGTTCCTAATTGCTTCGACTCAAACATCAAAAATGTCTGGACTTTCCTATGGTCTGGACTTTCTTCTGTGGCTGTCCCTCTGCTTGTCCTGTTTCTCTTGCCTTTCCCCTTCAGCAGCAGTTAGAGTATTGCTAATGTCAAAGGAGAACAACTTGCGTAAGAACCTCCTAATCCTGTGGGACTGAAGAGTAGATATGAGCTGCATTAGCCTTGCAAGCCCTTACCTTTTGCTTAGAGGTAGAGCTAAGCCTTTTAACGTGCCTCTGTGTCACCTCTTAGACTAAATGGTGGGGAATATAACATGAAATGGGCTGTGTGAGCTAATCTGCCTAGTTAGCAATGAGTAAAGAGTGTTTATATTTATTTAGTGACGACTTGACTGTTGAATCTCAGTTCCTGACGTCTGTTAACCATGCTAATGTGGAAACACTGTCAGGATTGAAAAACCTTCATTTTTCTTTCAAGATAAAGCTGTGCATGCAGAATGTGGTGAATGTGAGTGGATGGTTATGCATTTCAGTCTGGAAGTCAAAATAAAGTAGTAATACATAGAAAGGCTGTTGAAATGGACAGGAGTTTATGTTGATACTGCGAAAAGACTGCTTATTGGAAATAAATGGGGCTTTGTGCTACTAATGAGTAAATTGTGTTCATTATTAATGTTTCCCTCCAACATTATTTACGTGCTAGAAATTGTAATGGACTTTGAAGGTAATATTAATGATGGGAAAGCTGGAAATGAATTTATTCTTGTCCAGATTTAATACAAATGTAAAGTAGGGAGAGGTGGGGGTTTTTTGGTGTTTGTGTCCTCAGGGTCTCAGTACTAATAGGTGACTACTATGGGATGTTATTTTCACTTCTGTCCCTAATGCTTGGTGCTAACTTTGTTTTGCTCTCTGTTGTAACAGATTTTTTTGACATAAGCAATTTTTATACAATAGTTCAAAAGAGAAGTAGATTACTGAAAAATAGTTGTCTATCCACTTTAACTTAGGACCACAAGATAAAAGCCTTCAGTTGATATTTATTTTTTTACACCCCTCTTTGAGAATCAAATTAAGACAGAAATATCTATGAATAGGTAATGGCAAAAAGAATACAGTTGCAGGGATGATTCAGTGCTGTTACTTTAGATCAGTGAAAGTTTATCCTGGTCAGCAAAGTTGAGGGCTGTTCTATGGTGATGTACAGTTGTATCAGTTGTACAGAGGAGCACTGGACTGGTCTTTTTTTCAGGCAGAAGGCCGTGACCACATTTCCTCAGTATGTCCTGGCTGACCTCTGTTGGTTTTTCCTGTGTTTTGTGGGGGTGGGGGTGGTGCGGTGTGATTAAAACATATGTGGTTTTGAGAGAGATTATCTAACATTTGCGGGGCACTTTGATCACAATGTACAAGTGCATTAATAAAATGCCTTTAACTAGCAGTTGAGTTTTACTCTCTTTGATTTTTAAGACAGTGTGCCTTAGCAGCGCTGAATGACGTCCGACAGTACCTCAGCGAAGAAAATGGGCACGTGGCTGTAAGTTTCTTGTCGAAGGCACGTTCTTGAGATGCTTCCCTACAAAATATTGTGTGTCTGCTGGGTAATACACAGCCTGAATAATTCCAGTATCTCTTCAGTATGTCAGAATTTTTTTTTTATTTGGGAGTTGTATGTTAGATCTGACTTTGTTGCTGCAGTGCAAGGAGCGCTTAAGTTCAGGGTGATGACGCCATATTGAGCAACCACTTCTGTGATGCGAGGGGCTAACTGAGGGGAGGGTAACACTAAGAAAACTGTCCCCCTTCTCTCCACTTATAATGTACTGTTAAACGCATCTGTTGTTTTTGTTGCACTTGTGTTTCAAGTGAAAGGTAAAGACTTACTGAACAAAAAGCATCCTGGGGTATTGCTTGGCAGTTGTGTTACTGACATGAGAAATCTCTGAAGAGAGCAGGAGAAACTCAAAATTGCTGCGTATTTAATAATGGTATGCAAAACATTAGCTGTTCAACGATTGAGGTTGCATATTCACATTAATAATATTTTGTGCATGGTGTTGTTTTTCTTAAGACTACTGACACAACTCAGTGGTGTTTCCCTTAGCTAATAAGGGAAAACCATTAACTATAAGTTCTGCTGGGGACATGAGGTAAACTTTATACTTTGGCAAACGTAATACTTTGGTAAAACGCTGGTGTGTTCAGAGCTGAACGTAAGTCCTTAGGAAAATGGCTGCATATTTCCTTATAATTCACGGGCAGGATTTACAAGTCTTGCAGATCTTCTGCCCTTTAAAAGTTGTAGACTTGCATTTTGAATAGTGTATTGCTTGCAGCATCTTTTTTTGTGTAGTATAAGTTCACTGTGCATTAGTATTTAATGCTGATATGGGCCAGGAAGAGGATTCTGTCCTGTATTATGTGTTAGGCTTAAATTCTGGTTGCTTCTTCCAAATACAGTGTTGTGCTAGTAGTGCTTTCAAAATATTACTCTTTTTTATTATGTAGAAAATCATGTGTGTTAAGTAGGAATGTCTTTTGGTTTTCTGTTGAGCATGTTGAGGTAGTGGGAGAGAGGGAAGGGGAAGTGTTTTCATTGCTTTCCTTCACATTGAGGGACTTGGAACTTGTATTTTTGTTGTTGTTAACACAGTGCGTTTCACAGACTGTGTTGCTTTTTTAATTCCTCTCTCTCTCTTTCTTCGTAATTATTCCTAGGTCTTTGATGCTACAAACACAACTCGAGAACGCAGAGAAACTATTTACAAATTTGGTGAAGAAAATGGATATAAGGTGAGTCAGAAGCAAAGGATTTCTCAGCTAATGCCTGAACAAGTAGGGCAGTGATAGTAACTCCAAGTTAAGTGCACTAGCATAAGCCACATCCTTTCTAGGTGATTAGTCAATAGAGCATTTTGTGTTCTCAAGCATTGTTTGTGATTAAAAGTCAACCCATCCTCATTTTTCTCATCTTTAACGTTTGCACTGTTTGGAGCTAATCTCTTTTATGCCATGGCTTCTGTCAGCAAGAACTACTTAAAATATTGTTCTCGGGCCAGTTCGGATTTTTGCTGCAGGAACACGTAGGGAATTCTGTGTTGGTTCTGTACTAACCAAAAACTTTCTGTGGCTTTCTGCCTTCTGTCCAGGGTTGGTTTGCATTTATGTGTTCTCCAGTAATCTTCAGTTTCCTCTAAACTTGTGTCTCTATAAACCTTTGAGACAGCAAAACACAAACCTCCTTTTAAGTGAAGCTACTCAGTTGGTTGAAAGGCTTCTAAATTATTATCTCAGAAGCATTGGTTACTGTTTGCATGGCTGAACTTGCATCCTCCCCATTTATTTCTTCCTCTTCCATCCTAAGTTTTTCTTGCTACAAAATTTTTCTACTTACAAGCATCGTTGGGGAAAGTAGTACAGAGCATGGTGCTTCAGGGAATGGTAAGGCAACAATTTCTGATGAGAGAAACCTCCTGAGTAAATGGAGGGAAGCTGAAGGCATGGCTCTGTTAAAAAAGGGTTAGCATGGAAGTGGCCGCATGCTGCTCATGTGTATTAGTCTCCAGAGGTGTTTTAATGCATCTTCTTTCTTCCTTCCTTCTGTACATGTGACTTCCCATTTGGACTGAAGACTTTTTTTGTTGAGTCAGTATGTGTAGATCCAGAGGTCATTGCTGCAAACATTGTGGTGAGTATAGGAAAGTTTACTTTAACTGCTTTGAGTCAAGAGATTTGAAGTAGCTCAGTATTTTTAGAAGTAATAAGAACTTCCAATAGCAAAAAAAATTAGCTCCCATTAATGGAACACTTTTCATTTATTTTCCTGTCCATGTGTATACTAACTCAGAAGTTTAATTCTATGAAGAATAGCTCTTTTTGCTTTACATGTATTTTAATTCACTTCCAGAAAATACATTTTTGTGTTGCTTTCTCCCCCTCCCTATTTTTTTAAACTTCTGTTACAAAGCTAAAGAAACTTTTGTACTACTCTCCTCTCTTTATTTTAAACAGCAAGTGAAACTGGGTAGTCCTGACTATGTTGACTGTAGTAATGATGAAGCAACAGAAGACTTCATGAAAAGAATAGAGTGCTACAAGAACTCGTACGAGACGTTAGATGAAACTCTTGACAAGTAAGTGATGAGATATTACTGTGATCGCAAGGTTATTTTAAGATTTTTTTTCTCAGGGGATGGAGCATCCCGTATTTGGGATTAGGACTTTCTAGTCATGTTTTTTTAATGGTTTGAGCTCTTTTTCCGTTCGCAAATTAGAGAGAGTTGACTGTGGGAGTGTAGCCTGGAGACTTGCTTGCGTGAGGAAAATTGGCTAATGAGTTTACTTCAGGACAGTATCCTTTTTTATTTCCCCTCTTGGAGAATGGTATGATTCTTCTGGGTTAGAACCAGCATTTAGAAATTATTCCAGACTTGCTGTAGCAGTTGGTCATTTGTTTTTTAGTTTTTTTTTGGTATGTAGAGGAGACCTGAGTGATTTCTAAGCATAACTTCATTTGTTGACATGGCTAAGATGCATTTTGAACACATCAGTCTTAAAAATGTGACTTCTAAATTTATTTATTTGTGCTTGCAAATTATGCTGTGGATGCAGGGCTCTGAGAAACTTTCAAAGCTAGATTATTTGCTCTCATGCCAATGCATTCATCTGTTTTTCGTTCACTTTCAACACTTGAAAGTAAGGTAGGGAGGAACCATGCGAGGAGGAGCCCTGTTTCTCTTGCTACATTCTGGGATTTCAATGTGGGATTTTGAGCTGCAGTCAGACCAGGTGCCTCCTGGTTTGTTTTGGGACTGCTGTTACAGAGAAGGCCGAGCTGCATTTTAATGTAATTGAGTGTAAGCAGTGGGAAGCTGGCTCAATCAAATCAGCTCATGCGTGTAATTTCTCTGATGGACCTAATGGTTATGCCTGGGGGAAACAGTAATGATTAACACCAAAGAATGCTATCAGAGATGAGGTGATGAAGCTTGCTTCTCATCACCTTCATTTGGTTTTATTTTAGATTGTCGTGGTTTCTTGTGGTATGATGTCTTAAATGCATCGCTAGAAACCAATAGTGGTTATTTTCAGCTTATTGGACTTTTTTCCTCCTTTAAACTAGATGCTACTCTGAAATTATAGCTCAGATGAGGAAGGATAAGCAGTGAAAATTGAAACTATAACCTGTCTGATGCTAAGAGAAGGTAGTGGTGGGGTAAATTATGCTACTGTTAATAAACAGTTGTTGATAGAGTGCTTGAGAAAATGTCTTGCTTCGGGCTAGTCCCTGGTCCTTCTGATGCTGTAGGTTTCCTGGAAGGTTTAACTGAGATGGGTAAATAGTGACTGTGCCTTTTGGCCCCTTAGTGCAATCAAATATTTTCTGTGGGAGAGGTGTTTGTAATCTGGAGAAAAACATCCAGTGTTGTAAAATACCTGGATACTTTAAGCTACTGCAGTTGAATGACTCCACTGAATTTTCCTTTCAGTGGGAGGGCTGCATTTTTCCAAGAGTAGGATGTAGATTTGAGAGACAAAGTGCAAGGAAAAGGAACAGAAAAGAAGGTGATGTGAGCAGCTTACCTGTGAAATGAAGTTTGTGCTGTACCTTTGGAGTGTTGCATTGTTTCCTAGGATTTAGGCATATTCCATGGGAAGCTGAGGGTTTGTTTATGGCTTTGGCTTATTGCCCCTTTGTTTTATAACGAGAGAGAGAGGATGGGAAGATTGTGGTACGTGCTAATCGAAACTATGTGGAATCTTACATTATTTTTTTGTTTGTTTGCTCGTGAAAGGGATCTTTCTTATATTAAAATTATGGATGTTGGAAGGAGTTACCTTGTGAACAGAGTAATGGATCACATCCAGAGCCGGATTGTCTACTACCTCATGAATATCCATGTAACTCCTCGGTCAATCTACCTCTGTCGACATGGAGAAAGTGAACTCAATCTGAAAGGGAGAATAGGAGGAGATCCTGGACTGTCTGTCAGGGGGAAAGAAGTAGGTGCCTCCTGAACAAGTGTGGCTGGGTTTTGTGTATATCTATGCATGTCTGCAGTTTGTGCTGTGTAATTGCAGCTTTCTTCCTCTACACCCTTTTCCTCTTAACATGTTTAAGGAGGATTTTTTTAGTTGCATACGTGAGTAGTGGAAGCTGAATGGACACACTTTGTGTGTTGTGATTTGGTACGTGCTCTTTTATCTGTCTGTCATTCTGTGGGTTGAAATTCCTCTTTATCCTGCAACACAAAGCAGTTGTCAGGAAGGCTTTATTTTTTAACTGTATTTTTTGTAAAATCCTGACTTATTGGGTAGTTGGGAAGGTTCACAAGATAAAGCTGAAAGGAAAATTCCTGGAGGTAAAGATGGGAACTGCGGAAAACTTGCCTCTCCTTTGTACTCCTTTACTTCCCTTCCATGTCCCTCTCGGTTTAACAGACTGTGCTGTATTTCTTAGCAAAAACTTTGACAGAGCCTTTTGGAAAAGTTATAATGAGTTTACAGAGGCTGGAGCCTGTGTGTTCCAAACTGAACCCAGTGTGTTGGCTCTGGGCCCTCACCCAGTGTCTCATGGTTTTTCTTTCAGTTTGCCAAAAGCTTGGCACAGTTTATTAATGAGCAGAATATCAAAGACCTGAAAGTTTGGACTAGCCAGATGAAAAGGACAATCCAGACTGCTGAAGCCTTGGGAGTGCCTTACGAGCAGTGGAAGGTTTTGAATGAGATAGATGCAGTAAGTTCTTTTCTAAATATCTGATAAGTTGCTTTGTTTACTAGGGATGAAGGAAGTACTTAATTTTGTAATGATGTGCCTTTTATGGGATGGAAAGTCATTTAAGCTGGTTCCAGAGGCTGGAAAAAATGTCTGTTAACCAGGCTAAATGTTTTATTTAAAATTGCCATAATTAATTTAGTCTTGATTTGTCTTTCCCAGTAAAACATTCCCCTGTAGAAGCCATGATGCTATGAAATTTTTGTAGGTGGGAGTTGGAAAGAAAAAAAAAAAGCATTCCTAATTGACACTTTGCAACTGCAAAGATATATAAGCAGATGCGATAGATAAAATGTGACCTTGCTCAGTGACCTTACTTGCCCTTATATGTCATTTCACTTATATAGGGACTTAATGATTCCTTCTGCCCACATCTGAATGCAGCCGAGTGTCCTGTTCATTGTGTGTCAGTTTTGTCTTTGAATGCCAGAGTAACAAAATACAATTGTTAACGGTTATTTATATGTGGTTTTATTTAAGAGTGATATCTGCCTCTTGCACTGCTGGAAAGACATGCTTTTTCATTTTTTTTATTACCCATAGGGAGTATGTGAAGAAATGACATATGAAGAAATACAGGAAAATTATCCGCTGGAATTTGCACTGAGAGACCAAGACAAGTACAGATACAGATACCCCAAAGGAGAGGTATGCTATTTTTTCTCTCTTAAGGTGAAGGGCTTCTGTGTCTCCTTGAATACCTGCATGCTGGCTTTAGGACGGAAAAAAAAAATAAAAAGGTTGTTCCTTTCTCCAAGGGAAAGCATATAGGAGTTTGCAAGGATTGAGCCTAGACCATTTAATTTGATTCAGGGCTTGAGAAATAAAACAAAAGATTTCGAAAGACAATTGAGAACTTTGATCTTGCGGGCTTCGTTTCTGTGCTGGTCCTGCAGTGATAAAGCAGGAAGAATGATTGCAAGGCTTCAAACCGTGGTATATGCAAACATACTGCCAAGATTGCCTCTTTCTATTCATCCTTGCTGTCGATAATGGCTGTTTTGCATGCGGTTCTGGCTGAAATGCTAGGGAAATCTGTAGCCATGCTAGTCTTTCACTTTAATAAACTCCTTGCCTTTGGGAAAATAACGTGCTGACAGCTTTTCTAAAGCAAACCCATTACAGCACAGCAATTACCAGATGGTCACCTGGCCTGGCCTTGGGTGCTGCAGGCTGAGGATTTGGGGCAGCGGGGCGAGGGGTAATTGGACCAGCTGCTCGGCTGTTTGTGTCAGGAGGGAGCGAGCTCTGAGGTCTTCTTCTCAGCAGTCAGGAGTAATCACTGTGCCAAGAGCAGCTTCCGATAAGAGCAGTGCTCTGGCAGCTGTGACCCCTGTCTCGCTAATGAGGCAGTCATTAAGCTGCAAAGTTCTCCTAATCCATTTTAACAAGGAGTGTTTGTTTTTCAAACTGTTGCCGTCCTCTAGGACGGTGACAAACATTTCCAACTCCCTCATCGCCTTGGGGTGATGAGTTGATCTCGGTTGTTTGTCAAAGGCAGTTTCTCTGTCGCTGGTAACGGTGGCAGGGCTTTGCACAGCCTTGCTGGCAACCGCTGGCTTTCTCTTGCCAAGGTCTGAATCAGCAGTGCCACCTGCCAACTGGGCAACTCCGGCTGGGACCAGGGTGGAGGCTTTCTGCCGTGGTGGTGCCCTGCCCTGCTGGGTGATGTGCTGTATTCTCCACCTGTGCAATGCATGACACGTTCTGGAAGTATTGTCTTTTACTGTCCGTGTGAAAATTAACGTAACGTGCAGAGATCCTGCTGGTTACCTGCAGCAGTGGATTTGCTGTGCGTGTGCTGTGCAGGACAAGGGTGCAAGAGAAATCTGACCTCTTTGCTTTGTGACTTTTGGTGGGATGGTGGCCGCCAGCACTAGGCTGGTTCATCAAGCCCGTACTTTGTTTTCAAAGGGCAGCCTGAACAAGTCAGGCTGTGTGAACTGTTTGTTTGCTGACTGTAGGCTGGGCTTCCCAAATTTTTGCGTGGAAGAGAGATGCTTTTGAAGTTGAGCTATGGAAAATAATGTGCAAGACGTAACCTGTGCATTTGCAGATGCCGTGAATTAAATTCTAGGCATTTTGTGGAAGTTCTTGATCATAGTGACTAATTTAATAAATCTTTTCCATGAGGGTGATATAGCTTGTTATATGTATGCTCTTTGATAGTCTGGAATACCTGGGCTGTGTCCTTAATTTAAGGAAAATTATTACTACAGTATTTGTCTGTGCACTAATATAACATTTAGAAGATGACTAATGTGAAAGTAAGATCCACTTTATATACATGTACTGTTCAAAGAGTTTTCCCTTTTTAATGTGCTGTGTATTTCTCCTACTCCCCCACCCAGTCCTATGAAGATCTTGTTCAGAGACTGGAGCCAGTAATTATGGAACTTGAAAGGCAGGAAAATGTGCTTGTCATATGTCACCAAGCTGTCATGCGCTGTTTGCTCGCGTATTTTCTTGACAAGCCTGCAGGTGAGTTTTCTTTGATACATTACAAATGGACAATTCTTTTAAAATTTACTGATTAAAGTTCTAAACAGCAGATTCTAACAATTTCCTGTATGGTCAGAGGGTGGTTGTGCTAGGCAAGTTCATGAGTGTAGTTTTTTTGTATTTGACCTACATGTATTACTATGTAGGTGATTTTTACTGAGACCTTTCTCACCTGAAAGGCTGTAAAGTTTGGTTTTTTTCTGCAGCTGCTTGAATAGCAGTGCTGGGGAAGAAAACAGATAACGCTGTCAGGTAACAAGAGACTTCTAAGTGGTTGGTCTGTAACGTAATAGAAAAGTGTTTTTGAAATCTGTATGTTATATGTAATTTTTTGTTCGATTTCTTAGAACAACTGCCTTACCTGAAGTGCCCGCTGCATACTGTCTTAAAGCTAACCCCAGTGGCTTATGGTGAGTAGTATTAAGTATATATAATTTAGAAGTAACTATACTGTTACTTATGTCTATGTCATCAGTAAAATTTGTGAAGCATTTCAATTAAAACACATTTTTAATTTATTTTTCTATGTTAGAATCAATGAGTCCTTTGTTCTGCATTTGCTTTGCCTTGCCTTGTGCCAGAAAATAACGTATCTATTAGTGAAGGCCTGGAACTACCAGTGGCTGTAACTGCTAGTGGACAATTTGCTCTTGTACTTAGTTCATATGCTATTTCTCTAATTCTTCTGGCAAACCTGTCTGGTCAGTGAGATAGCAGTTTTTATTGATGTATTTGATGGTATTGCTTTTTAGAAGACGAGCAAGTTTACATTTATGTAGGTTTATGGTCTTAAAAAGTGCGTTCCCCTTACCCTTAAATAACTTTGTTCTCTTTTCCTGAAGTGTTTGTTCACAGACCTTCACACTACCACCTTGGTTGTCAGCAGCTGTTATCAGTGCTCAGGGGCTTTAAATGAGATTTGCCGCCAGCTTGTAGAGTGTGGGGTATGGGTTGCAACATGTACTTCTTAGGTTTTAGGCTAATTGCTAATTAAGTTTTGCGTGTGTTTCAACCCCATCTTAACATGTGCTTGCTGTTAATTTTCTTTAAGTGATGGCTTAATTATGTCTTCTGATATCTCATCACACTTCAGAAGATTATTTATAGACAGAGAGAACTATCTGTACAGCTTACCAGGAAATGGGTTGCCAAAAAAATGCTAGTTGAGTTATTAATCGGAAGTGCAAAGCTTTGAAAAACAGCAGTCTAGACCTTTACTTTGTTTTTTGTCCAAGTTTCAAATAAAGTTGAGACAAAGTAACGAGCTGTTACACTGGGAAATCTGCCTGAAGAGATTTTTGTAGTTTAATTGCAGTGTACTACAGTAATAACCGTCTGTGCTTTGGTGACATCTGGTGTTCCTAGCCTGGCATGACAAGTTGGAGTTTGGAAAATGGAGAGTTAGAGCAGCTAAAACTTTGTTCTTTTTAAAGGGTCTGTTTTTGGAAACTGGATTCTCTTGCCTGGCTAGTCTCAGCCTGTTTCCACAGAGAGGTTTTTGTTTTCGGGGGTTTTCTATTGGGAAGTTGGGTGACTGTTCAAAAATTTTAAGAGAGGCTGAATGCAGTGTTTACTCACCCACTAAATGAGGAAGGAAAAGAAGTAGTACGAAATACTGTCCTTGTCCTTCTGACTTCAGTGAAAAGAAATGCCATGGTTCTTTTTTAAAGTGCTTGATACGTATGTCTGATTAGCACACTTCAGTCGACCTACTTGTTAGAATTTGACCATCTGAAAATACAAGGGCTGTGTAAACTATTTCTACACTGATATTCTATAGCATTATTTCAGGTTGATATCATCACTTGGCTCCAGTGAGGCAGGATGCAGGATCAAACATGGTGTGTTTAATATCTTCCAGCTAATCCTGTTCTGGGGTAACACCTCCCTTAGGGGTTTGCTCTTCCTGGCGTTTGAAGCTAGCATTGTTCCCACCCTGCATGTCTGATCTTTAGTAGTGGAACATCTGTTACGGCCTGACAGTAGGATTAGGATAAATTAGACTTTTTCCCAACAGTCCCAAGTATAGTGGTGGTCTGTGTGGGAGCAAGCAGGAAAGAGAAACTGCATCCTGCCATAGGTATGAACTTGCACGTCGGTAATTACAATGAGTTTGGGAATATGCACATTCTAATTACTGTGGATAACTCGTGTCCCTTTAGTTTATATTTAAAGCTTTCCATATGATGGGGTTTTTTGCAGGTCTTAAGCTCAGCTGGTGGTAAGGACTGAGAGTTCTCTGTGGAATCGTGTCTGCTGTGTAACCAGTCCTTAGTCACAGCCAGCATTGAGGACCAGAGCTTGCTTTTGCTTGGTGTCAGGGGTCGCGAGGGATCTGTGAACAGGATGGCTAGGGCACTCTTCCAGTGGGAGATCTGTGCTTTTCCCCCTTAAAATCTGGGTTTTTTGTTGACTATTTCTCCGAGTGCTGGCCCTCCTGCAGTGTTTGCTCACAGTGTTCATGACAAATGGGGTTTCTCAGAACAGGCTTTCCTAAGGGAAGGCAAATATTTGCCTTACTAATTTCTATAAATTTTTTTTAAAGTGCAGTGGCGTTCTAAGGAAAGGCTAAGATGTCTTTTCTCTGTCATGTAGTAATTCTATGGACTGTGTTACAACTTTAGGAAATAAGTAAGCAGAAAATTCTGAAACGTGTTTGTGATAGAAGATGGACTCTGTGGTATGTCAGAGGAATTTGACTATTGATGAATGTTCTGCAAGGTAGTAGGTAGCTTATAAAAGTCATGTTCATGTGAGATAAGGTGTTTGACAGACAGTCATTGCTTAACATGGTGTGGCCACAGTGTATTGAGTAATTGCAATTCTCTAAGGGTGTCAGGTTATACTACCTGAGTAATATTTGTTTCCTCGGACTGTTCATTTTTTCTGTGTTTCCCTGGAGTTTTCCATTTTTGGGTGAAAAGGGGACTTTCCTTTTTAGAAGTCAATTTTAAAGCTCCATTTAGCTGGGGGTTAAAACTCTGTTTTGTGTGTGTAGAGGAATGGGGTTGCCAGCAACATGCAGTGTACCTTCTCATAATCATTTTTATGTTTTAAAAAATGAGAACAGCATTTATATTTTGTATTACAATGAGATTCTAAGAAGTCCAGGATGTTTAAAAAAGCAAAAAGATGCAAGTAAGAACTTTCTGACTGAATGTTGTTGTTCATGTATGTTTAAAAATGGGAATTTGTTTCAAAGAAAATACTGATAAAGAGAAGGTGAGACTAGGAGATGAGTGATCAGATTGAGAATAATGTTCGTTCTGGTGGAATAGATTTGTTTCAATAGTTTTAGCTATTCAGAATTTGGGAAACTAGTTAAGTCAGAAGGGGGAAGGGATTAACCTTCACCAACTCAAAATTAGATTGCACCTTTACTACAACTTCATTTTTAAAGCAGACCAATTCTAAAAATGTGTTTTTTATCAACAGGATGTAAAGTAGAATCCATATTCCTGAATGTTGAAGCTGTAAACACACACAGAGATAAACCTGAGGTAAGAATATTTTTCAAGTCGGAGAACTTGACATAATGCACCAGCTGAGCTGATTTCCATTGTCCTTGTGGTTAGAAGTGATTTGATAACTCAGCTGAGCATATTGAATTGTACGTATCAAGCTTTACTACTGGTTTGCTGTTGGGGGGAGGGAGGAAATAATTTTTATTGAGCAAACTTATCTTGCATACAAGCTCTAGCTGGAGTAGTTTATCTTCAAAAAATGAATGAGAACTTGAAGACACGGTATCAATCTAAAAACTGTATAAAGTTCTTCCAGGGTTTGTCATTCAGCAGAAGTAGTGTATAGTCAAAAAGTACGTTGTTATGAATGCCATGCTTATTTTGGAGAGAGCAAATAATGAAATCATCAGCTTTTTTGTCACTGCGATCATTGCTGTATGTGAAAAAGAGGAATTGATGATGCCACCTGTGTTTTAAGCCAAAGCTGGAGAGGAAGACTAAATCTCAGGATACAGCAGAACAACTGGGGAAAAGGAAATTGAGTGTATTTGTAAAATGTGAGGGGAGATAAGATGTCAGACCACGTCAGCTTCGTACTGTCCCTGTGCCAGGCATGCCGTTCTCTGTGCTCCTAAGCATTGACATGAGCTTGGGTTGATTCTGCTGCTCGCGCAAAGCTCTTCCTTTGCTGCATTGTGAAAGTTACGTAAAATGTGTCATGATTAAAAATTTCTGGTTCCCTTGCAGATCCTCATGCTAATGCTGCTAGGTATGGCACTGATTCCTTGCTGAGGTTATGAGCCATGCCTACTGGTGAATTAAAAGTCAGTTTCATAATGTGAGGAAAAACGGGCTGTTTGTGATGGTTTTCAGAATAGTGATTATGGTGAAAAAGAATATAGTGATAAATGCATTCATACGTCTGTATTCCAGGTGACACAAAATGCCTTGCTTATATGAGGGTACCCTCTGTGGCAGTTGTGCAGGATTCATGCTGGAGGGGTCTGCAAAGAAGTTTTGTTTTAATGACTTGGGTATTGTGAGTCCTGAAAATACTGACGTTGGGTTATTCACAGCCAAGACTTTTTCTATTAGATAGTCGTGTTGCGTATTTCCTCGCCCTTCCCCTTTCTCCTTTGTTCTTCTGTTTTACCACTTTTGTGTCTTAGTTTGGTTTATTAGGTTTAGGAAATCCATTCTGTTTTCACAAAGGTGTTGGAGAAGCATGGTGAAAATAGATGAGGATGTCTTAGAGCAGGTGTTAGGTTATTCGTGTTAAATAATGTAGATCAACGGAACATCTTCAGTTTGGCCGTTGAAATATCGGTGCTGAATTTACAACTTGCTAAAGCGTCCGGGGAATTGCTGTTGGAAATGCCACTTCTCTAACTGAAGATGCTTATTTCGAGGGGGAAAGCTCTGCCTGAATCACCAAGTGACTCTTAACATGTCTAGCCCTGATGTGGCCATACTGACATTGGCCTTGGGTGGTTGCATTCAGGTGCGTGTAGAGGGTCATGCAGGTAGTTGCATTGCAGGGGGCACAAAGACACAAAGCTGCTTACTTAGAATAGAAGTAAATTCAGTTAATGAATTTTTTAAAAGGAAAAAAGGAGCAGAGGCATTTTTATTTAAAAAAAAAAAACCCAAACACTCTTCTCCCTCAGCCCCTAAAGAAAGCCAGACCAGTGAGGTATGGGTGATGACACGCTGTTCATTTGGTAGGGCTGAATGAAGGACTGAGTTGATCCCGTCTGCATTTAAATGCTGCTCAAAGCACGACGAAAATTTCAAAAGCTTTCATTTACATCACCTACAAAAATGTTAATTACTTCTGTAAAATTAAATTTTCAAATAGTCTATTGAAGTCAAAGCATTTAATTAAACACAGCATCACAGATAACAACATTGTTAAACAATGAAACTATTTTGATTAAGAATTGCCCAGTGTGCGGTTCTGTGCCCCCGCAAGTAATTTGCAGCCTCTGTTTCAGAGCAGTGGACTCACGCCGTTTTGGCTTCAGCTGAAAGCAGCTATTTTCACATTGCAGAAACATGAGCAAAGCACTAGAGTATTTGTTTGTAGGATGTGTAAACTTCATTGTGTGACGATGATTTGTCTGAAGTGGATTGAAGCCTTGTGTTTGTCAGCATTGTAGTGGCTGAAGTTCCTGACCTTTTCAAATGAAGGAGTCTGTAGTCTTTTTACTGAAAATAATTCAGAGGAATTGCTACAGCTGTTGCTTGGGTCCCTTCTTTGGGCCAGAAAATAAGCACTGGGGTAAAACATCTACTTTGCACCTCTGTCCTAGCAAGTGCCAGATAGGGAGAGTGCTCGTAGCAAGAAACTCAGATCTCCTTTTTGATTTTCGGGGGGGAAGGGGAGAGAGAAATATTACTGAAAACTGAGTTTGCTTATACAGTGTAAACCGCATAAGACTCCTGAAGCCCATCAGCACAGAGCTTGAAGAATTGGCAGTGATTTGGCCTAAAGCGGTCCCAATCTTAGATCAAGATCTTGGAAGGCACTTGAGAACAGTTTATCACAGTCTGCTTTCTTGGTAGAAGGGAGAATACAAATTGCACAGTCTTTGGGACTTGCAGTAGGTGGTACCATGGCAGGCATGAGTCCTGAGCCATGACTGTGCTCAAAGCCGTGCTTCCTAGTGCCAGGGTTTGGCTATGCTGGTGCTTTGGTTTTCTTTTGGTTTTGAATAACTTACTGCATTGAATGTCATGTTTTTTTCTACAGCCTCTGCAAAATGAGGTGAGATCCGGTTGGTGTGATCAGTCTTGAATGGTTAAGGCGTCTGGGAGGAGATTTTTCTATTTGGTCAGGTGTAGTAGATTGCCTAGAAGACAAATAAAGTCTTCCCTTGGGAAAGAAGTATATGGCATAGTTCAACAAAGCTCTCAAAGTTGCTTAATGCATAGATGTGTATGTGCTGAAGCACGTGTTTAAGTGGATTCCTGCTTGGGCCTGTAAAAGGCTTCCTCCTGAAAATGAATGACTTGAGCTTTCAGTAATACTATCAGCGTGGGATCAGCGATTACTGTAAATATTTTTTCCTGCTGTCTAGTTCTGGGACACAAACCAGCTCTCAGTCTGCTGCATTCTTGGGGTGTGGGGGGTGGGGTGAGGTGGGGTGTGTTAAAAAAATAATCTCTGCTTTTAAATAAATGCAGCCGTTTACTTGTGAAGGAATCTGGTATTTTTGTTGCTCTTACTGCTGCATGATAAATATTTCCTCTGTATTTTTATTATTATACAGAATGTAGACATTTCCAGACCTCCCGAGGACGCTCTTGTAACAGTCCCTGCTCATCAGTGAATCCTGTGTGCTGATCAACTATCGAACTTGGGGTGCTGTTTTCATCCTACTACTACAAAATAAATTGAAAAACTAATCATTCCAATCACTTTGAAATAAAAAAGCCCCACCCAAACCAACAACTCAAAACCCAAACCAAATGTTTGTACAGCTCATGACTTGAAAAAAAAAATTACCAAATCACAATAAAACTGTATTGCACTGGTTAATTTTTTGTGGATGAGTTATCAAACATTGATCGGCTGTCACTGGAATGCTGGTTTTGTAAATTGCTATTATTTAAAGATCCTGCAGCATTAAGTTCTATTGTAACAGCCAGCAATCATATAATGTTAGTTGCAGTCTGTTTATGAAAGCCATGAAACATGACATCCTGTGTGAGCTAAGAAAAAGTTGAAGTTTGTTTTCTAGGCACCAGTATTATCTATTTCAGTGCCCTTGGGAGTGATTGGACTGCTAAGTAGCATAAAATAACCCTCCATAGTTACTGTAAAACCTTAATCCTGCTGATCCATAGCACTAGTGCTTTAGATGTGCTAATTAATGATGTGCTGTTTGAAGAGGGTAGCAAGTTTTCACTTAGTTACACAGCAATTACTCAAAGTACAGGAATGTGTATAAATGTTTTTAATATACGACTTCTCTTAACAGCTGTTCTGCATTAACTAGGCTTTAGGGTTTGCCTGTTGGCAGAAGTGATTTTAGATTTCCTCTTTTCTTGCTTCTTGTACGGATGTGGGTGATTGAGTGTGTATAGCTCTGCTCCGTATGTTTTGTACCCAGATTTTATCTAGGCTACAATAAGCAGTCTTGGCCGTTTCAGATCATGGAAGCAGCATTAGCCTCATGGTTTTGTAGCTGGGTTGTGACTTGCCTTGAAAGGGACGGAAATGGGAGGGTTTTCCTCCCTCTAGTAGGCGTGGAATCTTAAACCAGCAGCATACGCATTCTAAACTGAATTGCATCAAAACCTTTCCCAGGCTGAAGAAGATGCAGCTCGTCCAAGATGTGGTGCCATGCCTGGGTTCCTTTCTCTGCGATGTTACGGTGGGCAAACGAGGCAGTGGGATCCATCTGTGCCATTGAAGCAGCTTTTTAGGTAGCATCGAGTCTGGGAAAAGCAGAAAATCACTGAGTCCTGCAACTCTTCTGTGTAAGCAAGAGTGGCGTGTTGTGGAAAGCTTTTACCTGCGAGGCTTCTCAGGTGGTACATTTTCCAAAACAGGGATTTTGGGGGAAAAAAAAAAGTGCTACATACCTGTGCTTCTAAAATTACATGGAAGTTTTCAGAGGTTTATAGCAATCGTGGATGTCTGATGTAACAAATAACCTGCTGGCCAGAGCGCCTCCCGCTGTAACACTGGGTATTTAGTTAATCCAGTGTCCCAGGATGGGCTGAGACTGGGGGAACCCGGATTATTTTCCTCTCTCTGTTGTGACCATGACATGGGAGTGTTCCGTCACTTTTCCATGTTTAATTCCCCAGTCTTTTGGCATGCGCTTTGCTGTGAAAAATGCCACAGAGGAGGAGATCTGAGCCTGCTGTACCCACTTGTGTTTGTTAATTAGTGAGTCCAGTTGCTTTTACCTGAGAATTGAGAGGTCACAGGGACAATGGGCTGTAGTTGGGTGCTGAGACACCGTGCCTGGTGCTGTCACCTCCACAGGTGGCGACTCAGGAAACACTGGGCAAATTTAAACTAAACGCATTACGTTTTTGATGGAGCCAAAATCTGCGCAGGCATCTGCTGTGGAAAAACTGAGTTTTGCTGCTTGGAAAAGGATGGCTTGGGCTGTTGGAGGAAGCGGAGGGTGAAGATTGAAGGGGCAGGGACTTGGCCGGAGGGGAGCGCTGGGCTGGCCTGCTCCTGGAGGGGGGGATGTGGCAGCGGCACCCAGGACCCTCCAAGGACAGAGGGACAGGGACACCAGCTGCTGCCAGCCCCATTGCCTGGGGCCGCTTTGCTGAGCGTAATGCTCATTGTGCCAATGTGCCCAACCGAGTGAAGAGGATATTTAAATACAGTTCTTCACTCTAAGGGGTCTCCTGTTACAGCAGGGTTGCTTAATCGTTCTCTCCGGGTTATTTTCTCAGCAAAAGAAAAGCCTGATGCTGGGCGGGAGGCAGCAGTGACAGTTTGTGGCGCAACTCGGCGAGGGAAAGCTGGCTGATGAGTGCACTGGATTGCATATATTGTGCTGTTTATTCCTCTCTCTAGGCCTGTGCTGGTTGTTCAGCTCTGCAGGGCCCTTATGAACTGCATCTGCTTCGGCTGTCTTCATGGCTCCTGTGTCCTTGGGAGCCGCCTTCCTGCAAAACCTTCCTGTTCTGCTGTGAGATAACCTGTAGCTAATCAAAGTAAAACTCAAATGGCAGACCCCGTCCTGCTCAGAAGCCTGTAACACTTTGTTTTGGGGGGAGGCTCAGTTCTGTAGGAAAAAACCTGTACAAAGCAGGGGGTAGTAAAATGAGGAGAGGTGGAACCTTGGTAGAAATAGTATTTTTAAAAGGCCTGTGTTGGTTTTTATTCCCGCTCCTCGTTTCCCGGGCTCCAGACTGTGTTCCCGCTGGTGCGTGGCAGTGGTAGTGCTCTTCCTAGGGCGGTGCTTTTGTCCAGGTGTGCTTATGACACTGCTGAGCAGTTGCAGGGACACCTTTTGGTCCCAAAAATAAGGCTAAACCCTCGGTTGTCTTTCTAAGAAGCAGCACCGCTCTTGTTGCACGACTTCTCGCTCTCCATGCCTGTGGCTAGTCTGGAAGCGGGTGCGGTCCCAGACGCTGTAGTCTAATCTAACATGATTCCTGTGAGTAGGGATCCGTTTACCATTAATGAAGATATTAGTTGCTTTCTAAGCCTCAGTTCATCTGGTCTTGCACCCAGGTATTCTGTTTGTCTAATAACCCCTAGGGTGGTATTGTTAGGGTTTATCCCAGATGGAGGTTTCTTTCTTCAGCGTGCGTTGCTTCTACAGCCTTTTCCCCTTCGCATTTAAGCAGAAAGATTTCTTGCTTTCAACTTAGTTGACTGTGTATCAGTATTCCCTCTTGGGGCTGTCTCAGTTGCTAAGATGCTGCTTTTATCTCATACCTCTCGGTGACTTAAATAAGCTGAATCTTCTGCCTTGTCTTCACCACCTTGTTTCCATTTAGTTTCATGTTCTAGCTCTCTAATTCTTGCTGCTTGTGGACTCATTTCCAGTACCTCTGGATTCCTGCGTATCGATGCTCCATTTCATGCTCCATTTAATTTTCTTTGAATCAACAGCAGATGCTCAGCTTAAAAGATTTTAGCCAATATTCTTGGAGTGCCTGTGGAGACATCTCCACAGTCCCAGGGAATCTCTGGGTATGTTGTATCGGTTGCTATGAAAAATACAAATAAAATAAACAAATGCCAGCATATTTTGGGTTTTTGTGTGTTTGGGTTTTTTTCTCCTTGTAGTCATGTAGAGTGTGACTTGTTTTGCCAAGTCCTCACGTTCTCTGGGCAGATGCCAAAGGTTTCTCGGCTTCCTTTGCTGCAGAAGAGATGCTACTTGTAGAAGCTTCTTCCTGAAATAGGATTGTTGCTGTTCTTTCCTTCAGAGGGAGAAGTCAGCGAGGGGTGGGCAGCGTGCTGGGGGGTGCAGAGATTGCCAGGACTTGGACGACTCTGCCCAGCAGCGTTCCTGCGTGTCTTCTCAGAAACCTTGCTGTGGTGGGTGTGTTTGTGGTGGAAAACAGGGTGATCCACCCGAGGGCTTGAAGGCTGATGAGAAAGGAAAGGTCCAACATTAATTAATATAGGAGAATCAGTAAGGGCAGAAGTGACATTGGCTCACTTCAACCCCCAAATCAAATCCGGTGCTGCTTGTTTATCTCTGGTTTTCATGGAAATGGTTGAAAATCCTCGAAACTGGGGCTGGGGAGGGGAATGACTTGCTTTGCAAGTTGATGTGACTGGTGCAGTTGTGCTTGTACTGAGAGTCCGCTCGCTGTGTGGGGCTCTCCTGTTCCTTGAGTTGGACTGAAGAGACATGTTCTGAAAGTAAACTCTAATAAATGTGGTTATAAAACCACTGAAACACTATCTGGTATCAGCGTGACATCTGCCAGTGTGCCCATGTATCCTGAAGCGCATTTAAACTTTATGTTACCAGCTCTTGAGGGAGGTATTCAGATTCCTTCCTGGTTTAGCTGCTTACACACAGGATCGGAGTTGGCTTTAAAGCTGTTGGGGTTAAGGAGCCATTTCCTGGAGCATGCTCGAAAAAAGGAGAGATGGGCTTCCCTCCCTCCGGGTTTTATCAGTTCTTCTGTGGTTTATGACCTTCACTGGGTGGGTTTTTTTCTTATACTATATGCATAAAGACTAGAAGAGGTAGTGGCTTAGAAAAATGTGGTTAAAAACAGTGGTTAAAGGAAAAAAAAGTCGTAGAAGACATAATGTTGTGACCTGCATATGGTGTACAGAGACTGATTGTCTTACCAGAGCCGGTCTAATACATGTCTTAAAGATGCTTTTTCCCTGGCAGCGGAGAGCCTGTGTTTAGGTGTCTGAGGGACTTGGGCTCTGCAAAGTGCATCGCGGCTGGGACGAGGTCTAAGCCTGCTCCTGCCTTCTGCTCACAGGCTGGGACCTTTCTGTGCCTTTTACAAAACATTTTGAAGAAATAAGCATTAAGACTCGCTCATCTTTTTGCCTTGTGTAATAGCTGTGTGTTAGGCAAAACTATGGCTGACCACGAGACCCTTGCTTTAAAATCTTTTTTTTGTTTGTTTGTTTGTCTTTAACTTTGCAGAATGTCGGTGTGGATCGGTCAAGAGAAGAAGCTTTGAGGACAGTACCTAACCACCTATAGCTCCTGTCCCCGGGGCAGCAGCCCGTCCTCCAGCGCAAGAGCTTACCAGTAGCAGCTCAGGGCCCGGAGAATGGAGAAGGTGTCACTGAGCGAGTTGGAACCAACGCGCCTCCCCTTCACTTTTAAGACATTTCGAATGTGATTCGGCTTCTTTGGAGAAAACCTGTAGTTCTGGATAACCCCCGGTGCCGAAAGGTATCAAGTAAAAAGATTTCTGGGAAGCAGAGTTAAGAGTCAGTTTTAGATTTTTCGTATGTAAATTTGTGCAGTTTCAGTGGGTTTTATTGTTCATCTGTGGATACTGCAAGATGGTTAATTGCCCGTGTCAATTTTACTGTCAGATTTTAACTAGATTTTACTTTCTTTTTTAAGTGTTTTTTTTAAGAGTTCCTCTCATTTTTACTGTGAATGATTGCCTAGAATTACATGGAGATTTTTTTGATGGCGTATTTAACATAGGTGAAATTCTACATTTTGAGCATTGGAGGCTTCATGTTGCAAAACTACTTAAATGGGAAAGCCTGGCAGCTCCGATCGCTTTTCTGTGTTTTAAATTAAGCTTTGGTTTGCCAACCACAACTTGAGTTTTTCTGAAATGGGGAGACTTTCCCCTTGAAAAATAAAAGCATTAAAGCTGGATTTGCTACCTGAAAGATTCTGCTGTTTTAGCAAGATTTTAACATTTTCCCAGGGGCCAGCTGTATTTCAGAGGGCCCTCGAAAACATGGTGTAAAGTGGGGGACGTGAGTGTGAGTACAGGTAGCAGGAACGCATGGAGAGTGAGTGAGTGTCATCCCTTCTGCTGCAGTTACAGGAGGGGATGAGCAGCTTTTCTGAGACTGGAAGGGAGGGGAAAAGGATTCCGACTGTCAAGGGCTGGAGAAGCTGCTTGTCTTATTAGTGCTGTCATCTTTAAATTTTTTTTTTAGGCAATTTTTGGAATGAATTTCAACATAAAAGTCTATGTTTCTCTCTTATAGCCACATTTAATACGTACATCAGGAAAGAGTACAGAAAGGTTAGGTGGAGTTTAACCCTTCTAACAGCTCATGCAAGAAAGACACCAGGTAAATTCTGAAATTATTTTTAAGGTGGGCACACCTGCCTTGGGTTTTTTCATGTTGTTTTTAAGCACCTTCCACTATCCCAGTTCTTTGATGCTCTTTTATACCTTGTGAAACTCCAGTGCTAAAAATGGAATTTTCTATGTCTGTCGAGGCCACGACCTTTTAACTGTACTAAATCAACGTGTATTCTGTGTGTGTGTTACCAGACAACTGAGGCGAGTTGTCAGCACCGCTGCTGGCTCTTAGTTCTGAAATGAGGAGAACTATTCTTTGGTAGTTGGACTGCGTTTTTTCTAAGGACTTCTTTCTGTTCCATTAATTGAGCTTTTACCGTGTATGTTCTGGGGTTTGTTTGTTTTGTTGTTTAGGGTTGTTTTTTTTCTTAACTCCTGTGTGAAATACCAGGCCCTTGTAACATAATTTTGCAGGCAAGGGCCAAGTTGTCTTTTGTTTGTGCAGGGTTTATAAAATAACATGCTGCTATGGTGATTTGTTTCAATAAGCTAATTTCAGCAATATATTCCACTCTGGAAGTAAGCCATACCGTATCGCTGGTTCCATTTCAGAGGAGGAATGCGTAGGGTACGGAGCGACCAGAAACACTTGCTTCAAGCGCTGCCATCTAAAGCTTTGTGTGTGCGATCCATGCGTTCCCTGACCCCCATTTCACATCTTTATTAATTCAGCTGTGTCCATAGTTGTTGTGTGAGGAGAGAGACCACGCAGCTGCTCAGAGAAGTTAATTTATGGATGTATAGTTACCAAGGCCACCTGCGTGGCAAAAACGTAGAAGTGATTTCCCCTCCCGATGTGCTGTGTGTTCAGCGTGGGAAAGCCGGGCTGTGCTCCAGGCAGCTCTCGCTCCTCTGGACCTCCACTGGCTGGCCGTGACCAGGAATTGTTAAACACTTTTTAAATTGAGAAAGTCGAGAGTTTATCCATGGTTACAGAGGGCAAATCGCAGGAGACTGTGTTAGGAAAGTGGGGTTTTACCAGCAGACTGCGGTATTTCTTCAGCTGGGATCTGGCTGAAGAAACGTGGTGGAAGGAGAGGTTTCCTCTGGCGAGAGCTGAGCCTGAGGGCTCCTTCCCTTCACTGGCGGCACAGCTGGAGCTGTCTCCCCTCTCTCCCTTCCTTTGTTTTACCTCTCCCAACTTTCAGAGGTGCTGTAAAATTCCTTGAGGCTCAATGTTTTATGTATAGTAGGTATTTTTATAGCCTGCTTTTGAATATACTGTGATGAGTGTTTTACTAAGTTTTGTGTTCAGTAAAAAAGAATTGTAAACAAGTGTAAATAAACTGTTACGCTGATACTTGAAGAGAAAAAAAAAAAAGTTGTGTGTTCTACTTTAGGAAGGTACTAACTTACTGACTGCATCCGCTGCATCCCACCCTTCCTAGCGGGCGAGAGCAAGTGTAGGTAACGAATGTAGATTTGAAGCGAGTGATGGGTTCTCTTTGGGGTGTCACCACCTCTCCGGAAAGGCACTGCCAAGAGTTGCAGATTATGGTCACTGTCTAAAAGCTGCACTCGTCCCCCAACCCTGACCCAACCATCACCCACAGCGTCCTGACCTTGTGTATTTGTACCCGTGTTTATTTTACTGCCTTCGGACTGTTAATGCACTTGCTAGCTCAGATGCAGTCTCTCAAATGGGATTAAACTGTCTTTTCTTACATCGTTGGCCTTTGTCGTAATCTTTCAGGCAAATGTAATTGTTTGACCTTTGATCCAAGTAATAAAGATCAAATGCTACGACATGTGCTGATGCGTCTTTCTTTCTGTGCCCGTTCACAGTAGCTGAAGTGCCAGGTCAGCGGGTTTCCACAGTTTTCGGAAGTGTAGGCATTGTCGCTTGGTTAAGAGAGCTTAGACACAGCCGTAAGAATTAAGTTAATTTATTTACTCCCATCAATTGCTTTGCTCTGACAAATAATTATAATTAAAGTCAGTAACTGAAGAAGATGTTGGAAGAAGCTCTCAAATAAATACAAGTCAAGATTTGCACGCAACAGAGGAGAAAGGTAAGACTTTATTTTTACCTGGTCATTGGTGTTTTAAGATCTGATTTACTCTGAAAGCTACATTCTTCTTATAGTGTCTTCCAAATGCTGCTGCTTTTTTGAGAACGCTGAAAACCAACAGCAAAATGCTGCTTTCTAGTACAAATTTGCATGTATAGGTTAGGTAGAGGGCATTAAATTTGCAGGGGTACTTGTCATTCTGAAGGATAAGGACAAAATTAATTACTACTTTGTGGTTTAGAATTGTGTATTTCAAATGTTCACGTCTTGTTGCCCACTGTATGCTCTTGGGCGGTAACCACTTGTGTCTCCTCTGCCAGGTGGAAGGTGCATTTTCCTTGTATTTAGCTCTACTGTGTATTTCTGTTTGTGTGAGAGGTAATTCTGTTTGTTTGCTCTAGAGCTTTTAGGCTGCGTTTTGGACAAAATTCTTTAATACCCCATCTCCCCGTAGCGTGAGGATGGCCAAGACCACAGTGCTTGAGCAAACCCATCTGTTTGCTGTTGGCCAGGTGGCCCTTGGGCACAGCAGTTCTGTGAGGAGGTCCCTGAGCCGTATGGCCTGCTGTTACTCCAGAGCAAAGCGGGTAAGTGCAGTGAGCAAACCTTCCTGCGAGCAACAATTACTACTACTCGTAATTTATTACAACTTCTTGCCATCCACATACCCAGTGCTGCTGGCAACCACGAGCCCTCCTGCTTGGGTACAAGCATCCATCACTTTCTGATGAGAAATGGCAAAGTGATTTAGAAAGTTTAGAAAGTTAAAGAAGTCATTTAGTAGGTTACTTGAAGGAAAAAAATGCCAAGTTTGCTGCTCTCCCTGACAGCAATTCGCAGAGTAGCGTGTGTTCCTCCTCTCACGGGGGTTCATGTGAGGGCCTGCGCCGCTAACCAGGCAAACCCGCTCTGGAAATGCCAACTGAGTGGTCCAGCCGCGATCTACCGTGCGCTTCGATGACATCCAAGTGTTACTGCCGTTACTTGAATTCTAACAAGCTAGAGCTGGTTTTAGAAGGAGAACAAAGGTGACATATTGTATTTTTTTGAGTCGATGGAGAGGTGGGTGTGCGATACCTTTCTCCTGCTCTTTCAGCAGGATTAAGTCTGAAACTACCCAGAAGCTACAGGGTGCTCCCGAGAGCTCTGTAGCATTTGTATAACTGTTGGATAAACTGATTGGGGCTTAAGAACTAGTATTTTTTACTGTAGTTTAAAGACAACTGGAGTTTAATTATATATTCTAGAAAAAAAAGTATCACAAAGACGTGAATGAAAGTTTAACGTAACTTTCTTTTAATTGAAGACAAATAAAAGAACCAAGGGCTCAAACACGTTTTTTAAAAAGACATCTTCTGTTTCCCAGTGTCTTCTCTCGAGCAAAATATACAGCATATATATATATATATATATATAACTATATTCAAGTACCAAACAGAATTTACATTTTCCCAAATAGAGAAAATAATGCACATGATTCACATACCTTAAACCCAACCATGCATAAAAGAACACTGCCAATAAATCAGCAGTTGGACATAATTAATCACACTACCATGTATTATTCTGAAGTATCGACAACATCGTTGGAACACATAACACTTAGCACTTGGGAGTTTTCGGTTTATAACATTTAACCCTGCTTTAAAGTCCGTTTCTGTTTAGGAGACTTACTTTTCTAAGATCTGTTCAAATTTAGGGTTAATAAAAGAAAATCCATCAAATGCAGACTGATCCATGGACTCGATCAGGTTTTTGTCGCTGTAAGACAATTTTGGCTTCTCGCTCAGAAATTCTCTGTCAAAGTTGTTGTAGTCGCTTGCTGATTTCTGTGTTAAACAGAGAGAAGACAGTTTGAGACAAGCTTTGTCATTTCTTCCAGAATAAACTGCTTAAATATGAAAGGTTAGGAAGTTACTTCTTGAGCTCTCTCCCTCCTCCCCTTTAAAGAAAAATCTCCTTTTTGCGTATTTTAACAACAGGATAAGATTATAACTGGGCAGTTGCTTATTGTTACTTGAAAACAAATAGCACCAGATCACGTTGGAGAAGAACCAGCTGGATTTGCGATAAAGTTTCATAGAATTACCCAAAGATTCTCTATTGACAAAAGCAACGCAGCACTTACATTTAAGCCCAGCATTTCTTGCCATTAACCAAAACTTTTAAATTCCTGAAAGCGTTTTACTGTCTGTACTTGTTCAGAGGAAAAAGCGATGCCCTATTGCACCTGCTTTGTGTGTGGATAAAATATTTGTGCATGTTTTGTAAAAATTCACGTTACTGAAGACCATGCTTTACACTCTGAACCTCCAGAGGTTACTGTTTGTAGGATCCCTGCGTTTCCAGAGTTCCCATTTCTATGGGAACATGCAACATGAAGTCTTCTGTTTTTGCCCGGGACAGCTCTCCGCCATTGAGTACGTAAGTACATTTTAAAGCGACTTTAGATCATTTTACTTGTACCAGTAACAGGGTGGAGGAAAACTGGTTTGGATTTTTAACCAAGTGAGATGAAATAGCAGCATCCCACAGTGATACAGACTGAGAGTAACGCAGTCTGTTCTTGAGGTGTTTTTTCAGGTAACACGAGGCATGTGCACTACAAATAGTTCTAAGCTGAGCAGCATAGAGAATGCATCTTTTTGCCCACTTGCAGACTGACGTCTGAGTTTGGAACAGCACTTAGTTAAATGCCTGTGGGCGGTGACTGACTGAGTTAGCCCCAAGTTATAGGTCCTTCTCCCACGTGGACTTAGAGAAAAACGCAAGAAGCTATCAACATTTCCAGCATTGAGGTATATAAAATATTGTATTTTTCCACTGATCTAAAGATCTAAGAAGAATGGCTATCAGAACTATTAGTTGATTTTAATGAAGATTGTAGTAGTAAAGAGGCTCCTTGAGAGAGGGTAGAAAGACAGTCTTAATAAGATGATTTTAGAGTAGTCGGAGGCATATCGTTCACCTTTTTATAACTGAACCATCCAAGAACAATGGGGTTTGAGATATGTAACTATCTCATTTATAAAATGTGAGGAGAAACTTGCAGTGGGATAGAGAAATGACACCTCACCCCCAGGTTGCCATTTGCAGTGCTGCTGCAGAACAAAGAATAACCCACGTACCACTTTGGGCCTGAAAGGAGGGTCCACCTCCCTCTTCTCTAGCGCTGCCCAGTTGATGGTTTTGAAGAAAGGGTGGTCTCTGATACTCCCAGTGACCCCAAGTCGTCTTGTTGGATCCCTTTCAAATAGCTGCAAGAGAAGAGAACCCGGTAAAGCCTTATGTCTGCTCAAAAGGTAGGTGGCACTGGAAGAATGATGGGTATACTGCTAAAAGAACAAAAGTTGCTAACAGTAAATAGACCATTACCAATTAAGCTGGCCTGAACTTTTCATCTGTAAAAGGAATTTGCTTGCTGATAACCGGCTCCTTTTAAAAGCCTAGATTTGTCCCTGCCTGGACAAATACGGTACCGCAACTCATTGAACACCAGTCCTACCTTTTCTAAGATATCTTTTGATTCCTTGGTGATCCAGCGTGGGTAGTGAGGGGTGTCCACTCGGATTGACTCAAACAATTCATCTTCATCATCCCCATGGAAAGGGGATTGCCCGATAAGCATCTCGTACAGCAGGACCCCAAATGACCACCAGTCCACCGAGAACGTGTACCTCAAACCTTGCAGAATCTTGTTCCACAGAAGCGCAGAGGAAGAAATACAAGTAATTAGTAAAAGGCAGCAATATATACCAAAAAAACAGAAGAGGGATTTTAAGAGAGAATCTTTAATAACTAGGATATTTAAGGGAGGGTGTGACAAATTGTTGACACTGATGCGCACCTGTAGTTTTATCCTTGGCTGCTATGTGTGGAAACGTGGACAGGTCATGGATGGGTCTTTACTCTCATTCAGAAATGTTCTCCATTAACTTCTAAATAACCATGTTTTTTTAAACTTACAGCCTTCTATACCTTCTATAGAGAACTCAGATTTAATGCTTTTTTTCTGTGCTAATTAGACTTTTAGCTATTACTATTTACATTTCTGAACTGTTGGTCTACAAAGGGAGGATTAATCACAGTGGCTGTTCTAACATCAGTGTATTAAACCTGTCCCTGCAGCACGCGGCAGTGAGATACTGACCTCGGGAGCGATGTAGTCTGGGGTCCCACAGAAAGTGCTCGCCTTGTTCTCGCCAACAACGTTTTCTTTGCACATTCCAAAATCAGCTATTTTGATGTGGCCTTCTTTATCAAGCATCACATTGTCCAGTTTTAGGTCTCTGCAAAAAATGTTTAAAAAAAAAAAAGTTAGGTTTTAAAGCCAAGGGAGTAATTTTTGTGTTCAGACGCATGCAGTTTCTTCACTGATAAATGCCTACCCTATATCATACAAAGAGGCTTTTCAAGAAAATAACCATCCGTCAACACAATACATACAAAATAGTACTTTTGTCCTTGAAGGTGGTAGGGAGAAGGGAAGAATTCTCACTTGTCAGAGTAAATAAGAGGCTGAGGTGTATTTCTAGTGTGTGACCTTACAGTCCTCAGTGTTTGCTTTCAGATCCACAAGCAGAGCCGGTGCTTCTGTTGCTCCTGGAAGGAGGCGTGAGTTACTGCCCCACCAGCTGACACGGCGGTGCTGCACCAACTCCGTTGCTCAAAAGAAGGTTTGTTGGGTTCTGGGAGCATTTGGCAGGAGCGTGAACATATGAAGAGTGCCCAGCTTTTAATACTACCTGTGACTTGTTCCTGGTTACAGCACAAGAGGGTTCATGTGTTGTAGCCACAGTCTGTGAAGTCTCCTATTCATGTCTATTTTCCGAATAACGCTATTCAATCAAGTAAAAGCTTTTTAACAGCAGTTTCCAAAAGCTACGTTCCCTCCCTTTGGCTGGGATGCATTTTTTTGTCCATCTGGCTGCAAAAGCACATACTGAGGAGGGCAGGCTGAAGAGAAACTGAACAGCCCTTCTGCTTACCAAGACAGACTTGACTAGAGCAGATAATTTTAGGTGAGAACAGGGCAGTCTTTTCTCCTTGGTGCCTTAAGTTCCCAGTATCCGCTACTTGCACTGCTCAGACAGTGAGCTGCAGCTCAAACCAAAAGTCCCTGAATCTAATGCAATGCACCGTAAATCCTTCCATGTTTGGACATCAGCTGCTGTTCACCTGAGTAAATCGAATATATTTGAGATAGGGAAAACTGGTAACTTCGGGCACTGCACTTCCCTAGCTACAGCAAGTTCTAAAATCTTCTGTAAGGATGTGCGCTTACATGCAAGGCCTACCTAAAACTGCTCCAAGTCAGGGTCTGTGATTATACTGGTAAGCATTCTGGGGGAGAGGGGGGAGGAAAAAAAAGTACCTTTGGTTTTGCTGGTGTCCTGTTAGAAAATGGTATTGCTTCTCTAAAAATATTTCATACTATGAAATCTCCCTCCAGGAACATTCTAATTTAATGTAGGGAAATTTAACAGTGAGTCTAAACTTGTCTAGAAAATCTGGGATGGAAGGATTTTGTGCTGATGACAACATAGCCTGGAGTTTGGTCCTTTCCTGTATAAAAACCTGCGGGAGGCAGTGGGAATACAGTTGGGTACGTGAACCTTCCTGGGTTATGGCTGTCTTCTCTGAGAGGCAGACGGGCTCATAAGAATCACCTTTCTTCCCCAGGGAGGATCCCTGTAATGTTTATCCTCTTAAGAAACACTTTTTTACTAGTCTCTCACTTCAGAAAATTGCATTAAAGGATGAATACACTAACAGAGGTCTCCTGTTTCTATAGAGGGAGATGGACAACAGCAGATGTTTGGGGGCGTCTTTACCTACAGCCTTGTATAACTGGCTCTCAAGAACAACAGCCATTATTCTTTGCACCTGTGCATGACAGAGGTAAGAGCTACCTGAGCAAGTAGTTACCAACTGGTGCTTTGAAGCTGGGGGTGGGGTGAAAAGGCTGGAGAAAGGAAATTGAGACAGAAACTACATTAGAATAAACTTCTGATCTCTTGTAGCCTGGGTATTTAGCAGCTGATCAGGATCTGGCCCCTGATGTTTCAACCTGGTGAGGCAGAGGCATCAATACCCTGGTCTCCATGGGAGGGAAAAGCAGACAACTTTCACCTCAGTGGTTTTCACAAGGCCAGGAGAATTGATAGCCTCAAGGACCCTCTCCCTTGCCTCCAAAATAAACAGGCTCATGATTTGAAGGCAGTGTTTAAAAATAACTGAAACAAACCCGCTTTTGTGTTACACAAGTAACATTCCATCATTCATCTCGGGCACATTAATGCCCTTGGAAGAGCTGTCTGACAGACAGCTTTTACTCGCTACATCAATCAGTAATTCAAAGACACATGAAGTGCCAAGACAATTCACAGGTCCCATGCTGGAGGTAGCTGGTACTCACCTATAAATAATGCCTTTGCTGTGAAGAAACTGTAGCCCACATAAAATTTCAGCTCCATAAAACCTGAAAAGACCAAAACATCTTTAATCTGTCTTGCTCAGTGAAAATAGAGTCAATGCAGCTGGCCAGAAGAGCTGCCATATGTGTCGCTTCACGGAGTGAGAAGTACCGTACGCTCCTTTAAATACTAATATACCTGTATTTCTATAGCTGGATGCTGTAAACTGCAAGTTAATCCCTTCCCCGGACATGCAGTATCTAATGCCAAACAGTAGAGGGGACACGACAGCAACTTGCCTTAATGCTTCAATTCACTTCTATTTGGGAAAAATGATGTCCCTTTTCTACTCTTTAATAGCCTTTGTACATTTTTAGTGATACACACATGGCTTTTGAAAGACAGGCTCTGGGAGCTCAGTACTGGCAGGATTGCTTTCGGAGGGACTGGGCACTAACGGCAGAGTTAGAAACAGAGCTCACCTAGCTCCCTCCGCACCTGCCCAGCTGCAGCAGAGAGTGAAAAGAAGCATCTCTTCAGGGGCATTCTCCTCAAAAAAGGAGGTGATAATCCAGAGGATATGAACGAAGATGCTAAAAGAATGCTTTCCCCCACCCCCAAAAGGTGTTAACAGCTTTTTTCTTTTTTTTTTTTTTAATTGAACAGATATAAAACTATTTCCATTTCTGTATAGCAGAATGAATGCGGACCCAAGACTTCAGGAATAGGTACGGCGGCTGCCAAATACACAGACTTTTGCAGGAATGGAGGTAAGCTGGAGGGGCTTTGTCCAGTTTGTTGCTGGGGAGAGTGGGAAGGGAGCTGGCCCTGACCTATAAAGCTGGCTGCTGCCAGCCACAATTTACGCCAGACCCCTTGATCTGATCCCGTCCAGTCAGTGTCCCTTGGTACAGCACGCAGTAACACACGGAATTTTCCAGTCTGGTCATACAATTGCACCACTGCTGACAGGTGGCTCCGCTACCCTGCGCTCTTACTTCTGAGGTCTTGCGTGCAGCTCTTCAATGGTACAATTAAAACCCTCCTGCTGTGGGGTGAGAGGGGTAGAAACTGACCTAAAACTAAAAAATTATGATAGGTAAAGTGACAACGATATTTTTGCATCTTTTAAGCCTTCAGCTGCAGTGATCTTTAAGCCATAGGTAACTGACACAACTGCACTTGCTAAACAAAGCGCTTACCCATTTTGTTAGTATCTTGTGGAACGCAGAGGTTTTCCTGATGTACTATCATGTCAATTTAGCAATACTAGTAAATAATATAAGCATTGGGTTTTTTTCCCGATGCTGTTTTCCGATTTTTCCATCAAAATACTGCCCTAAGAGACACTGAAGCTGTACCTTTTGTTTTTCATTGCTGGCTTGTGTTGCAGTTTACTTAGCATCTCCAGGTACAACCGTCCCATGAAGTAAAACATCACACACGTAAATTAAGAAACCCTAGCTCCATGCGTCATTAAGTGAGCTTCTTCACTGGATTAAACCAGTGCCTAGAAATACCTTTTCACTCCTCAGCCACTGAAACTTGGGTGAAAGACTTGCAGGTAAATGGTGCAGAACTAGAGACTAAAATGATTCATGGAGACGGGGACTGACAGGGTGCAGACTTACGTTGCTCTGTAGAGATCGAAACGCCCCTTGTCTTGTATGTGGAACATCAGGTCTCCCCCATTCAGGAACTCCATAACAAAGAACAGATGATCCTGTTTGCAAGTGACCAGAGAATGGAAAAATTACTATGCTATTGCAACCACGTATGATGTAGTGATGCAGCTGCTGGGGTCCAAGCAGCCACTTTCCTCCTCTCCTGAATATTCCTCTGTTTCGTGCACCCTTAAGAGTGTGAGGCTCCTACAGATTTGAATAGTCTGGTCTTGTATTGCAAAGCTAAATAGCTGATTTTGTATTCTATGGAGTTCTAGACTTATAAAAATATATATTTAAACAGACTTACTGACTTCTACCTGTGTCAGTCATCTTTTTTCCCCCCTCACTGAGGGTAAAGCTAAGATCAAGGACTTAAATTAAACTGCCTCTTATTTTGTTCCAGATTGCATAGATGTTTTTCTGATCTCATTCTGTTCTCATCAACGTATGTGTGGGTCATACTCCTATTTACTTTCCACAAGGCCTGTGAACTACTGCACAGAGCACAAGAAAAGGAAATTTAATCCTTGCATCACTAAGTTACTTTCACTTGACTGCCAGTAACAGCATCCATTAAAAGGCCAAATCTGTTGTGTTGCTATTGGGCTTTTTCTTACCTTTGTCTGAAACGTGCAGTAAAGATGTGTGAGAAAGGGATTTTCCCATGCAAGTGCGAGGACCCGCTTTTCCACCATGGTACATTCCACATCATCATCAATTAGCACCACATCTTTTTTCAGAGCTTTGATAGCAAAGAATTCATTCTTCCCTTTCAGCTCAGCAAGCAGAACCTACCAAAAATAAAATAAGAGATGACAGCACGTGTAGGAAAGACTGTTGCTGATGGTATCAGTAAGGGAAAGTCAGAGGTATTTATAGCAGGTGCAATGACAATTAAAACCTATTTAAATGGGAAAGATGAGCAAGCTTTGGGCAGGTGAAGTTGCTGGGCACAGAGATGAGGAGATGGGGCTCAAGGACCAGGTAACACAGGCACAGCAGCTTCCAGGACAGTTTTTCTGTCAACGTCTTGTGAGTGTATGAAAAGAAGATGTGTAAAGGCTCTTCCTGCATTAGAGCTGTATTTTCACAGACAAGAGGGCACAGACAGCGTGGGGGGAAGTGATGCTGCTCTCCCACGCCCGCCCTGCCATTGCGCTGGAGCATTATCAATCAGGCTGTTGCTATACAGAGCATACCAACATAAAATATCGTTTTGCACTGCGGTGCATAAAGGGCAATCCCTCTGCCTCGATCCTAAATAACAAAAAACCATTGTGCATTGTGAACACTTTTGAGTTTAGACAAGACTCCAGTGATGAACTTGTTGTGTCTTTGACAGATGGCTGTATTCAATTCTGTTAAAATATTATCTACCCAAGACCTTTCTGGTTAATGGAAATAGCCCATCACATTGCAGAGATCACACAAAGCGGTCACCTCAAGCTCCGTAAGTTTGTTACGTACCTTTCCAAAACTTCCTTTCCCTAGTACTTTATGGAAGACAAAGCTGTCTATGTTGAATTTTCTTCTGCTTGCAACTCGTGACGCTGTCTTGGCTGTGCTTCCCTCCCAGAGTTTATCGTACTCGCTGCTATCTGCTGATGGAAAGAGGGAGTTTGAAGTTCAATAGATGCAGAAATACTGCGTGAGTCAGATCGCCCACTAAGAATTAAGTGCTGACATGCTATTCCAGTGCATCTGCTGCTGGAATACTGGTGAATCTAAACATAAGGGTCAACTCCTGAAGTTTATAACAAAGGTTAAATTACATGAGCATACTTGGTAGTGCTGGATTTGAATTGAATCTGTAATTGTTTCTAATGCTGGGCTTAAGCAATACTTAAGACAGGCATTATAAAAATCAAAGGCCCTAACTTTCCCCTATGACCAAGATGTAGAGCAGAATTTGTAGAAAAACATACTTTGCAAGGACTGCCTGTAAACAAATTATTTTTCTTCTTTTAAAAGAACAGGCTAGTTCCTCAGCCTATGCAGAGAGGCTGTAAAAAGATCTGATTTATGCCCAAATGCTGGCTAAGCAGCACGATCATGCAGGTTAATCCTGGTTATATCCTAAAATTAATAACTGTACTTTTTTTTTGACCTCCACTGCATGGATCTGCTGGGTCACTAACGAGACACTGACGATAACCATGAGATGATGCTGTGTACGCCCCACAAGCTGCCCAGCATCTGCAGTAACCCAGGGAGGAATCACAGGCTTCAGGGGAATCGCAGGCTTCAGGAATTCAGGGAGGCTGCACCCTGAATTAGTATTGAACCAAACCACCTTTGCAAGAGTTTTTGTTTTGTTTTTTTTTTTTTTTTTCTCTGTTCTGGCAAACCAGAACAAGTATGATAAGTAATATCAAAATAATTTTCTTACTCAGCATTTCAAGAGAATTAGTTCAACATGTGGATGAATATACAAAATCCTGTACCACCCATTATCTCTTACTGAGCCTGGTGATTTCCCTCTGGTAAAACGTTCCTTCTACTGTTGCATTTATTTTTGCATAAATCATCATAGGTTAGCAGTTACAAAAATAAGGCTTATCCAGTGCTAGAACTCTTTAGCAATAGTAAAAAAAAAACAAAACAAAACAAACAACTAAACTTTACTCTGAACCTGTACAGATAGGATTCCAGGTACTACTTAAGCTATTTCAGCCATTTAATCTCAAGTAGTGTGTTGGCTATTCACATCCTAAAATAGAGAGCACTTGTCATTGGTTCCAAATTGGTTTGTGAGCAAATCAAGATAATTAGCAATGATGTGCATGACATTTCAGTTGCAGGAGGGAGGGAAGCGTGTTGTACGTGTGTGTCTGGTTAGGGAAGCATCCTCCAGTTCCGCCATGGGCAACTGGGCGGCAGTGAGTAAATCAAGCATTTTGCAGCAAGGTGGGTGTGCTTAGGGACTCAAACCTGCAGGGTTTTGTCAAAAGTTATCTAAGCATTTTGTGTGGCTGGGAGAAGGTAAAAAGAAATATATGCTTTTTTTTTTACAGTGCTTATTAAAAATAACCAAACAAACCAACAAAAGAAATTGTCTAACATAAGGCAAGAATGAATAATTACTTAAATTATTACGTTTGTGTAGTCTGGTAGGTAAATGGCTAAATTAAAACATTGTAGCTTTTCTCACCTGTTGTATCTCCCCCTGGACCTCTAGGTTTCTTATCAAAATCTTGATAAATACCAACACTTTCTACAGATCCAGAATCAGACCTTCGTGTAGATTTCTGCGGAGGAAGGGAACATATGAAATTACATTTGCATTATTACTTTAGAAATATTTATAACAATAGCTGTTAAATGTAACGTGACGGGAGTACAAACTTTTTGTTTTTATTATCAACTCCAGTATATATCTTTAGCATACCTGGCTAACTTGATTTAAAGCTTCAGCTAGCAACTTCTGGTTTATTCCACATAAGTTTGCCACCTTCTTCTGGCATTTGTGATGTACATTCATCCCACATTCTAAAAGAAATGTAAGGATGGTTATAACAGCATCAGAAGAATACTGTCCACCATTAGACCAAAAAGGGCTGTTTCTATGTGCAGTTCAGAAACCTTGTTATAAGACCAGATTGGACACGGATCTATCATTGTTAATAAAATTACAGTTTTAATATTTACCTCAGTGAAGGCTACAAAAATTGTTCAAAAGGAGAAAAATCCAATCATTATTACTTTATTCTCAAAATCTGTTACAATAAAGATCATCTCGCCTTTTTGTGGGGGAATTACAAGACAGTATTTGCAGTGAACACTTTCAACGTACTTTTATGCGCTACCTTGAGTCAGACTCACCAGATTTCAGCTATTCCCAAAGTAGTAATTTTGCTTATACTCAAGATTACACCTCCGCAGCACGCTCCCTGACTCCATGAGAAGCTCGCCTTGGCTGAGCTCTCACACAAGCCAAGTGCCCATCTGTCTCTCTCAAGTGCAAAAGCTTCTTCAACCACGCATGCATGAGATGAACCCTGTTCTATACAATGTACATCTAGAAACGCACTGTGTGTAGCAATAGCTCATCTCTAGTGGGAGTTTGAACACTGGAAAAGCCGGGAGAGGTCCCAGCTGCCCTCCCGCCACCTCCGTACCTTCACATTTGAGTCCTTGTTTGACCAGTCCCCAGAGCAGGCTGCCACAGTGGTCACAGAAGGTAGGGCTCATGTAGTTGTAAACTTTGAAGCGATGAGGCATGTCAATGTTGAAACGTTCCTTCTGAAACTGAGGACCGGGAGAGGGGTGAGGCACTCCACCCAAAACAGGACCAGCTTCTTACAAAAAACAGCTTGGATATTGTAAATCTATAACAGTTTTATCTTGAATACCCCAGTCTTAACATCCCTCATCTAGCAGGCAAAGAACCTGCCCACCAAATACCACCCACCCCCTTGCAGGGCTTTTAATTACTTTTCTTGCTTTAAAGTTTCATCCATTACACATTACATATAATCTTCAAGAGAAGACAGTCGCTTGGGTTGTACAGCCAAGTACCTCCCAAATGGACCTGGCCTTTTCTATACAAGGTTTTGTTAAACCAGGGGTGTTTAATGTAATAATTACACTCAAAATACTGTTCCAGCTCTTACCATTGTGTCCCTGCTGTTGGCTGCAGTACCAGTGCACCTCCCAATGATTTTATCAATACATTTCTTATGAATAGCAGCATTGCATTCTTCAAGACATGCACAAGAAAAAAAAGGATTCCTTCATATAATAAATACATGGGATGAGGCGGTTCACATTTCACAGTGCAATGTGAAAAACACACTCCTTTACATCATACTATATACACCAAAACCTTTCATTTCTATCAAGGTGATGAACTTTTTAAAGCAGCTTCCCCCCATTTTCTTTTTATGTGACCTCTATTTCTAAACTAAATCTGCTGCCATTAGGAAATGCCACCAGCATTTGATAACAGAGGGATAATATTATGCTTTTTAGTTTTACCCTTTGATATCTCCCCTACTGTTTCAAGTAATACAGAGAGATCTATGCTAAGTCAAAAGTGCTTTTCAATTCAGCTGTAAAACCCATCAATAATTGTTATTCATTTTAGAAAAGGTTTCATAAAAACAGCTCTCATAAATGAGTGCAACTTTTCAACTGCATTACACACTAATGAGAAGAACAGCTAAGTCTAAATCTTGATACTAAAAACTCAGGTAGGAATCATAATTAGACAGCCTCAGATTATCATGCAAAACCGCTGTTTAATATCTACTACTACCTATGGTGATGGTGCACTGTGCCATGCACATTTTCAGAAGATTTTTTCAACAGTTAACTATTAAATCTACACATTAATGTGGAAAATAGTAGAAGAAAAATGTAAAATTAACTTACGCCTACATTTGTATCCCTGCTTGTTGAGTCCCCTGAAAAACAAATGATAAAGAAATAAACCATAAACCATAAAGCATATATTTGCTGGAATAAAAGGTGTTTTTTTTTTTTTATTTTTACCACATCAACCAATCAATCCTTTGCCTATGGGAATAGTTGTTCCAATTAAAAAACTGGTCTAACTTCTGCTATTCAGAATCCTCTCTTAGGAAGGCAAGGTTTAGAAGGTAAGGTAGTGTGTTTCCATAGACCAGCAATTTAGGAGGGAAACCCAGAAAAGACAGGGTTTCAATCACATGGGAAATCCTCCTGATCTGACTTATGTGAAAATGGCTTTACTATGAAAGAGATCTGGCTTTTTGCTCTCAATGGGTCTTTACTCTGCTATCAGCCACTTCACATCTCAAAGTCTGAGCACTGTTTTCTCAGATCCACCCATCTCACTCTTGTGAAAGAGCTGCTGTTGATAAAGGGCCAGATCTCATTTGATGCTGAGGAAATTTTTGCCAATTATTTCAGTGGTAAAAATGTTCAAGTTCTATTTTTTAATGTGAAAGAGACAACTATAGTTCTTAGGTATAACAATGCTCTTAGTGAATACATTATTTCCATTTCCCAACACAAGAATTTACATGTCATGTTTTGCCTCAATATACCTGAAGCAAATTTTGCAATTTTTTAGCCTTTGTGGATGGAGGAAGCTTAGCGTTTCCTTCTTACCATACAAAGTCTTTGCAGACAGAACAAAATGTAGGTTGTCCAAAGAAGGTAGCAATAAATTCATGATTTTTGATGTAGTGGATTTTGGCTTGCTTGATAGCTCCTCTCCTGTTCATAGTTACTGTCCCCTCTTCTTCCCTCATTGACTGTTTGCAATCTAAGAGGGAGACAAGATGACATACTTTTAATACTTTAAGGTATTACAAAGATTAATATTTGCGTCTCCAAAACGTCCAGTTTCTTTTTCTGTCGCAGACTTGTGTTTCTATTTATTTTACACCTGCATTCTGCAGACGTTCAGTCCAACAAGGGTGGAAGACATACACGCACTGCTTCCGAAAGCATCTCTCTCTTGCTTTCAAGCGCTTCCCTCCCCTGCTCATTGAGAAGCAGCCTTCATCAAACAAGCTGAGGGGAAGAAGAAGGAATGGAGTACAGTCTTGATAGAGAAATTACAAACACAATTATTTCTTGGAAAAAACATAAGCTCCTATACATTATATGATTTGTGTACAAGAAGAATAAACATTTTATTGGAAGCAGGAGGGTCTTCTTCAGCAGAAGCTTTTTCATGCTGCTGCTCTGCGTGACCTCCTGAGCCAGGACTACAGCAGAAAGGGAAGTGAAGTGCTGCAGAACCTCCCAAGTCACCACTGGACTGTACTGCTGTAAGGTGGGTTTCTTCCAGCCTCCAGGATCATTAAAGTGAGGACAAATGAGATTTTCAATTAGACATTCCCATTATAACATCTCGTAACGCTGATGCTATAGCTGTCAACATGCCCTGGTCTCATTCCTCTCCCCTCCTAGCTCCCAGGGGGTTGCAGTACATAATGCTATATAACACTATAACACAATATATATACACTATATATATATATACTATGTATATACTGAAGCATCAAATACTACACACATAGTAATTACATATGGTATTAGCCAAGAAATAAAACAACAAAAAAATTCTATGTATATACTATGTATATACCGAAGCATCGAATACTACACACATAGTAATTACGGTATTAGCCAAGAAATAAAACGACAAAAAAATTCTCAGGCTCTGAGTCTAACTGGCTCATGCAGGTCCCTCATTACAAGTTATAGTTATTTTCACTCATTTCCAAGGAAACGTCTCAGCTTCTCTTACAAAAATGAGTCTCTTCCATCACAATCTTTCAGCCACAACTCAGACTGTATAGTCTTACTTATACAAACCCTTCCTATTATTTTCAAAATGTAACAGAGGTAACCCCATGAAGGTGTATCAAAAGACACTGGGTAACTGGTAATTTAACCCTAGGACACATTTCTTGTCAACAGAGAGGAGCTGTTGAGGGACAATCCCACCCAGCAGGAACAGACAGCTGTTTGAATCAGCAGCTGGAGCTGACGAAGTTCTAACCGCATCAGCTCTCGCCAGTGGCTTGTGGGTCCCCATCTGGGAGAAATGTGGACACGGTTCACAGGTTGAAAGTGCTGCAAAGTTCAGGGTAACAGGAGATTGCCATCTGCAGGGTGGGAGTTTCCACAGCAACGGAGTAAGGGAAAAGCCAGAAGAGCATTTTTCCCATTGTCAATGCAATACAATCTGGTTTTATTTGCTCCATTGCCTTGCTGTCTTTTACCAGTATCGGCAGGAGCTTTGCTTTTTGTACTGATAGGAAGAGATTAGTTTCCTTTGCCAAGTCACACTAACCGCAACGCCTGAGCTTACTGCAGAGTCACACAGGAGCCCTCTTTTTCTTGTTGCTAGCTGCACTTGGGTTTTGTCATTTTACTACCTGGCTGCCACCACTGCTATTCCAACAGACCACTGAATCTGGAATACAATCTATCATTTGATACCATTTTGAGTGCCATGAACTACTTTATCAGTCACAGCCAACAGCAGACTGCAGCAGCATGTACTGTCTTAGAAAAGGACGGACAACGTCAGCTTAGAGATTAAGGGAAGATTAAGCACAATAATGAAAAGAAAGATCAAAAAAGGTCCCCGGGTTTTGCCACTAGGCATTAATGCACTTTTCTGGGAAACTGGCCATCTGGTTCAGAGAAAAACCCACCCTGCCTCCCCCAGAAAAGAGCTCACAGCGTGCTCTATGACACCCTGGCACTACGTACACCTCCGAGTTACCTCTTCCCCTCCAGGAAGAGGATTAATTTCTGCTGTTCAAACAGGCTACTGAGTTCACCCAACAAAAACTCCCATCAGCTGCTGCACTTCAGCATGTCACAGTCCGCAAACAGCACTATCTCTGTGGTTGATCCGGCTGAGCAAACACACAGACCTCACCCGCTGGTCCTCCAATGCTTCAGGGAAACCACACGCCGAAATGTGCATGGAAGTAAAAAGCCACTGCTGAGACTCCGTAATGCTTCGTATTGTTTGCTGCATGAAAAGGATGTCTTCATAAGGGCGATTTAATCAGTAACAGCAACAAAGCAGAGAAAGGCGCGTTGCTTTATACCATGTATTCTGAGGAGATAACCTGTGATGGAGCAGATTAAGGGACAAAAGCTTCCCTAAAGCCTGTAACACAAGGAAACCCAGTGTGTAGTGAGGAACTGACAGGATTCACCAGGTGAACAGGACACGGCTTCTCCTCATGCTGAAATACTTGTAGCAATTTAGTATTGCTGATACGGCATGCAAAATCATCTGACAAAACTTGGTCAGGATATGGGAAACTATGGTGTTTCCTCCCTGTTTGGAACGCTGACATCAAACTTAATAGAAATAATATGAGACTGGCATCTATTTTTTGAGAGGGTAATTAATAAACTAATCTCTTAGTTTGTACAAAGAACAAAGAAAAAACAAAAAGAGACACACACCCCCTCCACTTCCCTTAAATATACTTTTAACTACAAAGAATCCTTGAGCACAGCAAAAGTTCAAAATCTGCATGTGAGAACACACCATCTTCACAACCAGCTGCCTTATTAAATATCTTTGCCAAAACCAACCACTATATTGAAGTATAGCTGAAACCATTTCTATATGCTCAGAAGAAGCTGAGGTTTGGACAGCAGCTGTAAGTCAAGCGCACCTGAAGCTGAGATGGCTCTGAAATGATAGTATAGTTCATTTCAATTTATTATGGGTGTGTTCAGCAAGTTCTCTCTAATGCGTATATTACCTTTAATGCGTATTGCTCCAGAAGTTCAGCCAACCATGGACTCAACTGGGGAATAAAGGCTTTATTTCTAAGATGCAGAGAGAATTAACAATTGCAAGGAAGTAAACTTCCCAACAGCTGGTAAGGATGCAGGGTGGAGATGGGGGGGGGGTCGAGGAGAAACACAAAGGGAAAGCTTTTGCTTCCCACTCCAAGAAAGTCAGGATTTCCACAGATGAAATGCTTGTCCTGAGCCAGCACACGGTCAGAAAGAGTCATGTACAAATCAGCTGAATCAGCAACTAGAATCCAGGTGACCTCTGCAGCCTGAACCTGAAATTAATCATTTTGGACCCAGCACACACCATTAAACATATCTATTTCCTCTATTGAGAGCTGTGGTTAATATTTATCACTGACACAGTGTTCGTGTATTTCAAGGTCCTGTCTCAAAACTTGCAGCTGATCTGACAAAAGCACCCAGAACTCCTCTGTGCCATATATTCATTAAGAAACCATTGAGAACTCCTGTGAATTGACAGTGCAGTTCTCCAGAAGTGCTGCAAACGTACCATTGTATACACTATTTAATTGCAGCGCCAGTCCTTCTGAATATTTCACAGTCCTTACAGCCACTAACACAACAAGCAACCCACAGTCTGGAAAACATTTGCTAAAACAATATTGCTATGACTCCGCTGAACTGTAATAAACCTCAAGGTGAGATGTCAAATCGTCTCAATTGAACCTCAACACTTCAAGGACAAAAGCAAATAACCTCCAAGGATAACCCTACTAGATTTTTTTTTAAAAGAAAGAATAGAAAAAATATTTAACCGTCTTCAGAGTTCATTTTTCATTTTAACTTGCTTGTTTCACAGTTCTGTTTGTGAACAGAAGAAAGATAACAGTGCTGCTGTCAGAAACTCAGAATCAGGATTTCACTTCTAACAGGGCCAGGCAAAACATTTTCGGAGCTAACTGGCTGCTCAAATTCAGATTTGGCTGAAACTTTCTGATACATTACAAAACCTACTAATATTTCTGTTGGGTGTCCCCTTCTGCTGTTCTACTGCCTTGCATTTGGCTTTGTTTGAAAGTTAAGTGTGCCTTCAGGTCAAGAAAAACATTAATCTCACAAAGCAATCATTAAAAAGGAAAGCTTGCTCCTCACAAAGGGGACTCTCCTGGTATGAACTATCTCAGAGGAAAACTGCTCTTTAACCTGGCACTAGTGAGGATTCCTTTACAGATCATCTGTACAAAAAAACCATCAAAAACAAACAAAAAAACCCCCCACCCACAAACACTTACAGAAATACAAGTTTCCCAAAAGTCTACATTTCTGTGACATGATCTTGCAAAGCTAAATCAGTTTGGGTTTTGTGATCATCGCAACATTTCATTTACAGGCAGAGTATTAATATTGCTATGTATTTCTCTCTCTCTCTTTTTTTTTAACCATGTCCACCATTCTCAGTATTTGTGGATTTTACACTACTTTAAGTACCAATACCAATAATTTGCTATTGTACAAGCCAATACTATTTGCTCCCAAAACTAGCATATAATCTTGAATTACCTGTCTCAGCCCCAAGCAGTTATATTAAAAGCTTCAGCACAAGTGGTCAAAAATGGTGTTACAAACTCTTTGTGGCACCCTTATTAAAAAAGGTGTGTGTAGTATATGTAATAGCATTTCTAGTGTAAGAAAAGAGTATGTTATGCTCTGTTCTGCGCAGAAACTGGGACACCCACAGGACATGGGCTTCTTGCCTTCTCCTCTAAATAAATGAATGAAGTCCTGCCTTGGCGACTGAGCCAGCACTGACTCCTGACCCCACCAACACTCAGCAGAGCATCGAGGTGGGCTGCTCTGCGGCTATTTCTAGCCTGTCTCGACTGAACTAGTCTTTCATAGGTGTTAATGAAGCCAACGGTCTTTTAGAAAAGCGCTAAAACAAAACACCGAAGTTTTAACAAGCCCTGCCTTTCAATCCAGGAGAAAAAAAAAACCAATCCCATGTCGACACTACCGTCTTTGTAGCGCTCACACCATCTGTGGAGCTGCTGTGCTAACACAGCCTGGGCTGAGCCACACAGAGGACTTTTTCTTAACATTTCAATAAGCGTTTCGGTCAACACTTCTGCACAGATACCTGGTATCTCATTACCTGTGGTAAAACAGAGAATAAACCAGAAAACAGGTCTTCTCTTTTTTTTTTTTTAATTACAAAGGCACAGTAAAACCAGCCTTTAAAAATACAGCATCTAAGTCAAATTTTTTGTGAACATACAAACTATATCAAATTTTCTCTGCTCTACACGTTAGCTACCTTACCAGCCAACTTTGTGTTTATGAAATTACTACAATATTTTAATTAAATTCATGCAATCATACTTCCAGCTGCAGATGAAAGCAGATGCTAGGCGCCACTGAATAACTACCAAATCTGTCAAATTTCTAGAAATAGTATTTTCTCAGTTAAATGATTAAATAATACCAACTTCCCTATTATAAGGCCCAGTTCTGGCTTTTCAGCCCTCATCATTATTATTTACTAGTAACGTGACAATCCTTCCCCAACACACCTCATCCACAAAGAAACTTGCTTCAAATCTCAGTTTAGACTCCTACAATATGCAGGCTGTGACAGCAGATCTGTTATTTACCCTATTATTTTTCACTGATGCCTCAGAAAAATTCTAAAAATCCAATGCTTCCCCAACACTCATCTCAACACAGACAGAGAAAAACATATTCAAAATCTATGCAGCTCTCTGGTTCACGTTCCTCTCCCAGAAGTCAGATACTTGAGATATCAAAAGTTCACATGCAAATTACTCACCTTCTGGTACACCTAATAGCATTTTAAGGAAAGAATTCACTAACCCTTTCTCCAGGATGCTGAAAGTGGCAAAACAGCAATTCAGAATTCAAAAACAAGATGCAAACATACTTCCAAAGACTCCAAAGCTGCTAACGCCGCGCAAGGCAGGCAGCAGTGCAGCAAGCCACCTCTGCGATCCTGGATTTTCTTACTCCATAAGGTTATTAACTACATTTGAATAAACAAAGACTGAGCAAAGCATTAAACATATTGCAACTCCCACCTATTAAAACTAAAGCTGCTTTACAGAATTATAACCTAGTTTCAATACTACAACAAGGGAAGGAGGGGCAGAAGGAAAACAGTGTTCTGAAATAGAAAACTCGGATCAACACGCTGTTCTTATATTTCACACGTCAGAAGAAAAACTTTTCATTTCCAACACAAACTTATTTTCAAATCACAGGCCGCAAGACAAAAAAGTTCTTTGACAGCTCTAAGCCAGGACTCTGCAATCCCCGTTTTATAAGGTCTGGAAAGAAAAAAAACCCCTCTAAGACTGGGAAGATTTTTCATATGTAGCCCTAAATCAAATGCCCAGGCTCCAATCTGCAAAAAGAATATAGAAATGAAATGTCTCAGTATAACCTACCATGGTGCAAATTTTAATATCAGTTTATTCCATTAAACTTTTTCTCTAATAATAAATCTGATAACGGAGTAGTAACACACTTACTTCTCAATGCTGCTGCCTGTCATCAAAGCAGAGAAAAGCGGTTTTCTCTAAAGATGGCAGAATGTTTGCTACTTAGAAGGAATGGTTGAAAAACAACAGCTTGAGTTTGCAAAACAAGCCAAAGAAAGAATTAGTCACTTTTGCAAAGTGCTCGGAGATTTTCAAACAAAAGGTAGCACCTATAACTCAAAGATACTAATGGTAGCAATACCTTCAAATAAACTAAGGAAAAAGTGAAATACCAGTTTCAGAATAAGCCTTTTTTAGTACTTCAGAAACACGGTTACCATACGGTTCTGTATGCAAAGGCACGTCAGAGAGAAAACAAAATGTACACGCAGAGGAAGGAATGTGAACTGTCTCTGAGCTTTCAGTTATTAACTAAGGGTTTTAGCAATGTGAAGAATGGAAGTTAATACAAACATCCTTGTAACACACTAACAAACTTCTCTGCTCTAACACTGGAAACTGCTAATTTAACTAGAGAAAACATTTACAGTAGTGCAGCGATGAGCCAAAAATCATTCAGTGTTTGCCTGTTTAGCAATATCTAGATAGTAACACGAGCGAGGTCTATAATTTTGAGGATTAATACGTTAAAAACTATCAGTGTCTTATGTGAACACTGCAAATATCAGATTGCATGACTTTCCTTCACAAAACGTAGATGTATAAACGTCTGGAAAAGGAGCATTCACTGCCTCTGAGGTTTGCTTACCAAAAAGGTATCGGTGAGTAATTTTCTATAAAGCAGAAGATAAATAGGAAGTTGTTGCAAAGTAGAAGATCTAACAAGAGCATTAAGATGTGTATCTTAAATTGCCAATTAAAGTATGATTGCATGACTTAATAATCTGTTTGCTATTTAGGCTTCACCCACTACCATCTGTAATCCCTAATAAAGGCAATGAGAAGAATTGCAAGAACATTGTATATATTTTTAAATTATTTTGATAAATAACAAAGTACAATTATTTTAGTACTTAGAGCACACAAGTATATTACCTTCCTACTAACAGCTAATAGCAAATTATGGAAGGTTTTCACATGTCTGTGTAGAGAGGAGGAAATATGCTTCAGCCTCATCAAATAGGTAACTGAGAACACTGAAGTTGGTTTTGTACAGTTTTGGTTAAACTTCTAAGTTTCGTGGACAAATGGATTTCTGTATGTCTCATTAAATACAGATTCTCATACCACTGCCCCATGGAACTGCCTTGCGCAGGAAAGCCATGGCAAAGACCAAGAGGAAGATTTTCTAATAGAATGGCTCAAAGCAGTTTTGAATGCAAACCAGAATATTCCTGGTGCGTAAACAGAGAGCTTTTGTTCTGCTCTTACTTACAGGCTCTTCAGAGTCACACAATTTTTTGAAATTTTGTTTTAAAGAATTAATTTTTATGAAGGAGACCAAAATAACAATTCTAGAGGCTGCTTTTTTGCCATTGCAAAGATAAAATACCAACTCTGAAATGTCACATACTGCATATCACATTCTATCTTTAGTAGTTTTTCTAGTAACTGCTACACAGACTGCACATATGGTACAAAAATGTATGGTACTTTCACAATTAACTTGTTCTATGAGAGCAGAACTATGTTCCCCGTATACATTTGGGGGAAAAAAAGAGCCAGTAATGCTTTAAAACTTACTGCTTACTCTTTCCACTTATTAATCGCAAAGACATAGTATTAAACCACGTAAGACCAATAGGCTAACATGGCAGACCAGTTAAATTCCCAAGAAATAATGGTTTCGTGACCTCTAGCACAGGTAAGTTTTAACCACTACCTAAGCAAGTTGTGAGATTTACATCATTTCCTTTAAGAAAGATTCCCACAGATACACAAATCCCGGCCAAAATACTTGGTTTTATTACTGTACTTAAAGCTTCCCCCGTCATAACGAACTATCTTCTCTTACCTCCTAGTTTCTTCTCCACAGAGCATCTGTAGATTTCTGACATATACAGATTGTTCACTTTTTAAACTGCTATGGCAGAACATTGACTAGATTTGCATTTTAACACTTAACCATTCACTTATTGTTACATCTTTTCTATCACATGAAAACATAAAGACAGACATATTAAAGACACGGAAGTGGCTAAATGCAACAGCAATACCAGGCACAAAGGCATTTAGAAATGAACAAATGCAACCATGACTCCACATAACCAAAAAACCTACAAAACAAATTAATGAAATCAGAAAATTGTACTCAGTAGACCAGGTTGTGGGGTTTTTGTGTGAGCTACATCTTGTGTTCCACAAAAGGAATGTGAAAAAAAGTTTTATTTTTACATAACTGAAAATAAACAGTTGACATTACCTGCATCTTCCAAAAAATACTGCACAGCCATCAGCACCTTCCCCTGAGGTTGGAGGTCAAGCTATGGAAAGAAAGATACTAACAGTGAAGTATGTGGTTGACTGAAACTCTCAGGAATTTAAACAGCTCCTTCTAGGGAATCAAAGTATAATATTCAATAACTATTGGATTACAACCCTCTTCCATATCTCACTGCTGCAGCTGAACCGGGGGCTTTTATTCTGTTGCTTTTACTAATGTGCTGCATTGCTTTGATGTCTACCCAAAAATTCAGCACAGTCAAAGGTCACATTGTTTTTGCATGTCCCTTTCCCGTTTCTGCAAAGAAGTTTGTTGACTTCTGTTTTTACTATTAGTAAACTCAATTTGCACAGGAACTCAGTTGAAAAGAAAGAGTCTATACAATCCTTTCTATGTTTATTGAGAGTACAAACCATAGAGATATCAAATATTGTTCTCTGTAACAAGAAAAAGTGGCATCATCAAAATTTATTTTACTTTTTCCTCTCAAACCATTACACACGGTTTCTGTGGCAAATTCTACAGATCAGAGAAAACAAATGCCTTTTAAGCCAATAGCTGAGGTCAGTTCCTGTGCTCAGAAAGTAGCTGCTAATTCTTAAACTGCTGCCTTCATAAAACGTAAGAAGCTATTAAGCATGAAAGAGTCTGATTCAGTCTTCACTTCAGCACAGAGCAAAGTATCCCTGGATTAACAGTAAATACAACTTGGGAGGGGAAAAAAAAATAAATACAATTACATTAGATACACCCATGAACATATTCCCACAAATCCCATTATCCTACTGGGATAATGATTAAGTTTTCACCTTTAAGGCAATGTCTGACACTCAAAACATTTGACCAACAAAGCTTAAAGGTGGCAAAGACATCAGTAACAGCTACTTCTGATGGGCTGCCTCCCCACACACAAAAATAACCTGACAGGCTGTGCTAGGTGAACTGTTGTCTTTGCTGGGCATGAACGTCTGTCCAAGTCATGACTGAGGTTGTACAGAGGAAGTTTAATGCTGGTAACATCTATGTGGTACCTGTTCTATGGATAATAAGCAGAGAGTTTCAGACCCCTGAATTGGCTAAAACTGATCAGTAAAACTAAAACTCATCACTATTAGTTTTAACGACTCTTCTGAGTAATTGCTAGTCTCTGAATTCATGCTACAGTGCGGAAAAAAAAAGTGTATGGTTTCAGAATGTAACAGGTGAATACAAACCAGTGAGATCCTACTGACCTAGCAAAATCTGTAAGCCACTTCAATATCAAGCACGCCTTTAAGAAAGGTTTTTTCTGAGATCTGTTTGGTGAGACAGTTAGATTTGCACATACTCAGAGCAAAATCCTGCCACTTACAGCAAAAAAAATGGACTTGAGAGAGAACAGGAGGGGTTTTTTTAGAAAATGTTCCCATACCAAGGTAAGCAACTGGATACTCCCTCCTCTTCATATCTAGCATTCAGGAAAAGCATTCATACATCCAGAGAAGAGTTCATGTCCTACCAAGGAAGGACCAGCATTGCCAATTGTGTGAGAACCAAGATGCCCATCCAATTGGATGTAACCAGGAACTATCTATTACAACCTGCTGATCCTGCATTAGCCCATCCAAGGAAAAGGTCTCCTGTAGGGTTCGTGTTCTGGACAAGTTCAGCAACACTCCAGTTCAGAAGGCTTTGGATACAAGACTATGGGTGAGGTTTTAAGGAGACATGCTCACATTTAGGAAAAATTTCCTTAGCGCTAACTGTATTCCAAATACAGAGATAGGCAGTTCCTGTATTAGCAAATACACGTAGTTTCTGGGCAAGCTGTCTGGAGTACAGCTTTACATGCACCTGGATAATGGGCAAGACTATTTATAGGACCTATCCATCCAGCTAGACAGCTCTCACCCGAATTATAGGATATCCTGATATTCCTCTCTGAACCTTATTTCTGCATTTGGAGAAACGCTGAATATTCAGGACACTAATTAGGGTTGCTCCAAGATTTTATAGAGTTGTCTGGGACAATAATGCCTCATCAAATTCTCACAACCCTTTTGGTTGGACCAGGATCTCAGCAACTTCAGTTGGGTCTAAAAATTGAAAAAGAAGCTAGAGAATAGGTTTTTACAAAGATGACATCATTAAACCCTTAATCCATTGAAAATTCTTTGCAGTACGTCAACTAAATGAATGAAACAACATGTGCGGCATTTCAGAAAACTGGGCTCAAGGTTTTGATCCTCTGTCACTTTCCCCTCTCTCTAGACATACAACATAAAAAATGTTAAATAAATATTAAGTAAAAATATAATTTTAAATTTTCTGTTTATTTGCAGTTTACAGTGCTAATTGAAATCCGTTCCATACAATTACAAGTTGTTGTTCGCGTTTATGTAGTTCGACTACATAACTACTGGCATTTAGACCAAATGTATATTTCTAAATTTAAAACTACATTAAGCCCTAACTTTACCTCCCCTCTTATGTTTCTGAGATGGATACTCAGAACTGTACTCAGCATGATACAGGAGCAAATGACACTGAGCAAGATGCCATACCCCTTGACTTCACGTACAAGCAATTGCATGGGACACAGGGGCAAGACGAAATACCAGGATAATAAAAATGGGGATTAAAGGATCCCCATTATATCAGCATTAAGCTAACTAAAATTTATTGTAAAAAAAAAAAACCAAGAAATTGTAAGTGGAAATGCCTTAGAATAAGCTTCACCTTTCTTTTTCTTGGGATGAACTACAATGATCAGATCCAATTTAAACATCTGCTATTTGCTAAAAACTGCTAGGCTTTATAAAATAGGCATGCAATGCGATATAGGCCATTATTTCAAACATGAATGCCTTGGATTTTATTGTCAATTTATTGAACTTTGATTGTACATTACCTCCTTCAAAAATGCTGCTAAAATAATTGTCTTACAAGCCCTGCCACACATGCTAAAGGGATCGAACACTCATAGTTTAAAGGCATAAGGTATCCATTCAGCTTGAAAGAAACATAACCAGGTCAGCAAGTTTAAGGAATTAATCTTCTTCCTTACCCAGAATTCTGCTTTGCCATTGCCTTTCTTGCATCGCTCCGCCAGGACTGACACACCTACAGTCACTTCAGATAATGGTTCTTCTGCTGCTTTCATGAGAACAATCTGAATCACCCGTCCTTCGTAAATGTGGGCGTCAAAAGTTGATTTCCATTCCGGATACATGGTAGGTTTCTTCTGAACTAGAGTTTTTCCTCTCTCTGAAAACCACGCAAAAAAAAAAAAAAAAGGACAGAAACTGTAAAATCAAATAATGTAGATCTAGTAATTAAACTGAACAAAATAAAACAAAAGAGAGAATCCTTGTACTGAAACCAAAAGCAGACTGGCAACTTTTTGTACTGTGGCTGGGACAAAGTTTAAATATTCAGTTCAAACATCCATGACTTGGAAGGAAAAGCTCACTCTGACAAACACGGCATGCAAAGGAAGCGAAAGTGTTAACATTCAGCCAGAGAGACCAGGAGAGACAAATCCCATTCTGGAATTCAGAAGCTGGTTTAGTCGGTCAACTTGACAAGAGTATTTGCATGGCTGCTTTCTGGTATCAATCTCCATGATGTGTCGCCTAATGAATACCTGCTGCTCTAAGATAAATTAAGATACATCTCACACTGACCTAGTTTAAATTGAAACTGGTGGCTGAGAGATGAAAAACTTCACATTTCATTAATCTACTTCCAAGTTATCCCAACATTTCACTTCTATTCATAAGTCACTCTTCTTGGCATTGTACTCTGTCTCTGCCACAATTGCTACTTTTTAAAGCATATTACAAAGCCTTATCTGTCCTCTGTAGCACATGCAGACTTTGTGTAGTTAAATAATAAGGAAAAGGCTGAAGGAACCTCAAAAAATGTCTTAATTTTTTTGTAACATTTAGCCAGCCTCCCATAAGAGTGTCTCCGCAGATTCCTTCCTTAGGAGTTTCACAGTGCTTCACTATTATTAGATGGATTTTTTTCCTAATACACAGCTTCACTCTCTCGCTACCAGTTAAGCTAATTTCTTCCTGTCCTTAAATCAAGCACAGAAAACAGCTGTATCAAGCCTTAGCATATTTCTAGATCTGGGTCTCTTAGTCTTATCAACACATCCAAAATGATACTGCCTCCTAAGCAACCACATCCAGCACTTCACCGTGACACTGGCACGTGATGCCACCTCCCCAGTTTTTCTCTGTGATTTGCTGCCGACCAAATTATTCCCCATTTGTGCTCAGGTAACTGCATATAATTTTGTACATTCTGCACATTCTGTACATTTAGCAAGATCATTTGTTGCAATAAAAGTGCTTTCTAAGTGCCTCTCCAACTCTGAATGATCCATTTTTCCCTTAAGTGTGTAATCTGTTCTTATGATAGCAAGGCAATGGCAAAGCAGATTAAATAGCTGGACCCTTCCCCAGGAAGCTGCAGTACGGTCTGCCACTTAAAATTAGCAATAGAATTTACATTCATTTCAAGGAAGGAAGAATTATATATGTATTATTTTAAAATCTTCCTGGAAACTCGAGGCAAAGTTTGTGTTCATTCATTACTAACTTGCTCGATGCACTCCACTTAATTGTGCTGAGCTATCCGAACAAGAGTAGCAAATACTGTCCTTGTACTTCTTTATTAGGGAATGCCTGCCAACAACAGCATTACAAATTACAACTTTGACAAGTAGACCTAAGCCTGCTTGCCAAAGGGCATTCTGAAATGCTCAGAAACAGCCACCTGAGGACCTCCTCCATTTCAACACAAACTTGAGCATTCCTCCTCTACTCAGTCAAAAGCTTTTGTCTTGAATTCAGGGAACACTGCAGAAAGAAAGACTCAAATTCTTAGCAACACGAACTTACTTCCAGAGCCCTGCACTTGGTATTCTTAACTATAGAAGAATTTGGACTTATGGTGAAAATATATAGGGAAAGCTCAAACAAAACACAATTTAGAGATTATTAGGATGGACAATAAAAGTGAGGGGTAATTAAAAGCAGGCTGTCTGCACAGCAAGGCTTTTACACTAGCCTATTTTTTGGATTGCTAAAGCCACACCCCTTCATCAAAAATGGCACGCTTCAGGAGGTATCCTTGGGATTATGAGAAATGCAGAACCTCTGACAATAATTCAGGGTTTGCAGAAGCAGCAGCAGTTTACAGAGTAGTTGGTAATACTCTGTAGGATTCTCAGAGAGGGAGAGAACTATTTCAGTCCATTCACAGGACTCTCCCTTTCCCATGTGCCAATTAATTGCTTTGATCAGTTACCGTATACATTTTTACCCTATGTAAAAATGAAAGTAGTCATCAGAATTACCAGCAACAACTTCCAGCCTGCTTTTGTAATTAAAATCATACTAATCAAGATTTGTCATGGATCTCACTGCCTGCCTGCAAATGAACACTTAAGTGTCAGCAAAGAACAGGCTTTAAGAACGCCACTGTTCTTACCCATCTTGTATTCAGGCCTCCTTTGTTTCTCTGCTGACACTACTGGCTTCAAAAAATTGTATGCGTTTGCAAATTGGCTTATTGCCAAGTCATTAGGCAAATGATTGTCTTCTTCCTATACAATAAGCTTTTCCTTGATCATGTTTCAGCATGCAAATCCAACAAAAGTTATTCCAGATCTTGTCAAACTCATAACGGGAGCATCAGCTTCTTTTCCCCGATTACCCCAACTGGTCACTGCTCCAAGGTTCACTGCACCCTCCTCTCCTATTTTTCAGTACTTCAAAGACACTTGCAAGCAAAGAGGAGAAACATTGGGACAATTCTACTTTTCAAAAGGAGATAGGTGGAAAAAAAGTGGATTTATTTAGACCACTTCCACCTCTCTGCACATTTAGTCAGCTGCAACACTTTCAAGACCATTTCTTCAGAGGTTCTCCCAACAGGCTAGGAAACTGCTTCTTTGGAGCTTAACACGTTTGCTTGATGACAGCATATTCTGGAAGGGACACTGCACCTTCTGTTTGAAGTCTAAATGCGGCTTTTACCTCAGCAATAAGGGGAAAGCCCAATCATATTGTGATGAAGAAGAAAAGTCATCCTTTCCTGCGTTCCTTGATGTTTTGTGAAGCCATAAATGCAGGATTAGACGACTGCAGTCTAACCCAGTACAGCAATTCCCTCTCATGCTGTTTGACTGCAGTGATGCGTTCCAGCTAAATGTCACAAAATATTATAAACCTTTGGACCAGTTTCTATAAAGAAGCGATCTTTGAAGGCTGAGGGCCTGCTGAACAGGGAGGTGCTAACAAGACCTTGGGTGCAAGTAATTCCAAACAAATAATTCTGCCAAAATGCTTCAGTTACTACAAAAACAACAAACTACACTCCTCATTGGTACCTATCCTCAAAGTCAGCAGAGATCATTTACTACTCTGTGCTTGAGGATGGTTTTCTCAAACCTGCTGCAGTTCAGATCCCTCTTCCTGTCACTCCACCACACCACTCTCTCCCCTGCAGAGCTTCTGCAAGAGCAGTCTGTCACTTGCAGAACTGGGGAGAAGAATGCTTTATTTAACAGTTGCAAGCCTTTGTCATGCAAAATTCATAACTCACCTTAACCTATGCAAAAGTGACATTTCAGCTGCTTCACCACATATTTTGTGAATAGTTGTGTGTTGGTGGTGAAGGAAGAAACTAGAGCTCTTGGACTTCACCCTACCGACTGCTGAGCACTCTGGCCACAGCACAAGAAAGCACTAATAAAAAAGTCCTGTTTTAAGGTGGGAATAGAGACAAAAGTCATTGTTATTCCTCCCACTCTGAAAGAAAAGCTCACCTTGGAAGTGCTTGGCATGACAGGAACAGCAGGACTCATTACCATTCATAGACTAAGAGGTATTGCAGTATTTCTCAAGAACTTATTCATATTCAGAAAAGCATCACCATTTGTAACCTCACCTGTAGTCAGTGCTTCCTTCATCTTGATAGCACAGAAAGGCTGTAGTTGTTCCCCTTGATTCTGCACAGGTCCCAGCTCAAAGGAGTTGAAAGATATCCGTAAGAAAGGGGCCATTGCTCACAATGATACACAACCTAAGTGCAAAGAAGTAAAGAGAAGTCAGAGAGTAACAGACCAGGTCTGAGACTTGTGAGAAAGCGATACACATTTCTTAGCAGCCATCATAGCTGATAGACTCCATCCCCTAAAGTCTGCAAGTCTAGAATGCGGCTTTGAGACCATGAGCCTTTACTAAAACTGGTACATACTGAAACAAACAAACAAACAAAAGTAACATGTACAATCAAAGACTGAATTTAAAACAGCCTCTTAACCATACCCTGTTACAAGTAAGAAGCAGTTACGCCTCTGACTTAGACCTTGCTCAATTTTTAAACAGAGGCCCTATTCATTAACACACAAGTATATAAACATTCTTATCAAATAAGTAGTTCATAAACTAATAGACAGATTGTTTGGTGTTTTTTTAAACATTTTTTTTCTTCATACCTGGAATGAAGGGTGCGTGGGGGGGAAAAAGGGAGGAAGAAGAGTTTTGTCTGTTCTACATGTTCCTTTCCCAGTATCTCTTAAAATGCAAGGAGGGAGAATTAGGAGGAAAATTAATCATCCAAAGCTCACATTATTTGGTTGCTTTTTAAGTACACATTATTTTCTTTTTTAATTGCTACACAGCCTCAAAGATTCACAGGCAGAATTCTAGGCACCTCAATAAGCAATCAAATGGCAAAAGGAATACCTTTGGTTAATTTTATTTTTAAAGATTACCTGAGAAACTAAAATTTTATTTTTAAATATTATCTGAGAAACCATTGAATCTACATATTATTTCTGGACACTGCAGGAAAAACTACTACCAGATGTACAGTAAGGGTAACATGTCCTTAAGCATGATCAAGTAATTGCACTGCATATGAGCACTTGATCAACATTAGCAACCTGCATAATTGGTTCATACACGAGTTCACACTTAATTTCTCACTTAGATACACACACAGTTACAGAAATTCCTGAAACCTAGTTGTTTCACTGGATAAGCACGCATTTTGTTTTTCATACTTAATGTGGAAAACAATGTACGTTCCAAATACCACCACCAAACTGAAACAACTACAATATCACTCAACTTCTCTTCAAGCAATGGTTTCAGGTGGCAGTGACTAATCATAGAAGGGCATCCCAGATCTAATGATTCAAACTGTGAGGCTCCACACCTGCACATACCAGGCAAACGGAAGAGGCAGAAGAAACTTCAGCACTACAGTGTCACCTGGTTTAACCTGTCAGGAATTACAAGAATCCAAACCACCTGTAATTTCTAAGTCAGCAAACTGGTGTTTCACTACAGCCTTCCCTCGTTCTCAAGAGCTCCTGAACTTAGAGCAGATTTCAGTTTACAATTCACAGCACCTTCAGCAATGGCGTTAGCCCTGCAGCTTGTATGTCAGTATTGTTTTGTGAAGGAAAAATTACCTATGCAAAGGGTAACAGAAGACAGTCATTTGCTAGCAAGGGAATCCTAGTACAATCAGAGTATGGGGGATGCACAGAAGGACAGATTAGGAGTAAAGAGTTAACAAAGTAACTCAACAAAGTAAGTATGAAAAAAAATAAAGAATTGAAACTGGGCTGAGCTGGCCTTTTGACTGTAGATTGTTAACCAGCTCAGTCAAGCAGCACTAGGAAGAACATTTCAAGCAATCCTGCACATGCTTGCCTTTTTTTCTTTTTTTTTTAAATGTAAAGACATCGACCTGAGAAGCAATTAACATTCCTTTTACATCTCTTAAGGCCCAGAACAGCCATTTAGATAAAAGACTGTGAAATCACAGGCTTTGCAGCAAGACAGCTCCTGACACCATTATTTGCACATCATGCAATCTCCCTGTGTGGAGACCGTTCTCAATAAATGGAAAGATGTTATGACTCTAACATTTATTGAGCTAGTTTTTATTAACTGACTGTTTCCCTACTTTCTTTTCTGTAGAGCAACACAAAGTTAGAAAGCAGGTTTAGGATTACTTGGCACACCATGGCTTATCCCACTGAAGAACTGAAAGCGACGACTGCAATTCACATTCACGCAGATGGCCATCCAGACTAGCAATAAAATAACACAACTTCCCCACTAATCCACTGGTTATTACAGCTTGGAGCACCATTTGATGAGACAAATAAAGAAAAATACACAGCTTTTGTAAAAATTAATAAATACCATCCGATACCTCACTTTCACAAATGCAACATGAACACAATGCTCATCAAGAGTTTTAATGAGGAACACATTTTAGCTGCTCAAGAGACTTTGTGCTCACTATGTTTGGAACTACCCTCAAGTGACTGGCTACGTGGCTTGCCAACCCCGGATCACATACAGTTACTGCTCAATATGGATGTAAAAGAAGCCAGATTTCATCATCATTCACCTCTGGGGAAACAGCTTTAAGACCCAATTAGGCCACAGGTAGAAACAAGCTGGGAAGGTCAGTATGGAGCTCCCACTGGAAAGTTTATTTGACAGAATCACAGGACTGCAGGATAATTCTGGCTGGAAGGGACAGCCCAGCTAGAATTCACAATTTCCAGTAAGTCTGGGACTACACTAACAAAAAATTGGAAAGCACTGACAAAGCTAAACTAACAATTGCACGATTTGACTCCGACCATCTGACTTGAGCCAATGTTAGTCCTGAAAGAGAATACAAGGCTTTGACATTTACTTCTTTAACTCCCAATTAACAGCTACAATAGAAACAGGTACAATGCATATGCATTTTGAATAATCCCACAATCTTCCTCATTTCTGATGGCCAAATCATCTGAAGGCCACATTTTCAGCTCTGCTTCTTATTTTTGAAAGTGGTTATTTCTTTTAGTTTCATTGTACTTGGCTTCAGTGCAATCTCAAATAGTCACTCAGAAATGCTAGACTCAAGCAATTCAGCAGTTAGGAGAAAACACCAATATCCCAGAATTTCTGATGATGTTCAAATGCGCTCAGTCCAAGGTCACTGTGAAACTAGAAGGTATCTTTTTGCTTTTCCATTTAACAACAACTTAAAAAAAAAAAAATCTCAACAGCTTATTTTCACATAACAAACTACCTGTTCCTGCCAAGTTTCTCTACCCTTATACATTTTGCTTTAAGTGGCTTCATGCAAAATCTCACTATACATGATAGACTACACTGTTGACGCAGGGAGGTTAAGTGAGAAAGGAGGATTTGGATTTGCTCCTCAGGTACATTTTCCAATCCTTGTCTATGCTAAGATACCGCAGTGAGATAGTTGACAAGTATCAGCTGTACTGCTGTAAACAAAAACATACTCCACTAAATCTGGTTTTGGCAGTGAAACTCAGTGAAAGAGATTCATTTTAATTCAACAGTTTCTCAAAATCCCTGCTGAACACGCTCTTCCAAAGTTCTGTCATATTTGAAAAGCAAAAACATCAAAAGCAATACATATGTTTTGCTTGTTGCATTTCAGACAAGAGTCCCTCTCTAGTCTCCATGACTATTTCAGAAGTGACACAAGCAGCGCTGACTCTAGTTTTAAGAGCTGTATCTGTCAAGAACTGAAACTGCCATAAAACACCAGATATGAATTGAGGATTTTACAATCTACTCATGCAATCTGCATTGCTGCTATGAAGTATTAAAGCCAAACTATTTTCCCTGAAGGGTGTGATTTTATCCAAACCAAATGGTGGAAAAACTGAGATGCAAACTCCAAAAATAGTGCAAGTCTAAATTACAGGTTCAGTATCTCAAACAGTCTCAAAGTCATGTGCGATCTGAAAAAAAAAAAAAAGCTGGGGGCAAAATCTGCCAGTAACATTATCCTATATGAAGTACACGGTGATGGCCACGCTGATTCGGAGTACACCATCGAATGCTGTCCACCACATTATTTGTTTTGTCAAGGATCCCTGATCTCCCCTATTGCAAGCTAAAACCATGTTCTGCGCTATTCTGGGATAGATTCTGCAAAATCCACAGTAATTTCCAAAATCCACTCTTCAAAATTGAGAGCTTTTGACTATCTAATATGAAAAGAAAATGAACTATATTACTACCAACTCTAATACACATGGAGCAAGGGGGGGGAAATTAAAACATCTTCACATCATCAATGTCAACTTCTACTGGATGAACAAATATTCAGTTTTCACATGGATGTGTTTGTAACACACAGTTTTAAAGAAATCTTCATAATAAATGAAAGTCTTAACTATTCCAAGGAGAATTTTCACAAGATTTGCTAGCACAAAATTCACGTTAGATTAAAAATCTTCATGCAAACACAAGGGACAAAGGCTAAATTCTGTTGTTTCTGCCCTGCCACCAGCGCACAGCAGCTACCAGGGACTCATGCTGCAACTTGTCAGGGTTCCTCTGTTGCTGTAATTCTGCCTCATACGAAACAGTGAGGGCAAGCCACCTCTAACACAACCCAGAAACAAAGAGGCGGTTGTGACTTTTACACAAAGCAAGAAGTAACATCAAAGCAATGGATCATCTGGAGGAAATGCTGACACAGGCCAACCACCGAGCACTGAAGAGAATAAAAAACTAATGGCCCCAGAGCGCAGATTGTTCCATCACTGATACGGGACTATATATCCAAGAGAAATACAAATAAGAAAACTCCACTGCTGATTTCCTTGTAGTAGTCTGTAAAACATTTTGCAAAGGGACATAAAGCTGCACACGCAGGTCATGGCTTTTCCACGCTGTCTCACAGAAACGCTCGGGATGGCATGAAATGACTGCTTTCTGCTTAGCTCCTTGCTGAGGCTGCTTCTAAGGTCAAAACAAATGCTTTGAGGAACACCAACACTGGTAGCCAGCACCACTCATAGCTGACCAATTGGTGTTCTTCCCTGAAAAAATGCAGCAGTAACTTGTTTCTTTTTTAAGATGCAAAAATACAGATTATTTCCAACTTGCAGGTTTGTGGGGTTTTTTTAACACATGGGTTTCCTGTCCTCCATTCTGACAATGGACAAGGTGTTCAAGAAAGACAGCTGCAAACTATTGCCCAACTTATTGCCCCCACATCACTTTCACAAACACGAGCAAGGACCTCCTTCCTCTTTTGTACAGCCTACAAAGGCGATTATGCTACTTTCCTGGCAAGAATACAGGAAAGCCTGCAAGTAGAAATGCTGGAAGTGTGATTAGCATCCTTCACCTGCGCACACCGTTAATGTGCACGTTATGGTTTTTTTGTTCCCAGGTATGCTGCTTTACGCTTACATTACAGGAAAACTCATACAAAGCAGACAGGTTGGCTATGGCTCTTGAAGAACTCCCTTCACAGATTTCTTTCAGCTGACAATCAAAATAATCCCCTCTGCAAGAGAGAAGAAAAAATACCCTTTGCTGCTAACCACTGTCTACATTGCACGCCTAGAATTAAGTCTGCAGAGAATTTTAGCAGGTTCTGTTGCAAGCCCTGGCCTCTATTTGATGCTCTGTGGGAAGGAGTAAGTCTAAAAGGGAAGTCAGTTTAAAACAGGCTTATCGCATTTGCTGTTATCAACCTTGTCAAGAAGATACACTGCAGGATTCTTTATCAGCTGGACTTCCCTGAGCACTACTGCTATCCAGCTGAAGCCTAAAAAACATAACCAACACCAAATCACTATACATCATGATGCTGAATGCTCACAGCTGCCACACATGGCAAAAAACATTATCTGCAGGTGCTGCTTTGAAAGCTTAAAAATCCACAGAGGGTTTGAAAAGTGTTCTCCAAAAACGAGGGTTAAACCCACACGTTGCACATAGGTCCCTGCAGGAAAAGGAGAATTCTCCAAAAGTACTGCCCCTGCATCCGCATCACTCTTGCTTTTATTTAGGGTTAGCCATTAAGGTGCAATGATCTCCTATGAATAGTTTAATTTACGCCAGTTATTAATTTGATTCGTCTATGGAATCCAAGAATGGTTACTGGAAACATTAAGTTTCTCATCAACTATTTTGATAAACTATCATACAGAGAAGATTTTTGCAAATAAAAGAAAAATAAACCTTAAAATTAGAACTGTAAGACTATACACTTGTGAAACCAAAATATATCCATTAGATAACAGTTAACAAAATAGTTATCTTCCAAAAGTCAAGCATGAAAAGAGCATCTTTAAAACAGCCCAATAGCTCAATTGCCTACAATTTCTGCAGTAATATTTCTAAAACAATGTATCTTCAAAAGATGTTTTAAATAATTACATCTGTATGTACAAATAATGTACATAATATGTACATTAAGTACATAAACAGGACTATGAAAAGTGAGAAAAGATGACAAGACACTTAACATCACAATTCAATTTACTTGCTGTTACATTTATTGCCAAATGAAATTTTTTTCTGGTTCATAATTTCAAAATGACAATTCTATATACTAAATTTTAGTGTAAATTCTGTAAGTTTTGGGGTTTGCTTTGTGGTTTTTTTTTTTAGATAGTACATGCAGAACGGTTCACAGAATCCTACAAACGTAGATTGGAAAAAATGTAGTTACCATTTCCTTCTTTCCCCCCCAGTGTTTTCTTTCGGATACTTCTGCTTTTGTTGCATTAGGACAAGGCTAGAAACAGAAACAATGACATAATAAAATCTATCACTGTTTGTGTTGCAATAGTCTGGAGAAAATCCATCTAGATAAGCCATGTAAGCAAGAGATATTCCTTGGCTTCATCCCTCTCGGCCAGAAGCACAGATAATTCTGAGTTTCCACGCCTTTTTTGCATGCTCAGCAGTCCGCAAACTGCCTGAATTTATGGCTGCCATATAAATTGTTGATGTTTCCCCAACACTTTCAAGGCCAAAAAAAATTACTGATACTTTCCCTATCATTATTATGAGAAACTTTTCAAAATACGAGCATCAGAAACCTTTTCCTGAACCTCTTCCTTTCAATCTTGGCAGCGCAAAGTCCCAAGAAGCTTTAGGGGAATGCAGATAGCAGGCAAGCAACAACTAAAGCAGACCTGATTTTATGGGGTTTTTTGGAAGACATGCAGCCCAATTTTTTTGAGCATATGATAACATATGAATCTCAGTAGCAACAGTTGATTGTTCTTGAAGTGGTTTCAAGTGCGTTGAGTAAGACAGATCTGGGTTTTACACTAAAAGATCAGTAAGTTGAGGAAATTTTGGACTCCAAAATAGGCAGCAGGACAGGCTGTTACGCAGCATATGCTGCAAGATAAAAAAAGCATTTTACACTGAATGTCCTTTTTTGGAAAGGGAAAAAGAACATTTGGAGCAATAAAGTTGGCTTTTTCAATATTCCACAGCTACTACTTAGGGGGGAGAGGGGCAAAGCACCGTCAGCTGCTTTTTCTTTAGAAGTGTATATGAAATAGCCATTTAGATACTTTTTTTAAAAACAAAACAAAACAAATCAAAACCCTCCCAAGTTCTCCTTCCTCTTTGAATGCACAGAACTAAACAGTAGATGAAAGCACTGCAGACACACTGTTTTTCACCATTACCAAAATCAAGTCTGAAACAAAAGTGCAGATAAATCCTTTTCAGTAACTTCAAACCCAAACATCAGACATTAAAAACATGCAAGAGAAGAAACATGGCCTGAAGCCCAAAGACCGTTCATTATTTCTGATAGCGCAAGCCGGTATAATTTGATAAGCAGCAACTGCAACAACATGGAAGGATTAATGGATCTGGCTGGCTAGCCAGACCCTTCTGAAGCTCTAGGTGAGTGAGCAATTCATTAATATCAACTCACATTACGAAATGGGAGCATGTCCAAAATATTAGATAGGAGGCAAACCATGCTTTTTCTCTACGCATGCATGATTTAGGACTAATTAGGAAACTTTTTTTTTTTTTTTGACATGGGGAGTAAGTAGAAGGCTTTTTTTCCTGCAATTAAATAATACAATCTCCTCCATGCAAGAGGAAAAACCTAATAGGTGAAAGGGATGAAACTTTATTTGTTCCATACCATAATACACTCTGGAGCCAAGCCATACTCCGGTTCTGGCTCTACGTCACCAAACAGAGCACTGGATGCCTTCAGCAAGTCTGAGCCCCTGACTAGCTCTCGATCCGCACTTCCTCAACAACGTTCAAGGAATTTGCCAGTATTAAGTCAGCACAACTAAATTGCAAAACTGCACATCAAGTTTACCATGTGAATATGAGTCCTCCAAAGGAAGCATGCCGTTCTGCAAGAGGGTTCATAGATATTTTTGTCACAACCAGTGCACTGCAAAAGCTGAGCTACTCATACAGCTTTCAGAAGTACCAAACCAAAGGAAAATAGCCAAAGAAAATACAATATTGTGTACAGTATCTGTTTAGGTATCACTGTAATCAAGTGGGCAGGGATGCAAAATCAGGCATATTCCATTTGCATCCTTTAATGGAGGAGACACACACCAAGCCCATCCTTCAGCGCCATCCTCACTCTTGCTGAGTATTTTGATCTAGGGTTTGGTATAACATTCAAGATTTTCTCTCTGATTTATAATTACGCACACAAAGCTGCTTATTTTCTGCACAATTATAAATTTCCTGGATATTGAGATATCTCTCCCAGAGGGAATAACATAAAATGCCAACAACATATTTTCAAACCAAACAAAAAACAACATGACAACACTTCAGCTAAACTTTTACAACTCAATATACATCACCTTTATTTTTAAAACACTGGAATTTTGTATTTGTTTGTTTTTACTTTCCACTGAAGAGGAAAAGCTCTGCCCCCTTAACACTGAAACAGCCACACGCCATAAAGACACTATGTCAATTACAGTAAGAGAAAAAGGAAATTTGTCTAATTTCAAATGTACTGGGTTAATGTCTCTATATGAACAATGAAGAAGCAAAAAATGGAAACAGAGAAACTGGGCATTCAACAGAAATACAAAAGATGCCTTCTAAAACATTCCAATTAGAGAACAATTTTACTTTGCCCTCTTGAAAACATCAGCAGATTATGCAGTCTAAGTGCCTCTTGCAGAGTACAAGCCTCTGAGTCAGAAATTTATACTACCTCCAGTGCTCTGATCTAATCCTCCAAGTATCTGGAAAGCCAGAATATTCACTAGGTGAGAGAACTGTATCATCATTCATACACACTGGAAATATGCTGCTCAGATAACCTTGTCAGAGGAAACACAATTCAGTTCATGGATGCATAATTTTGATCACGGCTTTTAAAGTAAAAAGATGCAAAATTTGTGAACCAAAAATTTTACTCATTAACTGTGTATTAAGTTGTAGGGGTAGATCCCGTCCTCCCTCCTGAACGCATCTGGCATTACTGCAGTTTGTTTGTTTGAGAAACCATTTTTTTCCCTGAGGGCCACAAACATACTTAGTCACTTCAATCAGACATGAGACAACAAGATGGGCTGAATCTGCCTTGCTGGGCACAATGCTCCTCCTCCTTGCTACTTCCTGGTACTTAAAGGCTGCTCAGGGTAGGCAGGAATCATCTTCTTATCCTGGATTTTTGTTTTAGCTTGTTTTTTTTATTACCTAGAATGTGAAGGCCAAAACCCACAAAACAAATACAAATAACCGATAAAAGTCAACTTAATCATGACCTTTTCTGTGGTTTAATAACTGAAAATAAAGAGTGAAGCCACACATGGATACATACATCGCTACCCGTGAAAGCATCTCTCATTTTTGCAATGAAGAGATGAAATAAGCACAACTGAGTGACACTGAGGGACGTATAGGATGATGCTAAATAATGAATGGCCACAGCAGAAATTGTAAAGAAGCAAACGTAACTGAAATTTATTTTTAATTAAAAGCATTTGCTCCTGCTGTAATTTCAAAGTTCAGGCTTAGCTTTCCAAAAACAGATAAGAAAATGGAACAACAAATTATTTTTAACTGCTCCCTCCCGTCTGAATCACTTTCTAAAGGAAGTGAACATTTAAAGCTCTACACTACACCTGGCATTCCCAAAACCATAGAAGAAACAGACACAGCTCATTAACAGCAAGTTGAATTAGAGTATAGAGGAATCTTAAGAGAAATTTGGGTTATTTAAAGGTAGCACAAAGTTTACAGTACAAGTTGTAATGTAAACTCAAGTTGAGATGTACTAGTTAATACCATTTTTAATGCCTTCTTTTTTAATCCTCCAGATAAGAAGTTACCAACAAACCTTTATTTTTTTACCTTTTCCTGAATTTTGTAGTTTAAACATATAAACTGTACACTCTGTAATCACAGGGATGCTGTCTTCATCTAAACACTATGATACGTGTCTGCTAATAGTCATATTAAGTGATTTTCCACTAAATGAATAAAAACATATCATTTTAGTACCCTTACTGGGGAAGAAAACCTTGAAGCATCGACATGTCTGGGACATAACACAGTAAACAAGAAAGAAAAAGCTACACAAAAATCCCTAGAGCTTTAAATGAGCCAGAGTTTTATTTGTAGAGATAACTATGGCAGGACAAGCTTAACTCTTCTGGATTTTGAGGGAGTATCAAGTGAGAGTGCTGTCAAGAACACCTTCTGGTGACCTTCTAGAAATGCTGTTCCAACAACTTGAAAGCCACAAATTTCTGGAAGATGAAATTGTTAGATGTGTACTGTCTGTCATGACATCTTCCAGCTTCCACTGCAGTGCTCAGCCTACTGAAAACTGGAGAAGCACTTAAATAAGATGTTTTGTTTGCATATGCAAAATATTACACACGCAGAGAAATATAAAACAAATACCCAAGAACTTCACTTAACAACACTGCAAGTCAGCATCTGTTTTGTTACTTTATTGGGTCTAACATAATGATAAACATTATGATACATAATGATAAACAAGACAGAAACTTAATTACTTGTCTAAAAAAATACTTTCAGGAAGAAAAGACATATGGAACTGACTGGCAAGAGTACCTATAGATTACCCAAAAAAGTAACTGAACACAAACTGATTGCAGCTGTGCTCTCATGTCCCAGCTGGCCCACAGAAGCAACGGAGTATTCAATGATTTTCCTACAGACAAGCTTTCCTGGCTCATTATGGCCTATCATTTCCTCCATCACTAAATGGATAAATGAATTAAAGTCTTGGTTACTTTCCCTGCACCTTCCAATTATTTCTTTTTGCTGCACATGTTCTTTTGCCATAAAAGTGCTTCTTTATGATAATTTTTAGAGCAATCTTCTGATAGAAAATCACAAACTGCTATCACTAAATAGTACCTCCTGTACCATGTCATGGTTGGGAAGCATGTCATTAGGACGTGTTGTTTCTGTTAGATCATTAAGTTAAAAAGGATGGTGTGTGGCTGCTGCTGGCACAGAAAAACTGATGAGGAAAACCAAATAGCTGTAAATCACAATGCTCCTAAGGCAGTAGCATACATGCTACATGGAATGCTATTCCTGATCTTTATAGGGCAATCGTATTTTTAAAAGGGGCGGGCAGGTAACGGACAGCGAGTGAAGCACAGGAACCAAAATGCTCCTAATACTTCCAAATGCTAATGTTACCACTTGCAATTAGAGAAGATCCCTTTCTTAACTATCAGCATGGAAAAACTGCATATCCCCAGGCAGCTGAGTGGGAAATTCTCTTTCCACATGGTGTAATTTGTTTGAATAGATTTACCCTTAATGGTCTGCCCGGTCCTGCCTCCAAATCTTTCCTCTGTGTATTAGCTCTGTCCACACTCACTTGATTCTTTCCCTCCTTGAATGCCAAGCAGCTCTTTCATACTGTTTACTACGCAGCTTGCTTAGTTGCCCCAGTGTTTTGTGTGTCTGAAATACCTTTCACTTCCATGCAGCAGTGGCCATATCCTCCGTCTCGCACATCGATGGCTCAAACCAGCGAGCAGTGGGTGCTGGCAAGGATCTCTCCTGTTATTTACAACAAGCCACATCCCCAGCACAAGTCAGCCCAAAAGACTCTTTTTTGCCATACAGTTTACAGCACACAGCACTCCGCAGGCCACAGGATGCTGGCTTTTCCCCACAGGTCTGGATATTTGCTTCCACTACAGCAATTCTAAGTACATAAATCCTGTTCTAATACTGCTTTTTCCATGTTAGCAATTACTGCTGAACCCACAGACATGTTATGTGACCAGGACTGAGAGGCAATTCACACAACTCAAAAGAGGTAAGTAGATGCCCGTAACCCACTTCTTAGGAAAAGTTAGTCCACATCATGGGTAATTTGAGAGTCCCCTGTATTGAGTAAACAGAAGTTAAATCACCTTTGGCCCAATGGATTTCAACTCTGTGGGAAAGAGCTGCAGACAGCTGCATTGCCAGCCTTTAATATACAACCCCATTCCGCCTCATATTCACTCAGACCTGAAACACAGCTATATTGAAAAATGTATTTACTTGTATCGTGAAAAGCCTTAATTAAAAAAGTAGTTTTGTAAATATAATTTTTACACTCCTTTAATGTATCTCCTTGTCGAAGATGCAGTTTTCCAATGAGAGCATTAGTTTTCTTAACTGTTCTAAAACTAAATCCATCTCTGAAAATAAAGATACAAAACCTACTTCTGTCAGAAAACGTCAGAATTATAAAAAACAGCACTTCAAATACATCTGAGGAAATGTGAAGGGAGAAAAGAACTGCACATGATTCTCTTGTGGCTGTCGGTGTCCTCTGCTCATTTAAGATGTGTACTGAGAAACACTGGTTATTGCTAAAATATGCAAATATATATCATATACACCAAGATCAGATATCCTGAGGAAGAAGAATCATTTTCATAATTGTCTCTCCACACTAACATTTTTTTCCACTGAAGGTCTAGGGCTTTTTCAGTTTTAAAAAGTTATGAGAAAAATATTTGCGCAAGTCAATCATGATATTCAACATATATTCGTTGAATATATTAAAATTTTCATATAATCTCAAGTACCAAACATATACAAATACGTATAACAGCTCCCTGGACAAAAGGCAAAATTGAACCTCCGTATCTACTTGTGTAAACGAAATCGAGGAAAAAGTTTCCAGTACTAGTGATGGAAATACTATGTGTCACGCAGTATTTGCTCAGCAGTTTTATAGAAATATTTCCCTTATTTTGTTAGGATTATGGATTATACATGGGTATAAAAAAAACCTTGCACATAGTAACAACTTGCACATCTCAAGTAAATTATACAAACTGTTGAAGCTGCTTTCATTTCCTTTTCCAGAGGAATACTGGGAAAAGAAAAATGGAGAATAAACCCCGTGTTGCTAACTTCAGACTTTACCCACAAAAACTATGCAGAGACCTCTAGAACAAAGCCTGCATCTGCCCTACCATTCTTTATAGGACAAAAGGTTATTTAGAAAATAAATCAAGTGCTTCTCAAGGAAGAAATACAGAAAAATGATGAATATAGATTCTTTCCTGTCTTTGCAAATAATCTTAACACATTTTTCTAGCAATAGCATTCATTTACAATGGCAGATAGACAGATAGAAGACACCAAACTAGCATAAGCAAATTAAGAGCAATTGAAAATAGTTCCTTTAAAAAATGATGCCAATTATATTCTTATCAGCTGACATTAATGTACTGTATTAATCACACAGCAAACTGGATTTGTATATTGACCTTTCTCAAAATGCTAAACGTTGATTCAAAGGCTCAGCGCATTGTAGATAAACATTAGTAGACTTGTATAAATTGGGGCATTACAAGTTACAAGAGTTTAAACGCCTAGTTATTCCAGACTTTGTTAAAATTTCCCAAGGTTGTCAGCTCTAAAAGATTCAAATACAACAAGCAAAAAATACCTCAAGTCCTGTTCTGGTGCACTATGGTACATAGTGCAGCTACTGCCCAAGAAATAGGCTCTTCACCCACCTTGAAAGTAGATCTGGGATGTTCTGAGTTTTAAGTTTTTAAACAAAAAAAATGAAAGTAGAAGCATTTCAAGCATTCATCTCGTACTGTTGCAGAATACAAAAGCACTTTATGAAAACTTGAACAATACTAAGGTAGAGTTGTTTCCACAGTCACTGTTTATAGCTTCCAACGCCATGTTGAAATTTAGGATAAGCAAGTACAACAAAACTGTCTACAGAAGAGAAAACACTATTCAGTTTGTTTTTTCTTGCCAGTAAATAATTTAGGGATCTTGGTTAATTCAAAATAAACCTTCAGTATGCTATACAAAGGAAGCATTAATTTCTGCTCTACAACCAGAAAATAGCAAGATGATCTACGCAATTTGCAGCGCAAGGTTAAAAGATACTGTTAAAATTCTTCTAGCATCCAGTGAAGTTGCAACAGTTACACAAAGAAATGGTTATTTCAGATACTTGCACAGGCTGAGAGCTCAGTGGAACACAGTATTACATTTATGATCTTGGCATGAGAGAGTCAAAAGAACGAGGTTCAGGCTTTTGACCATTCACTGCTGACCTCCAAGCATCCATTCCCGGTTACTATCACCATCTACCTACTAGAAAATGAGGCTGACCAAATGGATTGGGAAAGACTTGCCTAGTAGTAGCAAGACGTCATCATTCTAAGGATTATACTCTAAAGCCTTAAAAGTCAGAATTTTACTATTTCTTTCAAAAACAATCAACGGGAAGAATCTATATTATACTCTGAGCAAGGTGTCAGGATGGCCAGTTACAGGTTCCTAACAACAATTCTACCCACTTTTGAGGCAATGTGTTACTGAACTTTCATTCACAATTTCTCATCCTGTCTCCTACAGGAAGCGGAATCAACAGTCCCTCCGCAATTTTGTGAAGATGCATTACGCACACAGGTTAATTAATTTGCTTCCATGATCAGACAGGGGAGAAGAGTATTAGGATTGCTCCTCCATATGAGTCATTCTTGCAGAAACTCCCAACTTCCTCACTTACTCATAAACCAAGGGCCAAGAGTGCTGAGTAAGTGTATTGCTCAGAACTGCAGGGACAGGTAATCTGCCATTACAAATATTTATTAAAAGTTCCAAAACCCTCTTTCAAAGCCCGTTTTCAGATCTGAATCAAAATTGGCAAACTTAATTTCCAAGGGGCATTTCAAGAAGTTTATAGACTGTTTCCTCACCTTTGAGATACACATTTATAAAATTATAAGCAAGAATAATAGATGTGTTTTTTTCAAAAGCTGTTCCTTTCAAGAGCCCTGCAGCAAGTTTATTCTGAATGGCCTGAAAACCAAAAGCGATTTTATTATTTTGGCAAAAGTAAGAAAAATCTTCCTACCAAGAGTAGTAATCCTCTAAGGATTATTTAAAACTCTATAGCAGCCAGCAAAATACAGCACAAGTTACTGCAATATTATTTTTAATATGGTATCATACCAAATGCACACACTAGGTCCACTTCAATTTCTTTCATAGATTCTAAATGCAAATCCACGAAAAGCCCTTTGTAACAGTCTTGTCGGGAACTACTGTGGCTCCAAATGTTTCCTAAGAAAAATCACGTACAACGTCCTGTGGAGCACGGAACGATGGTAAGGAGCTGTATAGGGGCTTGGTGGGTGGCTGGATGGTGGAACCAACCAAAAGGACAATCTGTTGAAGAGCTGAAGGGCAGACGGACATAACTGCATGTTAGTTTTGGATGCCAAGACTAGGGAAGCTTGATGTAGATGTTAAGAGCACCTTAATTGACAAGTCCGCAGTTTATACGCCACACAGTGTTAAGTAAAACCTATTTATCCTACCAAACTGCTACCCCCACAAAACCCCCAGCTTCCCCTACCAGTACTGTCACAATAAATAACCCTAAGTAAAACCAGCTAAATTTAAGACTGATGGAGTATGCAAACACCCAGGGAAGTGGAAAAAGAGAACTTAAAATATAAAGATAAATGTATTTTATGATATTATCTTCCTGGTGTATTAACCAGCATTAGTAAAGTACATTTTAGCAAGAGTTTCTTATGTTATCTACTCAACTACCTGACTAGAAAGTATCCAAAGACAGTCTATATTCAGAACAGACAAACAGCAAGACCAGGCTTAAAACATGGTCATTCTTTTATCTATTTCCTTACATGCAAGAGAGGAATTATTTTGGTACAAGTTTCACATCACCTCATCCAAATCCTCTACATCGAAGAACACGACGGCTAAGGGCCTTCGTTTTTCATCCTGGTACAAATGCCTAACTCGCCTTAGTTTCAGCAGAGATGTCTCAAATAGGAAACAAGTAAGAGTAGCATTTTTTCAGGTTTCAACATTCGTTGGACTCACTACAAACAATGACTAAAACCTCATTTTCACATCTAAAAATAAACAAGAACAGGGAGAGGTTAGATTACAAAGCAGTAGTCAGTGACTTCTGCTACTACATAGAGGGGGGCTAGTGTCCATAAAAGGAGACAAGGTCCCAAGTTGAACCGCACTGTTTTCCTTTGAGTCTGACATTGCAAAACCATTTAACTTCTCTGTTCCTTAGTTTGGTCTAATAAAACAAGATATACATACTTGCCAACGTGCTTTAATTATGAAGACGGGCAATACAAACTGTAATATTAAATCCAGAATTTATTAACACCAACTTTCATCTCAACTCGGAACAAAGAGCTGAATTTATGGTCATGTTTAGAAATTAAAGAAGAATTACTTGAGCTGAACCAATCCCACAAACAATAGTTACATGGAGGAGCCCATATTTTAAAAGACAGATTGTCGATTGCAGCCATGTGTGCAGAACAACTATCACAAGTTATCTAACTGGTGTAGGAATCGCATCTAGAGAGCAGTAGCCACTGGAGGCTTTGTGGCATTAACCAGCTGTCAAAATACAGTTCGGCTCTATGGGAACACACCAAACATTCCCAGACTTTCTGCCTGTAAATTCATAAACACTCCATAAATAACGTTTAAGCATCTAACAGGAGAGAGATGCTCAAACATTACATTGAGGGCCAAGAGTATATGCAAAATATGACTTAAGATCACCTAATAGAGATAACCAGAGCTACTTAAGGACTCAAGATCGTTTCCTCATTGGTATCCAGTAGGTGAAATAAATGTTTTGGACCACATGGTGTGCAGAGAGAAGTCAGCAACAGCCAACCCACCGAGCAAAGAGGAGAGATGGAGATGCATTAGAAAACTGCATGACAACTGCATACAGCAGGGGGAAAAAGAAAAAAGCTACAGCTAGGTGAGAAAGGTGCAGAAGAACTTCAAAATTATTACTTTTGTTACTAGCTTTCACCAAACAATACGTCTTAATCATTTCGGAGACAGACCTTGATGGGCTGGATTTTGGGATACGGACAGCACATTTTAAGATTTTTCCATCCCAACAAACTAGCAGAGTGTAGATTGTGAGTTCTGGATGATCAGAGCTTTTAGTCTGTGTACCTTTTTCAACTGACATGCCATTATTAAGTATACTTAGAAAAATTATTTTCCTCTCATCACACCTCAGTTAGTTCCTATCACTTCTGGGTTTAACCACTCCTTTTGCCATAGCGTACAGACATAAATATTCCTGCTCAAGCAAGCTATGGAAGTACATGGGAACATGGTTTATTAAAGCAATATAGTAAAGAACAAGTAGCAACAACACCATGTGGGGACTGATATGATACTGATATGGACCTGATAATTCCTAGTTCCAAGACCAAAGAATTAAGTAGTCTGGAAAAAAAAATAAAAAATTGTGCTACAACTCAGGAATCAAGCGCTCCACAATTAAAGGAATAAATAGCTCCCGTGTCAGTGTTCGGACCTTAAGATATCACCAACTTCACTTCTCATACTCCTTCAAGGTAGCAGCATCCCTATCAAAATGCAGTCCAGGGACCACAACTAGCTGCTTCAGTTGAACTCCTAAATATATATGTGTCTTCTTAGGAGGAAAAACACATGTCAGGAATGGATATGATGGATACAAGAGCCCTGACTAAAATTCCAGCTCCTCAGCAGGTTCAGCAAAAACAAGTTGTATTGCCTTTGAGCTTCGGGACTGAAGTGATGGGCCATTCCTGCTGCACTAAGAGAGATGAAGGAAAGGAGCAGTCCTGGGCTGCAGAGACAAGGAGAGTCCCCAGGAGTTGGGGCTGTTAGGCCACCAGTACAACCTTTCTGGTACCACTCAGGCTGACTTTACTGTGCTCTGACACATGCACAGTAGGCACCAAACCACGTCTGTATTGATACCCCTAGCAGTCTGCTGCTCTGGACAGCTACCAACTTCACCAAGGACAACTAGGCAGCCTGTCTGCAGCCTTCGAGCCCTACATAAATCCCAATCCCAGCAGCTGCAGAAACAAAGGAGGTGCTTTGTTTTTGTTTTATTCTTCATCTTTGTTCAAAGCAATGAGTGGAGAAGTTTATCTTTACCCTTCATCACTCATCTTCCTGGCTGCAAAAGGCTATTCATGGGACTTTTCCTTGTCCAGCCTTGCTGTCTGGGTTCTTTCCCAAGCTCTAAAACCCACACTTGTGGCTTCTAGAAGCGTTTCTAAGCAGGAGAAAATAAACTAAGATTTAAAAAGATCAGTAGAATATTAATAATAAAATATAATCAAACCAGCAGATTGCTTTTGCTGTGGCCCAAATAGTTCTACAATGACTTGACACTTCTGGAGCTTGAAGCTGATTTAAGTAACTTACTTGACACTGTCTTTATGCTGAACACTTTTCATATGCAACCCATAGGACTAGATTTTTAAAACAAAAGCTTAAATTCCAAGGTTCACAGTACTCCCATGGAGGATTGTGCCATTTGCTGAGGCACGGGCAAGTTTAGATTTTTCAGAGCCCAGCATTTTGATGTCTCACAATGCTGTGCGAATGAAAACACATTTCGGGGGGGGAACAATTAGAATAAAACTTAGTGACATTGAGGATTTTGTGGAGGATGTCAGAAATATCATGAACAGAGCTACAGTCATTCTTGTTACATTTGTAGTCTGTTGCTCACTCAAGAATTCTGCATGGACAAGCTAACTTCAGCAGCAGGTCTTTCAGCTGATCTTTTTCTTTCATAAATGCTCCATTTCAAGACATTAGTCAAGGCCTTTTTTTTTTTTTACCCCCCTCCTCCATCTTTTTGGGAGGGTAGCCAGGGGCTTTTTGTTTCATAAGGAACAAAAAAAATCAAAGTAACAAACCAGATATTTACAGTATTTACTTTTTTTTTTTCATCTTCACTGAGTGCTGATCATTATTTCAGCTATGGAATTTCATTAGATGCATCATTGGCTCATTTCCAAACAGTAGTTCCTCTTTTTCCAGGAAGCTGAAGGACGATGCCTTCTCAGAAAACACTGAGCAACTTTACTTGATTGTGTCTATTCCACATGCATTATTTGAATATCATATAAATATTTCAGTGTGGCATCAAAAAGATCAAGATCCCTCTGAAGACAAGCAGTTTAAACTATATGAGCATACACTTCTTTCTGATTGCTCCTCTTCCTTTGAAAATACATTTTTGAATGATGAGACAGTAAAAAGATATTACAATGCAGAAGTAGTTAATAGGTAGTTCCCGTGTTCTGCGTACTTATGTAGACAATTGCAAATTAAGTTATGACCTCTGTTGCCTAAATGATTCATTCAAAATAGCAATAATAGCCTCTGACATGCATTACAGGCATGACTGCTAGCAAACTCCATTGAAGTTGCTTAACACCTCTGATTAGTAGATGCGTTTTCAGTTACTTACAACTATGTCGAATTTTAATCAGCACACTGAAGTTCCACAGACTTGGCAGGTTTTCTGCCTCAAAGGGACAGGGGAGTTTTTAAAGTTTCATCCAAAAAATTTCAGTTTTTTATTAGGACATGGCTAGAAATTACCTGGCATGTACTTTGGAGACACAGGTATAGTTAAAAATAAAATATGAGATTAGCATCTTAAATAAATGAGAATCTTCTACTTTTCCTATAACCCTTTCCCTCCTTTAAAATGAGAATAATTCCATCTCTCAATGACACTGTGAAAATTCTCTGAAAAAGCTTGAGTTACTCTAATCACAAACACAATACAAAGGACAAGGAAACTACTGACACTACCTTCAGAGCAGTTTAAGGAAACAAAAAAAATAAAAAACAATTCCCACAGAATTAAAGGACAAGAACAACAAAAAACTCCCACCTTCCTCCAGCCTTTACATATTTAAGGAAGCTACCACATAACTACAGACGAGCCTAGCCGTAGTTTTCATATTAATCTTCATTTGGGCATTTTCCAACATTTCATAAACTCATTTTCTGGCAGGCTATGGGAGATGTGACGTACACACAGCATCTGGAACTGGCATGATTTCGGCCCAGTGGGTCCTTCCAGCATGTCATGAAATAAAAGGACCTATTCTACCAAAGGATAGAAGGACCTAATTTCTATCCCACTGTATTCATTGTTCCCAGTGACCTTGTTAGGCAATTATCTTCCTTTATAAGTGGAACTCTGGAAGCTTGCCACTTCAAATAGCTGCAAAATAAATGGAATTGTCTGCCAAGAGTACTCGCCTGTCATACCTGTCTGTCATACTTGGCAAGGATTTCATTCTGTCTTCTAAAACTCTTGGATATGGGCCGCATCTAACTAGGCTTACGCAAGACAGAAACAGTCACATCACCAGAAGAGTACCTGGGATTTTTCCTTGAATACACAAGGTAGTAGATGAGTAATGTGCTAACCCAACAAGTCACCAGGTTTGTCTTTCTCAGGAAGCCCAGGCGCAACAATCTACACTTCCTCCCTGTTCTTAGTACAGCCTAACCACAGAAATTTATCTCTGTTGAGTTAAACTCTATTAACTCTATTTAACTCAAATAATAAAGAACAAAAGGAATATTTTACAGACTCACTGTTTCCCTCTTTTTCTGATTTTTCTTCAGTAGTATCTTCCCAGACACATGTGTTTTGTTTTAGATAGCCTACAATTTTTAAGACCCAGGCTATGGTACATCTAAGTCACAGTGAGCAAGTCCTTCAGGGAGTAGACACAGTGCTTGCACCTGCCAGGAAATAATAGCTGACAACTGAATGAAACCGAGAAGAATCCATCTAAACGAGCCTCGTAGCTTGAAAACTTCTCCTGATTTTCCAGATAAACTGGGCAGAGGCACAGGAGACAAGCTTTCCACATTGTGAATGGAGCAGCAATCAAACTGAACTGCATGATCCTCATTCTCCTGAGCACTCACACTGAAGTCAAGGACAATTATTTGAAATAGTACATGTAACTCTTGACAAGGAGGCACAAGCTTCTTGCAACCCCTATAACTTTATGGCACCTAAATATCCAGAACTCGGACAATAACTACAATACAAACGACAGAAAACAAGTTGGAGGGCAGACAAGAGAGGAACCCTTACGTTTCATACGAAGCACCACCAGGAATCTTTGCCTTGTTCACAAAGAGCCAGCAAGCAAAATTATTAAAGCCATGCTTTCATAGAGAGCTGTGCCTTCACTAATCTAACAGAGACCTTTTTCAATTTAATTCTATAAAAAGTTATATTAACCCCTGAGAATAATCAGGACTTTGAATGTTTCCACAGGCACAGGGCAAAAAAAAACAAAACAAAACAAAACAAATGTAGATCAAAGTGTATAGTAAAGTTTCAGCCATCAAACTCTGGAACCATAACAAACACTTTATAATCTAAAAAAGATTAAATGGTTGCCATTTTAAAGTGTTTCTGTGAGTGAGAGATAAATAACAACATGGTAAAGGTCCAAAACATACCGGCTGAATAAAACCCGATCTGTTGCATTTTCCAAGACGACACTCTGCTCTATGAGCTTTATTAGAAAAAGCATGGTGAGTCTAGCCAATTTTTCCCTGAATAGGAAAACCTCAGCCCTGTATATCAATGGCAAGAAGAGCCAAAGAGTGTAACAAAGACCCTTTCAAACATGGGAAAATCAAACTGAGGAGAACAAAACAGCTACTGTGAAAGAACCAAAACTTCTATACCCTAATACATTTCCAAAGGTGAGGTTTCATAGGAATGCATGACTTTATTTGTATATCCTTATACTTCACACTAATGTCATATCAGTTCTTTTAAAGTATTTCACTAACGAAAACAAGCATAAACTGTGACGGACTCAAAGTAAAGAACTGTACTCGCTTGCAGAGTTGTTTGATCACCAGTTGCTCTGAATGTTACACTGAGTACTCGCAGCTCTCTTGACTTTACAAAGCATTTTGAAAAGAAAAAACCTCCAGCTATAAGCAACTTCTGAATGTCAGCTCACTGTACTACCTCTTATATTACTAGTTACTGAACAAACACCCATTGGGAAGGTTAACACAAAACTTCAGCAATTAAAAGAAAAATCATTTAAATTACTCCTTTGAAGAGATTTGGAGAAGCAACCTAATTATTTTGACAGATCCTGGAAATATCTGATTGCAAACTGCAGACGACTTGACAACAGCATAACAGATTTTGTTCACAAGAAAAAAGCGAGGAAAAAAAGCAAACACTCCCACTCCTTTAGGATGACCAAGAGACTTCATTTTGGGCGAAATACATTTTACTACATCACTTTTGTTTTCTCTGGAGTTTTACCATCCATTTCTAAACAAACTAGATACTGAAGCTGTACACATTTTCAGAGACCATTGATTTAGTTTTTTCTCCAAAACTGGGACACCTGTAAAAACAGCAGTTTCCATATAACAAATTAAGGATACAGAAAGATGACTTAATGACAGATCTCATAAATTTATTAAATTGCAGTATACCTGCTAGTATTATGATTGGAATTGGTTATGTGTTTCAATAATGGACTCTCTGTGGAAATGTTAAGTCTCCTAGGAGCACAAGGAAATTGCAACCAGTCTCTGGAAGGAATAAAATAAGAGAGAGAATCAAAGTAACCCAGTACAGTTTCTTAAAATCAGTTTTTGACTATTTGCTACTTATGTATCCTATGTATCACAGAAACCAAAGGTCAAGGAAGGGAGAAGCTGAGCAGCAGGAAAACAAAGCTTTTTGGAGTTTTGTGATTTAAAAGGTTTCACTACACACCTTCTTTGCACAAAATGTCTTTTAAAGACAAAAGTATTGAACTGCAGCTAGCTTTTCAGCACAGCACAGGAATAAAAGGCATGGGATAATTAAATGTAGCACAGAAATACAAAGTGAAAACATGGAAGATAAGTTTGAAACAATTCTGTGAAATATGCTCTATTAAGACTGATGTCACCAGAATATGTCACGTGAAAATGTGTTTACAGTACAGAATTTGAGGCCTCAAATTAATTTCTCTCTTGCTTAAAGGAATATCAAAATTATGTTTTGTTATTTTTAGACTTTAACAATAAAGGGATTTTTTCTTTTTTCAGTTTTTTTTTTTTTGGGGGGGGGGGGGACACACATCCCTTAACAGGTACAATGATACTGGTTAAAACAATTATAAGAGAAGGAAAAAATTATTGCCTTCATTAACATTTAAATCAAATGGGCTGTCCAGCTGAAGTCAGTGAAATTTCATCTTGAAACACAAGTTTGCAGCATGAAGTATAGATGTGAAAGTTTACTTATTTCTATGCCAATGATGATGCTACTATGGCAGCTAAATTATGACCATATTGAGACCTTCATGGGCACATCTACAGCAACAGAAAACCTGGTTTAATTGCTTCTAATTTGTTTTTACTCAAATATTGTTCAAAGCCTGATGAGCCCAAGTAACCCAAGTCACTACCTAATTCCTTCCTGATACGATGAGCTGTACAGTATTGAGGTACACGTCGGCGAACCAAAGTCTAACAGCAACAGATAAACTTGATTGGCTTTGCAATAGGAAAAGGCTCTAGGCAGAGAGAAGTACAAAGGTTTCTGGCTTTTGGTTGGGCTATGAACTAAAACAGCATTTTGCTTTCCCTGATGGATTACTTCTAGCACTGTTAGCACTGGATGTAACTAACAGGATGGAGTTCATCTGTGATCCCCTCTTGGGCCCCTTGACATCTCTCATCGGTGCAGCTGCAAGTCCCTTCGCTGCTCTAAGATCCCTTAAGTAACATGCTGGCCACATCACTGCTACCATGTTGGCCCTTTCTACTGACCTGTAAAGAATGCAATGTTTTGATTTGCACTGTTGGAATGCACAAACAAACATCTTAAAAAGTGTTTCAAAAATCAAAGCTTACATTATTATTTTTTTTTAGTATTTAGCAGCACCTGAAAACTCAGAGCCTGCCCAGAGCATTAGTGTTGTGCTTCAAATGGCCAATTCAGAACTTAGACAAATTCAACACATAAGTGATGTGGGAACCAGCTTAGAAATACGTTTATCAAATGCATAGTCAGAGCCAATCAGCCTCTGGATTTCATGATCCACATTAAAGGAACAGAAGCAACCAGACAACTCTCTCTTCTTATGTTGCTTGCTGGGGACATGATTGCTTCCTTGTAGCTGTTGTTATCGCTCAGCTGTTAAGAACAAACCTTTTCACCACAGGTTATTTATGAATGTCATATGCATCTGCTGTCATACAGCACTATACACTTGCAAAGAAAAAAAAGCAACAGTATTGTTTGAGTTTGCGGGGAGATGCAGCTAACGGACACATGGTGCAAAGGTTCTTTAGCCAACCCCCTCCACCTCCAGCTACCCAACTCAAGTTGAACACGAATTACAAGCATGCTAATTCTATACAGCATGGGAACATTGAGAAAAGTTTAAGAAAAAATTGCTGCAACAGCTGAAGTCATTGCATTGCACATAAAGACTCAGAGGCTGAGAGGACAGGTTTACATCTCCCATACTTTGATCTACAACTTGTGACTCCAACTTGCAGCTGCACCAAAAATGCAACAGGGGCTCCCCATAGCTTCTGCCTTCCCCATTACCACATTCCCTCTCCAACGGGAGATAACCAGAATATGACTTTCTTGCAGTTTATCAGATCAAGCAGTCAGAAGATTCAAAAAGAGAAATTCTGTTTAGTTGACTGTGAAGATTTGCAAACGCAGCCAACCATAAACTCAGGGAAATAGGAGGACAATATGATGATGTTGTTCTCGTTTTCTGCAATTGCTTCCAGAGAGAAGCAGTCAGTATCAGAACATGGCTCCAAGTGATACTGAGCGAGAGTCTAACTGAAATCTGTGGAAAGATGAAACGAACCAAGAAAGTTTTTCCAGATACTTTTCCAAGATGACAAAACCCTCTCTCAGTCACTTCTCTCATTTTCTCCCCATCTTACTAACACACCTGCAGGGGCACAAGAGATGTGAATTCTTCATGTAAAATCCAACTTCAAGGAAAAAAAAATCTCTCAGAAACTTTATGATACATCATAAAGTCCCAAAGAATGCACTAGAAAACTCACAAAATCTCAAGACTATTTGCTTTTCCCCCCAAGATGCTGGCAGAAACATTTACCTCATCTTTGTTCCAGCCTTGATGCAATACTGTACACTGTCAATTACATGGAAATGTCTTCAGTTTCCAACAGAGAAGGGCTCAGGCTGTGCAAGGCCAGAGGCGGGTGTTGCTTTGTGGCACGCACAGCTGAGCTCAGCGCAGTCAGTCCTAGGATGCTGGATGAGAGCTAAGGGAAATAACCCAGCCGGACGGCTCAGCACTTGCCCTGCATGAGATGGGGCTGGTAGCAAACACGTAAGATGACAGCCCACAAGGGGGGCCCCCAACCAGGCACCAGCACTCAGGCTATCACAATAGGAAAAACAACCAAACAACTGAAGAGAACATGATGCGTTACCCATGTTCTTCTGGGCAAGCAATTTACCCAAACTACACAACACATCAAGGGTCGAGCAGAAGCAGAACAATTCTGCTACCCAATGCAAAAGCACTCTTGCTGTCATATCTCCTCAGAGTCCCACATCCAGCCCCAATCATTCCTCTCCTCCTTTCCTCCATTGCTTCAGGTGTTGAGGACAGATCGTAGATAGAGCTATCCTATGGTATTTATACACAGATTTTGAAAGACTTACAAAGTACAGAAACTGACGTAGTGCAGTGTCTTTTTTGTAGCTTTGCAAATTTCCTAACAAATTACTCTGGGAGATTTAATGGTTAAGCAATTCAGTAGGGGTATTAAGCACACTTTCGAAAACAAGACCCTGATCAGAAGATCACAAGTATGCTTTTCTTCATTTACGTACTGTAACTTCATCCACTAGAACTCCAAATAAGAGCTAAAAGACCACAGGAATAATAGCAAAAGCACAGAGACACAAACAGGCATGTTTTTAAGTTGCCTTTAACTCTTACTTATTAGGCAGCAGCGAGCTCTTAGTAACTAAAGCAAAACTAAATGCAGCAGAACAAGGATACATTCTTCCATCTTGGTCTGCCTGGGACACCTTGCCTACAGCAAACATTTTCAGTTACATGAGTCTGGCATCCTTTTTTGTGCTTTTAAGAAGATAGAGCTCTAGATATGCTGTCTTTCCTTTGAAGTATTTGAATGCACATACTACTGCCTCACCACAGAGTCTGAGAAGCGTTAAGTGTACAGCCTGGCTTGGAGAGCTGTTAATTCAAAACAGAGCTGTATAACTCTCATGGTTTGTTTAAAACAAACAAAGAAAACATCCCACTGTTGAGAATCACTCAAAAATTTTTTTCGTATTAGGATCAGGTTACTCACTGGAAAGCAGCATGAAGTAGTAAGAAAACCAGATTTATGGAGGGGAAAAAAGAGAAAAAGAAAAAAGACCAAAAACATAATACAAGCAGGTAATTTTTTTATCTAGACTGGAAATAATGCAAAAATCCTTCCATAGCCTCCAAAATAAGATTAGTTTGTCAATGGGATGAAGTCTTCAATAAAGTAAAAAAAGTCCTCAAGAATTCATGCATTCCATCACTACGTGTGTGTGTGTGTGTGTGTGTGTAAGAAAAAATTTTAAAAGAATTTAGAGCCTTTTCCTCATCAGCTGTTATTGCTCAGCTGTAAGAACACACCTTTTCACCACAGGTTATTTATGAATGTCATATGCATCTGCTGTCACATAGCACTATACATTTGGGAAAAAATAGAGGTGTACAGCAATTTTTCCAGCAAATGACAATCCAGTAATTGACAGTTAAATTAAATTGACAATTAAATTACATTTAAGGAACTGAAAAGAAATTCTTTTTTTTACTACTCCCTGACTTACCATATAGTCATCACAGATGTTATTATAAAGTGTTGTTACAAATAGAAAAAAAAAAAAAAGAAAAAAAGAGTCATTTTCTTTTTGACTGTCCCTTTGACAAAACTGAATACATGCTATGTCATGGCTTTCAGAGTATTTTTAGCTTAAAAAAAGATTTCCATTTTAGGTCATTACAGCCAAAGAGCACTGCTGATAGATAAAATCAGTTTTGTTATCAACAAGAAAAAGCTCAACTCCTTGCTGCTCTGGTAATTAATTTTTCCTCATTTATTTCATGTGTCCGGAAGGGGTAGAAAGGTTTTTTCCTGGATATTTTTCCTTTTAAAGTCCTAAATCATTTTAAAAGTTTCATCTATCAATCAAGTTGAACTTTGCTCTAACAGCAGCAGAACTTGTATCCATACAAGTGGCTAATCAGTTTATAAGTGTTTAGAATTAAAGTGTTTGCATAAGATTTTGTATTTAACTGCATCAATGTAAGAACAGACTGAAAGCGGACAAGGCTTGGCTATGATAAACTGACTCAATTTGTACACAGCAAAGCTGCTGAAATGCATTTATAATAATGTTATCCAATTTAACTAAATATATTTTGGCCTAGCTACATTAAATACCCATATAAGACCCCATTTTCTTCAGGGAGAAGATGGGGATTAATTGGTAAGTTAGCTATAATCACATATTACAGAAGATGAACTGCTAGTTCATCCCTAGCAAAAAAAAAAAAAAAAAATCACTAAAATAAAAATTTTCTCCAGCTTTCTACTCAGCATTAAGGATCAAGATTTGCTTTTTAAAAGGAGAAAGGAACACTACTACATGTTACATTCAAAATCAAAATACAGATCTGAGAAGCTGCACACGTTGCTTCAAGAAGTTAGCAGCTCCCTGCTTCAAAGTTTCGAAATTAGGCTTACACAATGCAAAGGTCTAATGACAGAAAGATCAGGCTCACAGTTATTAACTAGTAAGAGAATAAGGGAACAAGCAACAGAGAAACACACGGAAAGTAGAGGAGATTGAAAGTAGAAGCGGATTTTGGTCACAAGAGGTCCTTTGATTTGTCCTTTTCTCCAGCTAAGAGACACAATAAAAAAAGAAAGGAACTCAACATAAGGAGAGACAATAAAGGGCTGGCCTGTTTTGGTTTCTCTTCCCATTCCTTAAATGCATATCTATATAAACTTCCAAGCAAATAAACATTTCTCTTTGCTTCAACTGCCACCCACTGGAAAAGTAAAGCAACATTAATTCCAATTGCAATACCCTAAATAGGTCAGAAACCAATCTGACAGATACTAGTAGAAATTACATTAAAGCTCTGGAATTGCCTTGAAAACCTTAGTGGCACTGCTAGAAATAAGAAAGCTTGCAAATTAAACTGAAACAGAAAACAGAATAAAGCAATAAGCCAGACTCCACTTCCTCTCCCTGCCCCAGCCAGCGGGCATTTGGGTTGTATTGCATAAGTTTTGGAGAGAGATGGAGTCCGCGAGGATGAAGTGAGAGTAACGGGGCTAGCAGCAGCCCCCTGACAAACCTGGTGCAACAAGGATGAGCAGCATTGTGTAGCCCGGCAGTTCTCATCGCTCAGCACTCTGCTGCTACTGCTGCACTCCAGGTCCATCTCTATACTCATGTTGCTGCTCTCTCTCATGCTTGCACTTGCCTTACAACAGTAATCCATCAACTACCTTGCCTAAATGTCAGCGTCGGCACTCCAGCTTTCCCTCATCCACAACCCACATATTCCCTTCAATGGACACACAGGCGTCTGTGGTGCAGGAAGTTGGTGGTGCAGATCCAAAAACTTAATCTTTTCAGTAATAGAGCAATGCGGAAAGGCTTGCTGAAAAAACAGTATAGGCTGCAACAGGGCATTATCATCCACTTCAGATGAAATTTGTTCTAACTTTAGATAAAATAAACATACACTTACACTAAAAGTGCTAACCTAGGATAGCAATATGAGGTATTTGCATACAAAAGCATGCACGTCAGATGCAATGACAGCAGTATAACAGCATGTTGCAGAAATGCAACAAAACTCACCACTAACTGGAACAGCCTGTCCTGCAGACATGCAATTCTGGTGAACCTGCACTGAGGCTGAGATGGCTCAGCCAGGGAAGTCAGCAATCACAGCTGAGACCATTGGGCAAGCAAACCTGAATGATACAGACATGCCCTGACTTCCTGGGGAAAAAACCCAACCTCTATTAAAATGAGAACAAATAATTGGGGAGAATTAGATTCCAGAGAACCTTCCATATTTAAAATATTCTCAAGTGTATATGCAATGAAGCGAGTTTTGCCAACAGAATAGCTACTCTGCAATTATGGATGAGCTGAGAGGTATAAATTGACTGCAGATTCCATCACTGTAAGGGTCTAAGAAAACTGGAGGAAGCCTAAGAACCTAATATGAGCTCTGTGGGAATTAACAGAAAGACCTATAAATCCTTTGGTCCAAATCACATGTTTCTTCAAAAAGGCTTGTAGAAAAAAAAAAATCTACCAGGAAAAAATATGTGTCAATATCCCCTCATGAAATTGCTCTTCTGCTGTGGTAAAGGTGGGGAGTCCCACGGTGGAACAATTTCACTGGACTTCCACCACAAGAGATGCTTCTTTCACAGGGCAGAGTCGGGGCCAAGATACCTGCCAAAGTTGTAATAGTGCTTCAAGCTGTATCTTCCTGTTCTCTGGTTCTCTGACAGGATTTTTTCCAGGCAGGACACAAGTGCTGTCTGCTTGACCCCTGGTTTCACCTGTCCTTCCCTAACTGTTGTGCTAGGTTTGAAGGAACTGGGTAACTGGGGATGCTGGAGTCTCCTTTTCAGCTGAGAGAATGGGAGAAGACATGTTTAAGTGCCAATGGCTCACTGCATTCAGATCAAAGCAAAACTGGATGGATTTTAGGTCTTAAATTACCTGGAAGAGTTTAGGTCCATATTAAGAAGCTCTTGCCCCTGGGATGCTGCTTCTTAGATAAACTTGTCAAACAGAAATCGTAAGTATCAGCTCCTATCAGTTATCGAGGAACACAAGCAAACGTAATATGAGAGAGCCTGCACGATTTCCCGACAGACAAATCTGCTCTGAGTATTTGGCAATCAGCATCCCCAAGTCATTAGTAAGAATATTTGAGTTAAGTGAAGGCCATAGTCATCGTCCAACAGACACATAAGGAAACGGCTAAACTCTTGTTGAGCAATTCACAGCTCAGCACGAACACAGCACTAACGGACCAGCACACTGGATGTGAAGAAATGTAATCATCGCTCAGTGAGTGCAAGAACCAGTCTATTAAAAAAAAAGTTTCTTAAAAAAAAATATTAATTATTATCTATCAATACTGAAAGCATTTATAATCAAATCTACTCCTTCACATGCGAAAATAATTGTATGACTAAGGGTTTCAAATCCTATTTTTTGATTTAATCTATAAAAGGAACAGAGTTCGTTATCAAAATGAAAGATCCTGGCAGCACCTACTTGATGCAAGACAGCCATCTGTGCTCTTACAGGAATATACATTAAATATTTCTTTTTTTAAATAAGCAAGAATAAATCTTACTTTCACGTGAGTTTTTCAGTAAAATATTCTATTCTGACATACAACGGTGTTTTTTAGCAAGTGAAGTATTTTCTCCAGTTCAACAGGCACTAACAAAATCAGTAAGGTACAAAATACTCATTTTGGCTACATAGTCACGCCAGCAAAACACAGTCACCCAGAGGCATTACAAAACATATAAAAAATCTTCAGATAAAATGTACAGGGCAGTCAGTGTCATATTTCAAACATGACAGTCTTTCAAAGTTATTGCACTATGTCTATTCATCTTAATTTTCCTTGAGAATACAAGTTAAGAGCATATAATGGGCCCTACTTGCTCCTGGCTGGACTGTATCTTCTAAATTCCTACCAAATTTTCACACAGAAGGCTTTTTGAAAAGGAGGGACTGTTTCTTTCAAGAAAGAAATAGAAGAAATACAAGTCTTTTGTTCAAACAAGAACCAAATACAGCCTCCGCCTAGAAAAGCACAGTTCAGCCATCGACCAATGTGTTAGCAATAGCTCAGCTTCACTGCCTTTGTACTGACTGCGGAATTTCCCAGAAAAAGGCAGACTGCAGAAGCCAAGCTTAACCTTGAGTTCGGCTGCTAGACAGTTTCGATCACCTTTTCAAGCACCTATCTACATGTTCATATATCTAAATCTTAAAAAAATCTGGCTATAAGTTAAAAAAAAAAGTTTACTATCAGAAAGACAAATCTGGTATCACAAGAAAAATCCTTCTTCCCTTAAGCTGTTCCTCATATTGAATATTGATACACGGAAGTAAATTAGACATCATTGGTATGATAAGGAACAAAGTGGTACTGACTAAACACTCAGATTTCATGAGTTCATTAAGCAGAAGAAAACACGGAAAAGCTTAAACTGCACTTCCTCAAGAAACCAGAGAATAGGATAAAGAATCAAATATACAAACAAGGATTTTATTACATCTCTAATAAATAGGTGTTGGGGGGGGGGGACATTTTCAAACACTCAGAAAGTAACGTCAGAGTGCTAAAAAAACATGCATTTTTCTCTCTCTGTTATCTCATCATTACAAATTTGTCACACAACAAACAACCAGGCTAAACCAACGCAGCTCTAGGCTTTTAGCTCCAAATCAGTAGCATGCATGACTTCATAGCTCAGGGGTGGGGAAAAAAGCTGAGGCTGAAGTTTAGATTTACTGCATATGTTTCAAGATACACTGCATTTATAGTGGGTAGCCAGGATTAAACCAAGTCTATAAATACTTAAATCATTTATGAGACTGCAAAAGGCTAAACATAATGTGAATCAAAGCCACTCATGCACAGACGTACATCCCATTTTAGATGTTTTCAGACATCCAGGAGATGAGAAACAAGATACTAATTCAGACAACTCCTCCGAGCCCAGTGCAGTGGAAAGGACATCAACCCACACGGACCTTTTCAAAAAAAGAGAGACACCCTTACTAAGCTGTTTGGGAAGAGCTTGTTTTAGTAGGGTCTCTTTGCCACAGAAACATTCAATGCCAACTGCAATGATACCTTGACCTATTAACCAGTCTCCTGGGAGCTATCCCAACTCCACTCTCACTACCAATGGGTAAAAGTGAAACCACTTGGTTACATTTCAACCAAACAAGATCATAGGTTGCTCATAGCTCTAAGGAAAAGTATTAGGAATAGCAGGATAGGAATATGCGTTGCGTATCTGGTTTGTTCTCAAAAGTCGGTAGCACCTTGGAATTCAAAAGAATCTGGTTCTGGGGCATACAGAGAGATGCTGCTTTTTTTTTTTTTTNTGAGGGTTTGCTGATGAAGTGGGAGGAGACGGCAAGCACGCACCCTCCTCCCTTAGCAGTCAGGCAGGTATCATACAACGCTTAAAAGCTCAATGTGCATCAGTTTCATGAAGTTATCCGTGATGGTCACTCACAGACTTTATGGATCATGATTATTATCATATGAATATCCATTCTTGGTATCAGTGTTACTTGTAATAAGAGAATCTGGTGTAGATCAGACCAAACATAAGTCTTGCACCACTCCTGCTAAGGACAAATTTGTGATGTCCCCAGTACTCCTGGGCCTGATCTCTCATTTCTCTACTTTTCCTGGTGTCTCTGGTAACAGGAGCAGCACACTGGTACAGCTTCCAGTCATAAAGGCAGTATGCATAATCTAGGTAGCCCTATAGAGCTAAAGGCAGTACACCATTTCCTACATAGCAGACTTTTGCAAAATTACTCGAATATCATAAAAAGCTAAAGGGAAAAAAACTCTCTTACAGGTAAACATAACTGCCTTTTAAATGAGAACACAACACAAGCCATTTCAGTATTATTTCACCACAGCTGTAAAGAGCTTTCCCAGGCTCATCTCTCTTAATTGCATCCTTGCAAAGCACAGCCAAACGGATGTGGAATGATTACTTTTAATGTGCTACCCAAATAGCTCTGAATGGGCACAGGTAGTTTGCCTCCTTTCCCTGTTCCTGCTCATTGTCCTTTGGCTCCATATAGAGCTCTACAGAACCAAATTCTGCACTCAGGTTACGCAGGAAAAGGAAGATTCAGAGAAAGATGACAAGTTTTGTCATGCAGCAAGGAAAACAGTTAAAACAACTACTGGAACACAAACTGCTTTGGTACTTTTTGGCAACTTTTGGACATAACTTGATAACCCAGATGGAGAAGCCGCATTTAATGCAAGGATAATTCCATAGTAAAAATCATATTACCTTTCTCAGCAGTGGATGATTAACAAAGGAATTCAGTTCCTAATGAAGTCAGCCAGCCCCCAGACTCCACTGGTAAATCCCTTCTTGTCATCTTTCACATTCAGGTCTGACTCATCCGCAACAACTATTTCAATCCCTAGCCTATTCCTTTTTTCCTCCACTCTTTTTACGGTAGGTTAAGTATATACTTAATTAATGTAATGAAAGGGATGGTGGACTATAGATACATAAGGCATTTGGACTGCAGCACGAAGAGACACACCTGAGTTAGCTTTAGGGAACTTAAATACCTGTGTCAATGAAGCCAGTACAGGTGCATACCTCAGCGCTAGCTAACTCCTGTAAAGTATTTACACTGTACAGTCCACACTGAAGCTTGTGCCACAGCAGCTTCACTGCAGATTAGCTGGACTGAAGTGAACTTTGATACCTCCACACGTGCTATGGTCCCGCCTCCAGTTGCAGCGCAGCTCCAAAGCGAGAGGTGAAGAAGGGGCTCCTCTTTTCGGGAGCAGCAGCCAGAGCTGAGCTCCAGCTCTGGACTGAGAACACATCCACAGGGCAGAGGATCTGTGCCTCTGCAGAGAGGCAGGGTGACAGTGAAGTACTTCAAATGGAAACAAGGACAGATAGCTAATTGAAACTATTAGGCCCTGAAGTACTCAATTTGACATGAACTTTAATTGTAATTACTCTGGCTTTTAGACATCAAAATAGACTCAGAGGCCTGAAAGCTTCTATGCTTTTCCCAGGAAATTGGTTATTTTAATAAAAGATGTCATCTTTTCAGGTTTTATCGTTATTTCCTTGATATATAAAGCATCAAATAGCCACATTCTCTTTGAGAGATTCTTCTAAAGATCCCTCTTCAACAAAAGTAGCTACAAAATTTCCCTCCAGTTTAGAAATAGTTTCTAGCTTAAAAATAATGCATTCTTTACAGAGTATCTTTTCAACTACGCTGTGTGATCAAAAAGTCAGAATTATTATGCTATTTCACTGTTCCATTCAATAAGAAAATTATGACCCTACTGTATAATTATGCTTAATGAAAAGATGGGTTATAATTCATGAAATACAAAAACAGAAGAAAAGTCTGAGAATGAGCTCTTGTCTGGTGAGAGTAATACGAGCATCTTCCTGATCAATTATCTCACACACATTCACCAAACAGAATTACCTTACAACATACTCATTAACAACACATACATCATAGCTGTGTAACAGAGTACAGTTTTCTATACGTTTGTATCAGCCACTGAGTGGCAGCAATTCCTTCATACCTAAATCTGAATTATGAGATGCAGGATGAAAATTTCAAAGTATTGCTAACTCTTAACTCTTTTATGCTACCTTTAAATTCTTTTATGTTTAGCATTACATGCAACCATACAAATAACACCTAGTGAAATACCTTTTTATGTGTTTCAATTTTTAAAGTGTCAAAGTTTCAAAAATTATGTACTTTATTCTGATAATCATACTTCCTTATAAGTTTGCTATATTCAAATTTACAAAAAGATAACTCAGTAAAACTATGTGGATCAAGGAAATTGAAAATGCCAGCATTTAATCATTTCATAAACGAAAGCACAGACGTGCATTTTATTACGAATGAGAAATAATAATAAAAAAAAAGTTAAAAAAAAGATATAAATCTATGTTTTGCAGCCTTATGTTTGCTTCTTTCCTCAGTATTTTCAGGCTCCCATAGTAGATTTCAGTCACCTCAAGACACTATCAGTCCAAAACCAAATATCTAACTTTTTAATACAGCCATTTTCAGGAACTAAAATAAACAGGAAATGCTGCATGTACACTTCTTAAAAGAGATGTTTATGAATTATTGCTTAACCACTTAAGAAGCACTTCATAGTCTCTTGTTCAGAAAGCTATATTGGTTATACTTGGTTATGGCTTCCTATTTGATCAATACAATGCTGCACGGCATTATTTGATAGATGGAAAGACAAAGAGGTTATTTGCTGGCTTATTACACTGTTAATAGACTAATGACTGTACGAGGCCAAGGCCCAAATAAGATTTAAACAAAACTAAACACACAAGTGCATCCAGGATTTTGACGCAGACTACTTGTAGAGATGTAAAATGTTGTACTTCAGGCTTTAAACAAGTCTCTGAAACTCGGAAAAGATCTAGCATGAGAACCGATTATCCCAGACCTGCCTTCTCTGCAGATTCAGCTCTGTCCTTGGAAGCATACGACTGTCAAAAGACAGGATACAAGGCAATACCATCCTTGCACATTAACCTCCTGCAAGAGCCCCTACGTCCTGACCAACACCCTGCTCTGCGCTACTTGAATAGTCCAGAAGTGAAGTGGTGCAACAGTCAGAGCCCACGAGTAAACAGATGTCAGACGTAACCACAGATTGCCGTAATCCAATTATTTTAATATTTCATACCCTAATGCAAACGGGGAATTCTCTAGCGATGAGCTGAAAATTGGTTTTTAGGAGATGCACGCCTGGCAGGGACACAAAAGCAACAGGCATTCCTGCTCCTTCATGTCTTATTGTCTGCCGCCATTCAGCTGGAAAGCTGACCCTTTAAAAGATCATAGGTTTTATCTGCTTCAAGCTCCCTGTCCTACGGGAGGCAGGAACAGAGCATCAACGCGGATGGGGGGGGGAAGAAAAAAAAGAAGTTGCTATTCTCAAAGTCTGCGTTTCTGCTACGCGGAAACTCCGTGTTTCTGTCAAGAACCAGGGGGCTCCGGTTACCCCTCAGACGGGGCGCAGCCCGCTTCCTCCCGCCCTGCCCCTCCACCCGCAGCCTGACAGACTTTCCCCGCTTAAGGTCGCGCTTCTCCGCGCACCGAACGAGCCGGCCCCGTCCCGAGCACCCCCGGGCTGGGCGGCGGGGAGCTTTCGGTGGACAAAGCCCGCGGCCGGGCCGGCCCCGGGGCTCCCGCCGCAGACCCCCGCCCTGGGGCACGCAGCCCAACATGGAGGCGCGCCTGAGGAGGAGGAAGCCCCGCGGCAGCCGGCGCCCCGCCGACTCCCGCCCCGCAGCCCCGCCGGCAAGCGCTGCCCGACCCGCCGGGACACATG
>VWZL01002502.1:132772-215171 GCA_013396915.1 Stercorarius parasiticus
GCGCGCCTGAGGAGGAGGAAGCCCCGCGGCAGCCGGCGCCCCGCCGACTCCCGCCCCGCAGCCCCGCCGGCAAGCGCTGCCCGACCCGCCGGGACACATGCCGAAGCGGCGGGCTGAGCACCCCTCTCCCCGTCGGGAGCCTCACGGAAGCCGGCCGGGCCGGAGGGAACCAGAGCCCCTGTCGCTTCCTCATTCACCCCACGCCAGGCGGGGCAGGAACTGCCGAGCGGAGGGAACCCTGCGCTGGGGGCAGGTACCGGCACTCACCCGCTTCCAGGGAGCCGTCGGGGGGGCCGCGGCCACCGCCGAGTTCCGGGCACTGTCCCGAGAGTGAGTGAGGGAGCCAGTGGGTCCCCGCCGCCGCCACGGCCCGGCNCCCCCTTCTCTCTCGTCGGAGGCGGACACGTGTGGTAAACGCCTCAGCCCCTGCCTCCGCGGTAGCCGGGGGAGTGCCGTGCCGTGCCGTGCCGTGCCGTGCCGTGCCGCGCCGTGCCGTGCCGTGCCGTGCCGTGCCGTGCCGTGCCGTGCCTTGGCAGGCGGTTTGGCCGAAGGGCCCTTGGCGCGACGCCGAGGTGGGGAGGCTGCGGCCAGAGTGGTGTTGGTGCTGAGGGTGCTGGGCCACGTTTGAGACGAGGAAATGATTTTTTAGGGTTTTGGATTTTTTTTGTTTTTTGGCCTACTGGTCACTGAGATGCAAAGAGCATCTGGGTTTGAGGGGCCAGAGCTTGGTCGGTGAGTGCTCCAAGTGTGGCCCTGCCTGGCAGCCAACAGCACTGGGGTTTCTTCACCCCTCAGGTTTCCTCACCCTTTTACCACACGTTCTGTTGCAGACCTTCATTTAAAACGTTATTTGGTGACTTAAAAGTCATGGATGTTGTTTTAATAATGGGGCTAAAGCTGGGCAGGCTGTAGCTCTGAGCACTGCTGACACCTCAGTGACTTCACCACAGAGATGGCCCTCTCTGATGTGCCTTCACAGGGCTTTCGGGGTCCTGGATGGGGCTCTCCCCCAGTTTGTATTCTGCTCTGAGTAATGGGGCTTGGTTTTTCTTGAAGTCCTCTACAGACATCGGTGTTAAAATGGGATGTTTTAGGGATGGGTTGCAGCACAGGAATGTGTGAAGTGTAAGAACCAGAGGAAACGCTGCCATGCTCCTGTCCAAATTCAACAAGCAGACTTTTGTCATCATTTTTTAACTCACACAGGTCAGGTGTAATTACTCTCATGTTTTCATCTGAAATGATCTCGTTCTGCCCTAGCTGAAAAGAGCAATGAAACTCCCAGTGGTTTTTTTTGTGATGCCGTGGTAACTACGGGTGTTTCTCCAGGCAGGTGCAAGGCCATGGTGTGCAGCCGGGGGTATCGGAGTGTTGCCAGGGGCTGTCATCCAGCTGTTGGATGGCTGCAGAGTCATCTCTAAAAAGCCAAATTCCACCTGTGTGGTGTCCAGCTTCTTTCCAGAGCATTTTATGTGATATTCATAAGGTAACATGGAAGTTTCTCACTTGTTCTGTCTGACATTGAATCTGAAAGGCTATAATATGTATATAAATCAGCCTTGTCAATAGTTTATTTATATAGAGAGAGTTAATTTTAAGTAATTTATTTTGAAACAAAATTACCACCAGCTGAGAGCTTTAGTGGATATAATGATAATCACAGTTTGGGTGAAAGCAATAGCGCAGAATCATCTTGGGTCATTTCCTTTTTACTTCTGCTGCTAATTAAAATACGTAGTATTTTCCACAGATACATGTTCTTATGCATGTTTAAATGTATTTTTTTTAATTGGGAAGTATAAATAATATTTTCCTGCTTTGGGACAGAATATCATCTGATTAACTGTAATGCTACAATAAATTGCATGAGGACCTTCATTATGTAGGTTGCTGTTACGCTAAAATCTGAGGAACTTTATATGCATGAGCAATTAATGAATGTTCTGTTATAGAAGCAAAACTAAAACTAGTTTAAATGAGAGAGGAAAAAGCAGAAGATAACTGTGGACAAGCAGTTTTCCTCATTTCAATGCTTCCAGTGAAGTCTGGCAAAACAGAAAGTGCTTTAAAATGTATTTCATTTAATTTCATATTCTTTGGGTATTTAATGGAGTGTAAGTGGTCAGAGAGAGTCCATTTTGGTTTATGACTTTAGCATATAATGTTGCAGCAAGCCATTTGTTAACTACTGTTGCATTTCAATTATTTAGAGCATCACTTTAGTCCACGTCTTTCTGAAACAAATAGTGTTTTCTCATTTGGGCTGTGAAAATTTTGCAAGGGATAAAGAGTCTTATGTCTTTGTTCAGTCAGTCAATGGGTTCAACTTGAATTAGGACTGAGTAAAGATGTAAAAAATCGATCCACAGGAGATAAAATGGAGAATCTTTTCAACTAATACAGAAACATGGCTTTAGAAACTTGAGGTGCTTCTTGGTACTGAAACTTTCTTGCTGACTGATTATTTTCTGTAATTTTGCTTTTTAAACTCAGCAGTGCAAAATGCATGGTAATGCTCTTACAGTTGGAGATTGTCTTTCATCAGAACAGATTCTATTGCAGCTCAGAAGGCTTTATTAACACATTTTCCAGGCACTGGAGTTGAGAAGGGGATGAAAATCAATTCTTACTAAACAGCCTTTAGCAGTGGTAAGGCATGCTAGATTTAATTGAGAGTACAGGGTAACTATTGGAAAATAGAAGCTAAATCACAAAAACAGAGATGTGGAGAGGGGCAGGGGCATGGGGATGTGGGCATTGCTGCCTGTGATCCATTTTTCTGAAATGTGTGTTTAGATAGTTTGTTTTAAACTAACTCTTGACTGTTCTTTTTACATTTCATCTCTCAAGTAGCTGGATAGGTCCAATACCTCCCAAACCCAAGGTAAAGCACTGCTTTGCTTGGGGGAAACTTTGGGGAGGAGATAAACTACCAGGGCCTCCTGCAGCTGTATGTTCTCTTGAATTTTCCCATCTAGAAAACCTGCTTTGCCAGGGGCCACTTAATTTTTGCCATATGACATTATGACGGTACGGGTGATGTGGCTTAGAGCCCTTTCATGTGCATATATTTAAAAAAAGTGTGGGAGAAAGCTTTCTGCAGCAAGTGTTAAGTGAAAATTTTGTAGTGGAAGTTAAGAAGTTGTTCGCTGAAGATTTCAGAGCTAGACTGGTACAAGTGTGTAATCACTGTTTGCGAGCTGAACTGCTCCATCTACAGTGCCTGTAACCTTGAACAAACAAACCTGATTTTAATTCTGATGGTAGATACCTGATTTATGCAAAGATGAGTACTTATGCAGAAGTGTCATTTAAGAACAGAAAACAATCATGGCAGTTATTGCCAAGTTCTTTTTCACAGCCCCGCTTTGACTTAATTGGTCTCTCTTTCCCAAGCCGAACCACCAAATGCCTGCTCTCATTTCCTCTTTTCTGGTAGTAGTGGGGGTGTGAAAAGAAGAGTCGGTGGTGATGGGAGTTTCCAGCCATTACCTTCTACGTGCGTCTGTGGTCTGCTGTGTAGATTCACTTTTTGAAGTGTTTTGAGCATTATGTATTGTCATTTATTCAGCTTTTTCTGAAGGTTGAGGTCAAAGGTTTGTGTTATCTGTGATGCTTTTCCTCCAGTTTTTCATACTTTTCTCCTTGAAAGACATGAGCTCTTTATGGATTCATAGATACTGAATTTGTTCATGTGAAGGTCTGGCTGCTATACACATTTGGACTGATGTCCAAGTGAAAGAGAAATTAGCCTTCCTTTTCTGAAGTCTTGCAACTTTAGAGATTCTTTCCATAATGATATAAATTAATTTCTACTGCTTATCTTTGCTGGTTTTATATTGACTAAGCAAGGTTTTCTTCTTTGTATTAGTCAGCATGCCATTTATTGTGACTTGCAGCTGAGTTGGTCTTTCGTACTTTTTAAGGGTTTGCTTCTGTGCATGTTGCACGTGAGCAAACTGCTCTGCCTGCTGAGAGCTGTAATTGGGTCAGGACGACTATCTGCAGGTTAGGCACTACGTCTAGGAGGAGCTGTCATCTCTCTATTTAAATTTATTGTGGTTTAGAACATGTTGTGGTTTAGTTGCATAATGTTCTGTGCTTAGTAGAGTTTAAATAAAATTATGCATTTCGTTTGTTTTTCCTGAAGGATGAGATGTATAAGTTAATCAGCGGTTCTGGGGAAGATTCTGATGCCAGATGCAAGCATGCAAATTGCTACATATTTGTATAAGCAACTTAGTGCAGAGTGGTTTTTGTTATCAGATGTGAGTCTTAAGAATTTGAGATTAAAACTGAGATACGCTTTATGTCCCAAACACTCTATAGTTTTACTCATTTGAAGGAACTTTTATATATGAATCGCTCACAAACCAGGCAAGAAAATAGTTTCCTGACAGTTTTGCTGAGATGCCTGCCTAGAGCATTGCCAATTCTTGTGATATTTGATGTTTTTAAAGCCCTACTCTCATGAGAAAGTACTTACATGAAAATCTTGGGCACTTTTTCCTCTTTCTTAAATAAAATCTATTTTATTTTATGTATAGGAGATTTGCAAATGTAATCTAGGAGTTCCTAAAAGATTGAAAATCTGGGCTACTGTATAAAAGGAAGCCAAAAATCTTTCAAGGTCTTACAAATACCTCCCTGCTGCCTTTTCTTGAGGGTAGGAGACCTGCATTTTGAACATTTGAGACTGTAGTAGTAGAACTTAATTTAAGTTCTTCTAAAAAACATAGATAAAACTAAGAAAATATTTTATGGTGTTTACTGCACACACACCCTTACATTGGGTTTCAACATGCCAGTTGCCAGTGTTGATTTGAGCAATGTAAGAGTTCTACTTCCCTTCTGATAGCTTTACTTTGCAAAGTTAATATGATGGTAGAACAAGGAAGTGTACGTATTGATGCAATTTTCTTGCTCACCACAGTCATAGTTGCTTTCATAGTTGTTTTTACATTCCTGTTAGTATTGAAGAAAACTGTGCTGTGAAAGAACACAAGCATAATTTTCTGAGTTCTTGGGGGTTTTTTAAGTTCTTTTGAAACAATTACATTTGATTTTTGGTGTTCATGTAAGCTCTGGGAGATTCAAGCACAGAACAGAGGCACCACAGAGGGAGACAGTTCACACTTCTGTGCACTGGCTTGGGCAAAGCAATGTGATAGTTAGCGTTTTTTTCCCCCAAATCCCTTTTGATTTGCAGCTGAAGTTGTCTCATCAATCAGCGAGAACAAGCTGGAGACCAACTCAATGAATTTAGGCCATCACATGACTTTAGTTGGTAGTACTTACGCTTTTCCTTCTCACCTGGGAGGAATGAAGAGTCTCAGCAACTACCATGCAATCACCTGAGGCATACAAATCTGCTGACTGTGGCTTTTGCTTTAAAGGTGGTGTTTCAAGGGTGTCAGGTATCAAGAGCTCTAACATTCAGGAAATTCTGTCAAAATGGTAAGAGATTAGGAAAATGCATATAGGTTTTGTTTTGATTTTAACCCTCATTTATGGATAAATCTCATTTATGGATGTCTCCAGGGACTACAGTTGTGGTCATTGTGAATCTTGGATTAGAACAGGAGGTTAAGGGCTGCTGGTTAGGCTGCTGGTCTGTCCCTCTGTGTCAGCAAGGTATGGCTGGTAGGGGACAGTGTGCGAGTGTGGCTATTCTCTGCTTCTCTCCTGTCTGCTCCTGTCTCCAGGCTCTGATGCCTTACCCGCCTCTCCCCGCTGCTGGCAGCAGGCAGGGGACGGATTGCTCTGTCCTGCTCCCTCTTCAGTGAATGAGCGGGTCACGGAAGGCACAGCAATAAGACCTGTGGGACCTGGGCCACCCCAACCCTGGGACAAAGGGCTAGTGTTATTTTTCAGATTGTCAGATGGTCAGAAGTTACTAACTAAAGGTTTTTTTCTTCTTATCAATGTAAATGGTTATCCAAAAATGCAAACCGCAATGGCATTAGTATGTGGATTTGGTTGTTTTTGTCTGCTTAAAATGCTTTAGCTATACTATCAGACTGTGCAAACAATAACATGGATCAGTCCCACACTATGACTGGAACGAGGCTTTGTTTGCAGAAAGACAAATATGTCCTATTGTGAGCTGGAGTGATGATACGGGAGTACCTGAATCCTAATTTCATTGGTCAGTTGTGTAATTTTGAAGTATAGTTTGACCACTACAAATGAATAGCTTACTTTTGGCAGCTAGTGCTACCAACTAACATTTAATTCTCCAGTATTAATTCTTTTCTACTTGGACTGTAGGCTTGGGTATTTTTTCTTGTTAAAGTTATGATTAATAATGTTGTTTTCATGTCTTCTAGGCTGTCTGGGATAATCAATCTATTTGCCTGTACTCAGGCATATATTATTTTGACCATTATTGTGTTATGATAGTCATTTAGTAAGATTTATTTTTATTGGTACAGCAAATGTTGCTATCAAAAGCTGAGCATGGTATTGGTGAAACAAGATAGCATGCAAAATAAATCCTAGTAAACCTTTGAAATGAAAGCAAACATTAATAATGAAACTACAGATTGTGTCTGTTTGCACAGGAGGAGGGTGGAAGATTGAAGTCACCTGCCCTAGGCATGTCACAGTTTTGTTGAACCACACAGGGAGAACTTGGTGTAGTTAATGTCTGGGGTCATGGCAGAGATGTTGAGTCACACAGCTTGAGAGAGATGTCAGCATGCCTCTCTTCCCCATATTGCAGGGTGGTTAGAGAGATAGTGTTTGATGGAAATAGTAGTTCTGCATTGAGCTTGCCAAATAATAGGTAAACCAAACTCCTATTACTTGTGCTTGTTTACTGCTATTGGTAGCATGGTGAAGGGCGGGGTTTGATGTTGCTGTTTAAAATCTGGTAAAATAATAAAGACACTGAGAATATTTACTCAAGTTCTTAGTAATAGGCTAAAAGTCAATTCTTTCCCTCAGGACTTAATTGAATTGAAGAGGAAAAGCCCATCTGCAGCAGAGCTACTTTGCAAACCCGTGTCTGAAGATAGGTTATATTGTTAGAGACACTACAGCCAGTGTTCCAGACATATTTCCTGAATAAATTCTGCTGCGTATCTGGCCTTCTTGCAACTGGGGCATTGGTTTAACTCATCAGTCGAAGTCTCTTGTCAAAAAAAGTTAATTTTGGACGCATTACAATTCTTTTATTCAAAAGAGGCTGTAGAGTTGCTGCTTTTTGATGCAAGCGTGGTGTCTTGTGTCTGCTGAATTCCAATGTGTGGCCTCCCCCTTCTGCACTTCGAAAGTGTTTATGGAGTTACACCCATATTTCTGGTTAGTGTTGATCTGACCTTATACGTGTTTAAAGGTAATGCCACTTGGAAATGCTTTTAAGTATATGCAATTTAAGTCGGTTGGTCTGTGATCCCTTTTATTTTTGTAAACTAATTATTTTACGCATAATTAAATATTTTATGATTTACATAATATTACATATAATTAAATATTTGGATTTGCATGTTTTATGTTCTACAGCATACCTGAATATGTATGGTCATTCATGCCTGGATGATCTACAACACACCTGAATGTGTAGGATGTTTCAGTAGGCTTAGTGTCCTAGACCACCACAGATCCCTTTTTTTACAGTCTGATATTAAATATGATTTACTACCTGTCATTCTCATGATTAAAAAGGTGCCTGTGCTTTTTCATGACAGAAAGGTTAATTTCAGATTCAAATGTTCAAATATTAACTAGCTGCCTTCTTATGCTGTCAATGCAGTAAATTTTGCTGTATTGCTAAGGACAAATAGTTGCTATTTTTCTTTATTGGTCACACTCCTCCAATGGTTTTGATATGCTTGAAGACGAGAAGAGAACTTTGAGAGGGATGGGTTTGCCATATTTCCAACTATTTTTACTCTGCAAAAGTTTCAGGAATGTGTTTGGAGAAATTTTTTTTTACACTGTTTCTTTGCTTTTGGCTGTAGGAAAGGATACATTCTACATGCAGATTTAGACCTGTAGGGAAGCTTTTATTAGCTGGTTATACAGAGAATGCCAATGATATAAATCATTTGGAGGAGGAAGAGGTGAGAGAAGTGGTAATAGTTCCCTTATGTTTATCCAAACTTTCTGTTTTCAGGTTGGGCCAGAGTAGAAGAGAGGAAGTCATTCCTGGTCTAGTTAAATATGGGGGGGTTTTCCTGCTCACTATTTTAGGAAAAAGTATAGGTTCAGAACAACTCCCAGGCAATTTAAGGACTTCAGAACCATTGTTTATTCTCTGTTAATTATTTTATATCTTTCTCCTCAGCAGTGGATATTATGAAGCAGTAGGGCAAATTTGTGTTGACTGAAGACCTTATTCTTGTTTAAATGTAGAGGAATGCACTCTACAGAAGCAGCAGTAAGTGTCGCTATTTGTGAAAGAAACATAAGTATACTTGTGAAAAAGAACAAATTAAATTAGTGGTGTGCCTGGGTCAAATCCATGTATTTACAGCTGTCCTTTAGGGAAGTGCAGATCAAAATGTAGATGTACTGTTTTAGTCTTTATTTATCTGGGTAAAAAAGCCCCACCAAATTGCAAAGATATAATGTAATGTAGTAATTTCCTTTTTGGATTTTGTGGGATCACACTTCTTAAACATACGGATATCGGGACGTCAATCTATATCTTTATGGCAGCCTTCCAGTACTTAAAGGGGGCCTACAGGAGAAACTGGGAGGGACTCTTATCAGGGAGTGTAGTGATAGGATGAGGGGTAACGGTTTTAAACTGAGAGAGGGGAGATTTAGATTAGATATTAGGAAAAAATTCTTTACTGTGAGGGTGGTGAGACCCTGGCCCAGTTGCCCAAAGAAGCTGCGGATGCCCCATTCTTGGAGGTGTTCAAGACCAAGCTGGATGGGGCTTTGAGCAACCTGGTCTAGTGGGAGGCGTCCCTGCCCAGGGCAGGGGGGTTGGAACTAGATGATCTTTAAGGTCCCTTCCAACCCAAACCATTCTATGATTCTATAATATTATTGTGTTGGGATTTTTTTTTATTATTAAGCGGGATTGTATTACTTGTTCACTCACCAGTTTACAGTTAGTTCATAGTAGGACTAGAAGCAAATGTTCTAAAAAGTTGCTTGTAGGTAGCTGTGGTGAGGTTCCCGTTTCATTTGGCCTCCTGAGAATAACTGGGTAAACGTGACATTTGGGAGTACCTCCCCAAACTTGACCTGCCCTCAAAACTCTTACAATTGGGGTTTTTTTTACTGAGGAAAAAAAATTGCAGTCTCAGTGCAAGCAGAAAGAAAAGGAAAATGCTTTTTTTGAATTGTCACAGTTGAGTTCTTCTGGATAAAATCTATATTCTCTTTGTGAGGTTTCATTTCATTTCTTCTATTATCTAGGAGGTACGAGGGTAAACATGCACACAGGTATTTTAATGTCATTTTTTTTGTGATGTGATTTTATCTTGTGGTTTTTACTTATAATAAATTATAGGTTTTGGTTTTGGTTTTTTTGAAAAGTAGGAGAAATTCGTGTCTTTTAGTCATCATAAAACCATTCAAAAAAGACAAAAAAACTTTGTCTGTCTGTGAGACTTAAAGCATGCAAGTGCGCAGTTAAAAGAAAATTGCTTAATATTGGAGGTGTAATATCACTCCTAGGCCGCACTTCATTTATGCTTGTAAGAAGTACAACATTGTTAATGCTGTTTTAGGCACTCTGAGGAATTATGATGATAGCAGTGCTGACGTTCCCTAGGAGCTCTGAAAAGAAACATTAAAATTCTTTGTGGTTTGTTTTTTTTTTTTAAGGTACTTACACTGTGTACATATATGTTGTATTCTGTTTTATCATTTTAGGAATGAATAGGAATGACTGAGAATTTTTGGTGTTTAAATGACTTTCATGTTGGAAAATGGGTTGTAGGATATATTCAATTTTGGGTTCCTTTTTTAAATAGTTCTTTCCTAGGCTTCTTCAGAAAGCAAAGCTTCCTCTACCAGCAATTCAGAGCACCTGTCCCAGATTCCTGTTCAGAGTTGCCCTATGGAGGACTGTGTTTCTTTGCATAAACTAGAGGGAAAGTATGTTGCTTAAAGCAAATGGTCAGAATGCCTCCTTAAGTCTCCCCTGAAAAAAGAAACCTCTATTTCTTTCTCTAACTATAACACTTTCTTGAATTGTTTGTTCAGAAATATGTATAAAATCAGTTTCATTCAACTTATTTGAGAAGAGCCAGAAAGTCTGAGCAGAGCTGCTTCTGTGTACACATGTACTTTCCACAGAACTTACAAAGGTGGTGGCGAGGTGATTCTTATCTTGTGCAGGTGCTGGTTTCTGTTGTGGGTACTTAAGCATCTTGAGTGTGACTTAACTGGTTGGATGCTTTCCAAAAGTAAAAGAAAAATTGCTAAATATCTGCCTACTATCTGCATGGTTCTTAACAAGGGGCGAACAGACTTGACAGCTCACTGCTGCTGAAACGGGGAGTCATACCATCCCCCATCTTCTTGTTCCTGTCTTCCTGCTGACTTTTTCTCACTAAGTACCTTGTGCCAGCTTTGATGCTTGCTGGAATACTCCATGCGTTGATTTAAGTCATTAAAATGTCAGCAAACTGTCCCAGGGGAAAAAAAAACCCAAACAAACAAAAAACCACATACAAAAAACCCAAACCCCACCACCACCACCAAACATGGTCATTTTTCTGCCTCTTTATTGAATAACATAGGCTCAATGAAGGGTTTCTGTGCTTGAGAGAGATGTAGGATAAGTGGAGAGCGCTATAGGAAGGCAGGAAAATTTCTCTCTTTTAGCAGCTGGAGCTGTTGTGATGATTCTGTCATGTATGAAGGAGTCTAAACTACAATGATTTCACTAAATTGGATTTCAGTCATGTGTGGAGCTCAAGTGGTTAAATTGGACTTGGTCCATGTCTTTTTAGGCATGTGCAAATAAGCATGAATTTAAAGTGCGATATATGTAAGCATATACTAAAGTGGAACCATGCATGTAGTCGCATACACCGCAATAACTGCTTTGAAGTTAAGTGCATTTGTGTGTCCGTAGGTGTGGGTATTCAAGCTGATCAGAGGGCTGACTGCTGTTTCATTGATCCAGCTGTAAAGACCAAACTTACTCTGAAAAGTAAAAGTTTGCAGGATCCAACTTGCTTTTCTTGTGAATTGAGTTCTGACTGCAGATAGGTGGAGATAGAAGGAAGAAAGGATTTTGAAGTGCTATTCGCATTCAGCAACATTTAAGTCTTGAATTTAAAAATGCTAATTTAGAAAATGGCCATGGCCACATTGTATCTCACGTTGAAAAGATTTCAGTCCTTGAATCCTAGTTCATGTATTGGGTGTACCAGGAATTCACCTTTTGAAACTGAGGACTTTTTTGATAGGCTTGTGATATTGCAGTGAATTATGGAACTATAATAACATAGCAGAAAGCTTTAATGTCATCCTAATCTGAGCTCAAAACTATTTTGTTTCCAGGCAATAATAATTGCAGAGCCATATGCTTTCAACTAGCTTCATTTGCACATGGGTCCAAATGTTCTAGCTTGGATCCATCTATTCTTTACCTTGTCATTTTCTTCTCTGAGGCTTTTCCTGATGATTTTATCCTCTTGGGAGTATCCTTCTGTTGGATATTCCTTATGTTGTTACTGTTTGTATGCTTCTGAGTTCCTCCAAATCCTTTATTCCTTGTCTTTTACTCTGTTCCTCTTTGCTCCTTCTTTTACAGGTATTTCTTAATATACAATATACCTTTAGCTTTAGTCCAGCTTCTGGTGGACAAATGGTCACAAGACAGAAATTTACAGATGGCTTAAACAGATGTTCCTGTCAGAGTCAAAATATTTAACTCTTTTAATTACTGCTAGACATAATGCCTCTAGAGCTGATGAATATTGCCAGAATGGTGTGCAGGGGGTTTGTGTGGCTCCTTTTCAGATTGTATTACTTTCTCTCTCAATCTGACACCCTTCAGGAGAAATGAAGTCTGCTGAGAATAGCTTTTATTGTTTTCATTGCTGTGTTAATCTCTAAACCACAGTTAGCCAAGATCTATGCTTACACCAAACCGGGAGGGTTGTTTTGAACTAGTTGAAGGAATCTATCCTGAGTGCTCTCTAGCAAGGTCTGGGTGAATTTATTTTTAATCAATAAACAAAAATTGTCCCTTGTTTTTTTTTTTTGCCTCCATACCAAAAATGAAGATGAAATGTCAAGATATTCAAATAAGAAACTGTGTGTGCTCTGGGGCATATTATTTGAATGTAAATATATTGTTTGTGCAAGTTGTTCTTCAAATGTTTTAATACCGTGATGCTTAAATTAGAATGTTTTTCATAAAGTTGTGATTTTAATTCTTAATCCTTTATTTAACCAGGGAATGTATACAAATTATTAATAATTTACAAAATATCCTAATAAAAACAGAAGCACATGAGTGCAGTCATCATGAACTAAAAATGCAAGAATAAGACTGATTCTTCTGAAGCGAGTTCCTTGTAGGTGCTTATCAAGTTTTAGAAAAATGTACCATTTCAGAGTTCAAATGCTTTAGTAAGAAATGAGTTGAATATTTGGAGCCAACTAATCTGTAGGCACAACAGGAACTTGATGGTATAGCAGGTGGTAAGATTCATTTATGATAAGTTATGATGGAATTCCCCTGGAACTATGCATTCCACCTACTTGAACATACAATAATTCAAATATTAACGGTATGCAGTAAATGCCAAGACATAAAAAAAATTGTCAGGTTACTGTAGAACATGGGACTAAGTATATGACTAAGCCACTGTCTGTAACTAGCCCTTACTAGTTCTGGTGTACATTGTGGTCTATATATGTTGAACTTCTATGGTTCACCTCTTGTCTAGTAGCTGTTCATTTGAACATTTTTATTTGTCCAGAATACCGAGCCTGTGTACATTTTAATTTACAGCATGGGGTCTGCACGTAACAATGCTTACATATCCTCCTTGAGATGGTCACATTTATTGTACCTGATAACTGTGGTGATGTGTTCAAATGATACTTTCAAAATTACTTTTTTTTTCTGTCTATTTTAAAATTATAGCTAGGCAGAAAATCTGGAAATGTTCCAAGTGATTGGGATGCTGGAGGGGCAGAGAGAGAGTAATGGTTGGTTTGGGCCACTTTGAACAAACTCCCTTTTATTACTCAAATTTTAGTACAGTATTCAGTGTGCATACTGAGAATATTTGATACACTTTTTACCTATGTTTACCTCATGCGAACTACATAGTGAAAAAAACATGCAGAATGTGATTGCAGGTTTCTGAAGCAGTAACATCTGTCGGTTTTGAGAGGCTTACTACTTATCTCTTCAGGATATTACATCTAACCATGTGAAACAGTTTTAGGTGACAGCATTTTTCTTGTCGGTGTGACACAATTTGTTAATTTGCGAAGCTGTTAGCAATGAACTTAGTATTTCAGCATATAGTTTGTCAATGGAAATAAGTTTATGTGCTCTGAAACTCGTATTTCTGAAAGATGTACAAAGGATTTATTTTTACGGAGGTAGTAATGCATTGTCTGCAATGACATAAGAAAGTGGCATAGAAGAAGAATTCTGTTTGTTTTGTTATGCTGAGTAATAACAAAATTGAAAGGAAAAGTGATAAAAGTATCTGCTAGGATGACTTAATTCACTATATATAGAAACCCCAAATTGTTTAAGTTAGTGGATAAAGAGAGAAGTTTTTCGCAGCTTAAATTCTTTTGACAAATCTTTATTTTTTTTTCCTATATGCAAGACTTGCTTAAGGAGTACTAAGGGAGTTCATCAAACTGGCCCAGAAATGCATTTTTAGTAATATTGGAAGGGACGGAAACTATTCTGATTTCTTTTTCTTAAGAAAAGTGAACTTCTCATGACAATGAGAAGGTCGAGTGGAATGTTGTCCCATTCAGGACAATCTGACTGATTGCTCTCTCGGCTATTAACTTTCTCTGCAGATTGAGGGACACTTCTTTGGGGCTTAGGAATAATTATAATTTGATTTTAATCCTCTTTTTAATACCAGTAACATTCTGTTTATGGTAGAATGCATGGTGCATTTTAGCTACAGCAATTGAAAAAAAAACCTGAGTAAAGAGAGTCCTGACAGCTAGTGATTTGTTGCCAGGAAATGTACTCTGCTTTCTTCTTTATAACTTCATTAAAAGAAAGTTACAAAACTACTTAATTAAAGATATTGCAGGAACATAAAAGCATTAAAAAAAACTCAAGCAAAAAAAACCCAACAAAAAATCCTAAAGAAACCCTTGGCTAAAACTGTTTTCACTTGACAGTGTGCAATTATAATTTTACGTCTTAAATTGTGCTGTGATTGACAAAGAGTCATTCCAGATCATTTTGCTTTTCTTGTTTTGACGTGAGTACAAAGCTGCTGTTCAGATCCTGGAAATATTACATAGGCTACGAGTCTTGGCTCAAACTTCAGTAGCAGATACATTTTTCTGAGAAGCTTGATAAATCAGCAATATTGAAATACGTGATGTAGATGTTAATACAGCTGATGAGATTTGTATTAACATCTACAGTATTGTATTAGTGTGAAGGGAAACTAGTGTAAACTGATAAATCTACTTCACAGAGAGGCTTCAAATATTATTTTTAAGAACTTATTGGGGTGCCTCTGTGCTGTGGTGTAATTTTATTACGAAGATTTCTATTGAAAATCTGCCTTATTTCCAGATACGTGTGAATGTGCACATGTACTTTATGATGGTTATTACTTTCAGATGTGCGTGTATAAAACTGTACATAATTTCCCCAGTTTCGAGTTTTACTCTGCAAGCTGATGAAAGTTTCGCTGTGATCCAGAGAAGCACATAAGCTGCCTATCTGAGGTTCAGTGCAGCTCTGAATTGAGCACCACTTTGATTTACAATACTGATTGATGTGTTTAGCTGCTGTAGCAGGTAATTTAATTGTCGTGTTTTTGGCATAAGCTGGTAGAAAGAAGATTATTAGTTGTCACATGGAATAGATTGAAAAGGTTGGGCTCATCTTTTCTTAACTCTCCAGCTGAATATGCTGTTAGCACAGTAACAAGGAAGTGGTCCAGTTTGGTAAAGGTGTTGGGTGTTTGTGTGTATTACTGTATATATACATATGGGGAGTGGGATCGTAGGGGTGGCAGCAGAGCGTGACATCAGTGTGAGAAAAATGGTGCAGCTACACTCTTGAAAGGAATGGCTTGTGCTGTTATCACCTGGGATTGGTTGTGACTGACTAATAACACCCGCATCTAGCCCCAAATCTCTATGTACAAGAATGTTTTTCACAGATTATTTAACAGAATATTTTCTCCCGAGTCTAGGACCAATAGATCTAGATTTGTGTGTTTCTAACCCTTCTGACTTGAAGGGTTAGAAGAGTTGAAGAGACTGACTTTGGTAAGATTATTAAGACTCTGTTAATTAACTTGACCAAAATAGCAGTTTAATTGGTGTTCTTGTGCTGGTTTCTTTTGTCTTCATATCATGTTTCTACCCTGTTTTGTAGAAATTTTTGGTACTTCAGAACACATTTAAGAGAAGAAGCATGCCATTCTTTGAGGTTCTGGTTCATGTTTTATTTGACACTGCAGTTCAGTAAATGCTGGTTGCACCAATATTGTGCCTGATTTGGGAGCAATTGTCTTCTGTCAGCCCAATAAAATGGAGTGTGTTTTAGAGGACAAGGTATCTGGAGACCAGGAGAGTTGTTATGTGATCACTTGCTTTCTCTGTAAGATGAAAATAATACCAGATACCTATTGTTTTAAGTTCATTGCTGCCTCTAGAGGAAATCTTTCCTTACTGTTATACATTAATAGATTAAGTTCAACTGCAGGGCAAGTAGAATGAACTGCAAAGATAAAGAAACCACACCCGGGCCTGCAATGGCTGAAGTTGCTTAAGTTTTGAGCTGCTGCTTTTCTGAAGTGCTCATCCATAGAGCACACGCTTGCAGAATATGCTGTGTCGAGCTGCTGATAAACTTGGATTTCAGAGTAGCTTGCGACATACAGAGGATCTTTGCATATATAGCGTAAAGTAATTTGACGTTTTCCAGTTAAATTTTCATTAAAAGGATTATATATATTTAGTTATAAGGTTTATAATTTGTTTTTATTAGTGAAATCTCTTAAGTGTTGTATAACAGGGGCAAGAATGGAGTGGCTTTGTCCTCTGCTTATTACTAGTATATGGTGTCATAACCTTGGTAATTTCAAACTCTTTTCTGGACCACTTAATATCCCGAAACAAGTTCTGATGGAATTTAGCCAGTATTAATTGGGGTCCCGAAATACTGCGTTTTCCAGGCTTTGAATCCAGAAGCTACAAAATACGGGAAAGAGTCTGAAAAGTGCACCTTTAAGGAAGGGATCTTACTATTATGTCGGTATTCAAGTCCTGTTCTGGACAACATTCGGGAGCACTCAGGTGAAACAATGTGATCAGGTTTAGCTTTCAGGGTCGTTGTTCCTCAGTAAGGAACAAAAATGTTCTTCACTGAGGAAAAGCATGATAAAGAGCAATTAGAATGGAGAACAGTGAGCTGTATCAATGTCCAGTTCTGCTGAAAACTTCATTTCAAAGTGTTGAAATCTAGAGTAAGTTATTAAGCTATGGTGTTTTGTTAGCTCAGACATACGTGAAGTACAGATGATGCAAAATCATTCATGTAACTAGTCCCCAGGGGATATGAAGAAATGTAGCTCTTGAAGGCAAACAACATCTTTAGATGAAAGGTCACGTTAGTGACATTTTCTTGTTGTTTATTTGCATTATAAGTGAAACATCTAAAATGAGATGCTCTGTAGAAAATTATCTAAGACAATGGTGCTCAGGCACATATTAAAATGCATTTAGTACTTTTATCCAAAAGCTTGAAGTCAAATGGAAATATAGTGCAAAGTTCACTTCCATTAGCTGTCGAAGCTTGTTTTCTCTGTCAAGATCGGTTTGTCCAGAGTGTCAGGTTTCATCACTTGGCTTGTAACTCTTCACAAATCATCAATTGCAAAATCAGAATGATTTCCATCATGAAGCAGCACCTGCTTATCTTTGTCTCACAGAATGACTTAGGCTTACAATTCTGTTTTCCCTGAAGGGAAAGCTGTCTTGTATAGCTGTTGCAAACGTAGCTGCAGGGGAAAAAAAAAAATCAAGTTTGTCTTTGACAGCAGAAACATAGTAGAACGAATTGTATTTATGTCCCATTTAAGGGACGTTAAAATAATTAGTCTTAAGATAGGTTGTTCTTGTGAGATGGATGTCTTGATGAATCAGGAGGTTGAAGCTCATTTAAATCTGAAAGTTCTTGTGCATCCGTATTATTATGCTTCTTTTCCTTGTTCTATGTTCTTTCCAAGCTTTCTGTGATTCTGTCGGTTACGGGTTTTTTTTTCTTAGTTGTTGAATAAGGTTTTTGGAGAATGGGACGAAATATTTTCCTTTAGTGAGTTCGCAATAATAGTTTAAACATTACTCTTTTCTTTTGATAGTGCACAGAAGAAGTGAAGGGAGTTCGTCGGTCCTTCTTGCGGGTAGAGTATGTTTTACGTGTCCTTGTGTTCCATGCCTTCCACTTGTGATCAGCTGTTGTTCCATAAGATGCTTTCCTGAATAGTTCAAGTAAACCCCCAACCTCACAAATAGGGAGCAAGGTCACTGTTTAACAAGAAATGCTACTGCTTTCCTAATCCTATTATGTTCTTTGCAACGTACACTTGGTTTCCTAACCACTCATGCGGATCCTTTTATTTTCTGTTTGTGCTTTACTATAAGCAGAAGAAATAAGATTGAAACAGCAAAGGGAAAAAAAAAAAGAGAATGTTACATTCAAACCTGGTGAGCCTTTACAGATGTGTGAAAGAACAGATTTTTATTACGTGATTTTTCCCTGTGGTATTTGCTGTTACAGTTATTGCCAAATGACTGCCAAATTTCAGTTTGAAACAGGCACAGGATCACAGCTGATAATTTCACTGTTCAAATTATTAGAAACCAAGACTAAAAAAAAAATTATCTAAAAAATATGAAAAGCAGCTATTTCTTTATTTTCTGAACTTTTGGAGTGTGTTTAGTTCAGCTTTATGCTTTTATCTGGCAAATATGGTAGCTAGAAACTTCTTTTCAATGACAGCTGACGTTCTCATGTGATCATTTAAATTTGACACGTAAGTTTCTGCAAGGAAAAAATCTTCAATTATTCATGTTGTTTACTGTAGTTGTGCCTGAAGGAGTCCTTTTCACCCAACCCTGTGTAAATTCAGAAAATTCATGATTTGAAAAGACATGACAACTGTAAGGGGGGAGGAAAGAGTAAATTGTATGACTGAGGGGCCAAGATAATGAATGGCATGGAGTGGGCATGTTAATATTATAGCTTCTTCAATTCTCAAATTCTTCAATTTGAGATGTGAATTTTTTTAAGAGAGGCTCACAGAAATAAAAAGGGAAGGATGGCCTTTGGTAAGGGAACAGGTGAGTGACCATAATGGGTGAGGGAGGCAAGTGAGGAGTAAAGTTGATATCACTATCTTGATAAGACTGTAGGGAGAGATTTGGGATAAATACACAGTCTAGGGCAGAGAAAATGCAGTTCAAGCTAGAACAATCTGAGATTGTCTTTATGGCCCTTATTTAATGGGTTTTGCTGGGTGGAGATTTGAAATGTCTTCCTCCAGGCAAAGAAGTAGGAGGAAGTTTCAGGGGAAGAAATTGTAAAACCCAGAATATCTTGCAGTAACATCACAGGCCTGGGCACTACTGATGCAGGTTGTTCGGTCTTTTACATGGGAAGGCTTTTAAAATGAACTGGACACTGCCTTTTTTCTTTGTATTACCTGTGATCTGTCCTTGTGCTTACTTCAGGCTCTTTAGTACTGAAAGTGCCAGCTCTTGAATTCTTCAAGAATAAATTGAGTGTGAATGATGGTTATTTCTCATGCTTCCATTTCAAGGACAAAGTTTGGAATAACAAAAGCTTTCTTCCTCCTAAGCATTGCCTAGACAAAATTTATTTAATGTTATATAAATATCTAGAGTGAGTCACTAAAAATGTCATTTTTTTCCTCACTCATACGCTTTTCAAAGAACACTGAAATATTCTTTTTATAGTCCTTCACTTGCTACAGAGTCTGCCAGAAATGTTTGATTAGGCTACTGATTATAAAAAAACAATGTTTTCATCTGTTTTCTATATACTGTTGAAGCAGAAGTCAGTACGGAAATTGGCTATTCTTTCCCTTGAGTGTTTACGGTTGGTAGGAGTGCTTTATGAACTTCAATCGGATAAAAATTAATAACTATATTTTCTTTATCCTGTCTGTCCAAATTGCCATGAAAGCTTTATATGCCTGTGCCTGGATGCACTTTTGAAAAAGGGATTAATGAGTTTGATTAGGAATATGTAATTTTAGTGAAAATAACTCAGTAGCATTGAAAACTACTTTCAATGATTGTCATTAAAACCTAGTAGCAAAATGTTATGTCCAAATACAGGTTTCCTAATGTGTATAACTAGAGCCCTGTACAGTGCTGTGCCGTGGATTACCAGAGACCAAGATGTAGATTTGAGGGGCTGATGGTGACAGAGGAGTTTCAGTGCTGTCAGTGACAGTTCCATCCTTTTGATTTCAGTGATGCAGAGTAACTTTAAAAACCACTATAGAGATTGTAGAGGGGATATAGAGGTTGTAGAGGCTATAGAGGGGTCAAGTACTGAACCAAGCAGAGTTGACCTGCTGAGTTGAAGGGTGAAGAAAATCCCTGAGTTTAGCGTGTGCTTTAGCTGGTCTGACCTGTAGAGGATGAATGTGAGGATCATCTAAAGCAAAGACAGCCATAATTATGGCAATTAGGCTTAGAATCCTCTGATGCTTTCACAGAAAAGAGCAGTGTAAACTGTAATGCAAGTTATATGGCCAAAGTATATCACAGATAATTGTGCAGTGTTACTGTCCTGATTTTCCTTTCTTGTGGTTTCACCAGGGTGGATCATTCTGTCTCCAGTTTCAGTACTTGTGCAGTATTATTTTGTCTGCTGAATAGGCCACGTGCTGTTCTCCACACCAGTAGCGAAACAGACACTCACATCTTGCTCCATGTGCATATGACACCTATTAAGATGCAAATCAATATACCTTGAACAGTTTATAAAATTTTATTGTCTGCATTTAAGTTTTTTCTTTACGAGGAAAGAAAGCTTTTCTTACTTCACTAAAACTTGAGAGTGCTTTAATGTGAACAGGCAAATACTGTGATAACATGCATAGTAGGCAAACTGTCCCAGCCATATATGTTCCTAAATGCATTGTTATGTATCAAATAAGTATGAAAATGTTTCTATCACTATATATGTCAACACTCAAGAGGCTGGATTTAGAGGACACTGTCATTTACTACAATTAATAAAATATCAAAATTTGAAGAATATTTAATTTTCTATTAGTGTTCCTTTAATCAGTTTCTGCAAAAAAAAATTATTTAAAATATCTCAAGTTATATGAAAGAGGAAATTCCCGAACAAAATACCTGTCAGAGAGAGTTTCCTAACTTCCTTGTTTGTCTGGCAGTGATTCAGTCTGGTTGATGATGCTGACTCAGGTGTAATTCTTGGTTTTCTTTTTTTTTTTCCCATGTTCCTGGTTTCACATGGATACTCCTATTGCTGGACTGATTCTTCTGGCAAGGGATTTCCATACTATGACTCAGGCACAATGCAAGCAATGTGACACTTACAGGAAGGTACCTGTTAGTATCAGGTACGTCGATATTTACATTTTGTTTATACTTTCAGATGAGAAATCCAGATGATTTGCCAAATGTTAAGCCTTGCAAGCCTTAAAGCCTACTCTCACCTGAGAAATAGTCACTCTAGATTAAATGGAGCACATAATTAAATGAGGAGTATTCAGAGACCTTATCTGGGTTGAGGAACAAAACGTGTAAGCTATTGCTCATACTGTCTGGGCAGCAGTTGCTGCTGCACCTGAAAGCAGTTTTATACCTGCAGCTTTTCTCTTCCCTTGGCCTACTCATCTGCTTGCTTTGTCTGGAATGGTCTGGCCATGGGGACTGAGGACATGTCCTTGGACCTGAAAAAAGTTGCTGGAGCCCCAATGTCTTTGTGATCCAAACTTCTTAGGTCTCTGTGAGTCTTCTCCTTTATACCCGTGCTTCCCTTTCACCACACAACAAAATGTGTCTTTTTCTGTCACTGCTTCTGGCTGGTTCAAGCTGTTGACACCTCAAGGTGTGCTGCAGTGACTCTCACCAGTGGCCAGCAAAGTGCACCAGTGCCATCACCCAGATAGAATAGGTTTTTCCTGCATCAGGTTAGAAGTCTTATTTAGTATTTCATCAAGGACTTCCTGACCAGATCTTCGGTGTACCTTGTTTTCTGTTCAAATCTACTTGGTTTTCTTAGTCTTATGCAAAATGATTTGCACTCCTTATAACAATGTCAGGAAAACCCTAGAGTAGAACCATAGAGTCATGTGCTGTAAGGATGCTCTTGTCGTTTGCATCAACCTCAGTTTGTAAAACTGTCTGCATATTCATGAATTGTCCTTGACTTGTTTTAGTGGAAGGTAGCAGAACTTTTTGCTCCTATTCTGTTGAGTCCTTTAGTCTAGATCACAGACAGTCTGAAGGTCTTCAAGCTAAAAGAAGTAAAGGAGGACAAGGTTGGTTTGTATTCAGATGGCTGAAAAATCCCTTTAAGCAATTGGTTTCCAAATTAATCTTTATGTAGGCCAAATGTTAACACACACCACTGATTAATAAGTACCCAAGCAAGTCAGGGTCTTTTTTGACCTTATCTGATTCTAACTCATCGGCTATTTCTTTATTATGATGAGCCAGGCACCGAAGGGAGTCCCCATTTCTGCACTAAATTAATTCCTTCTGTTTGCATTTATTTAATGAGTTTATTTTCCCTTGTATACCAAACAGAGACAAAGCTTCACCCCTCTAGGTTATGTCTTTCTGCTTTTCTTCTGCTCTGAATCACTGTTGGAGAGAAGTTGCGGGCTGCATCCTGGCAGATTCTGGTGACTGTGCCATTCTGCAGCAGAGGGAAGCCTGTGTGACATTGCCCTCCTGGAGCAGTGTCAAACACACCATGGATACTTTGTAATTTGAATGCTAAAACTGAGATCTGCCCAAGTATTTGCAAGCAAGAGCCAAGAGGTAGAAACACAGAAAACAAAACAAAAGCGTCCTTTTAAGCAGTGTCAAGAGGTTTTGTAAAATTTGCCACAGGCAAAATCTGACTTCTTCATTTTACAAGATGTTTGGCTTTTCTGTGAAGCCAGATATTGGAGCTCTCTGCCTTTGATTTTTCCTGGAAACAGAGGGGGAGACTTTATATATGATGGCTTCAGAAGGTCAAGAACCAAGCATTTCACTGTCCTGGATAAACCTGGCATTGAAAATATGTTTGTACAGCTGTCACCTTTGTCCCTTAGGCTATTCTCTTCTGTGGTCAGTGGGTGTTTCTCATGTGTTTGTCGGATGACAGCCCGGGAAGGGACACACCTTGTGGGAAAAGATTCTTTAAGTCTGTGCCCTTTTGACACTGTTCTGAGTGGAGCAACGTCCAGAAAATCTAAGAGAGTTCTTTGCTGAATAAAAATTATTTTTTATCAGACAGCATCTAAAATTCAAATATGTAGATCGAACTTAAGTAGGAGGAAGACATTTGGTTAAAAAATGAAAGAATTGCTTTTTATAAAATGCATTTAGGTATGTGTATGCTAGAAAAAGCATTCAAAATTAAATCTGTGTTGTCTAGACCTATTGTCTAGACTTTTGTGCACATTTGCAAATTCAGTGCAACCACCTTCCAGCTAGATCATTTATGGAAATAAACGCCTGACAGTGGATTCTCAAGCCTTCCTTATAAGCAATGTCAACTTCATCTGTCAGCAGTAAAAATACAAATTCGTAGAGTTAAGCAGTTTGGCCATTAAGGAATGAAATCAGAACTAATCCCCAGAATGGAAGAATTTTTGCCCATTTATATTCTTATTCTGTCTCTCTTTCCATTTGAGGTGACTTGTCATAAAATTTATGTAGGATACTAATTATGTACCTTTCTAGTGTTCTTTCACCCTATCTGACTTTCTTCTTGTACGATAGAAGTTAAACACAGACCTTGTTGTCTGGGGGATTTCTCCAAAGAGACTCTTCACAGAAAGCGGTGCCTAGGAAAATAATTGAGATGCTTTGGGATAATCTTTAGTTAAATTATCTACTTTTTCATTCCACTGTCCTGTCCTGATTTAAAACTGTTCTGCAGTACCACTGTGTGGAAGTAGTGGTTTGGGAAATAGATATGTATAAAAATAAGTAATTTTTCTCTAATACAACTGCTGCAAATTAAATGCTACTTTCTTTAGTTCTACTTCCTTATTTTTCTGGAGCATGACAAAAGAAAAAAGAAAAAGCCAAAGAAAAATGTGAATATTCCAGGGAAATAGGTGATGAGTCTGTTTTTGTAGTTTCTTTGGGGATTGTTTTTCTTGCTTCTCCTCATGCTGCTCTTGAATGCTCTTTATCCGTTGGCACATAAACAGAAGGAGAGGCAATAGTAACAGGATGCAGAGCATTATTCTCAAGATGATTTTGGGCAGTTGAAATCACAGTTAATCGCAGCTAAGCAGTGGAACTTTTGATACCACCAGGAGATGCAGGCATGGTACATAAATTTTTACAAAAGCTGAGAACTGTGTTCTGTGTTTTTCACTAACAAAGAAGGAAATAGATAGTATGAAGGGGATTAAATGGAATTATTCTCTTCATATGTGTTTTGGCTGTTCATTTGCAAATGCAGCAGCTGTGATTTATTGGAAATCTCATCTTGGTGTACCCTTTCAAAGAACAGGGGAAGGCCTAGATAAATGCAGCCTGTGCTGTCAACAAGCTGAGAAGTTCCATGTGAGTTTTATGAAAAAAGCTTAAAAACAGGGGTTGAGGGGTTTCACCAGGTTGGCTTCTTGGTTTGTGGGGATTTGATTGATTTTATGTATTTCTTTTTCTTCCCTTTTTAAAGCCCTTTGATTCTGCTAAAACCTGGCTTGATAAACGATCCATCTAAAACTCTGCATTCATTACCATTTGAAGTTTAATTTTGGAACATTTTTACTGCAGGTGTGTAACCTTAACCTACTGCCATTTATTTGAAGCAAGGGTCAAGTTTCACTTTTTGAAGAAAGCAAAGACATTTTTTACTGTTCTGGCTGGATGAATATATATAGTTTGAATTAAGCAATACAAAGGTCTCAGATGACCTTTCCACTGCCTTCTAAGAATTTGTGTTGTGTGACTTGCTGTGTGTTGGAGGGTCTAGGAAAACAGTCTTGTCAACAAGATTTGACGAGAGTTGTTTAACGTCAAGGGTTATACAGATTAATCATGTAATCATTAGCTATGCCCAAGGCAAGCAGTTAAGGAGGACTCAGATATCACTGGGTAAATAACTGCAGAGAAACCTTGAGCAAATAAAATGTCTTTGCTGATGGCAAGTGGTATATCACTCACTGAATCTGGTTCAGGAGTCCTTAATAGTCTCCTATTTTTAGCCCTTGAAGGAGGGGTGTGTCCATCGTCACACACTGATGACTAAACCTTTTGGAGTGCTTTGTGGGGCTATAAATACAGAGTGCACTATTTTGGTTGCAGTACCTGTGAAATGGATCTTCGAGAGAGTGAGAGAGAAGTTCTCTGCCAGTAAGACCGGTATTCCTGTATGACACCTGTTTTGAGGTTGCCAACATGTCGTGTGCGTTGTGCTGCAGAGGCAACCAAGGCTAGTTTGATTTTTAAATTGTGACTTCTAAGGCAAATGTTAGCCAGCGAGAGTTTCGAAAGGACTTAGCCACAATCTGGAGGCAGAGTGCTTCCAGACATTTTTTATTTCAAACAGAACAGAACTGCAGTGAAGAACATGACTGTTCTTTGCACTATATACTGTGCATGGTCTTAATTGCTGCAAAATACTGATTACTTTTTACAACCTTGTTAGAGTGTAGGTCAGCACAATAAACAAGTCTGTTTTAGATGTTGGAGTGTCCCTACAGATGTAAAAGTGTTAGCCAAGCATTTATAGATCAGAGGAAACCTAGCTAACTTAATGTGCAGGGGTAGCACTTCATAGCTATTGCAGGTATTTTTTTGATGAGCCTTTTTTTTTTTTAATTCATTTGGAGTAGCTACAAAGGAAAAAAATTGCAGTAGACATGTCTCTTACTTGCTGTCGTCTTGTAATATTCCTACCCCGCCTCCCCCTTAAATTTAGCCCATCTGTATTCGTATTCTTAACCTTTTACTAGATTGACTGCTTCTGTGGGCAGTCAAGCAAAAGGCATAGTCAAGATAACTGGCCTACAGGGCTGTTTTGTCTTACTGCTCTCTTTAATGAGGTACAGCCTTGTTATAGGGTGAATACTGCAAAGCTGTTCTGTGAGCACTGACAGGATAAACGTGCTTAATGTTGCCACGGAGAACAAAGGAAAATGTTCTCTTTGTAGGTGCTGAGCCTTGCTTTGATGCTCTCAGCTTTGTGAAGGAACTTCTAAAAGCCCCCGACATAGGTCCATGTGAGCAACTTCGAAATTCAAGGCAAGTGTACCCATCTGCTACTTTCAACAGATTGTGTGTACCTTTGACAGCTTCTGGATCCTGAAATAGAAAAAGAAACAGGAAAAAGTTCATGTTTTTGACTTGGTCACTGTGCTGTGTTGGGTTCTTCTTGGCAGTGTGGTATGGCAGGAGCTATACCAACTGCAAGATGGAAGAATTGTTTGAAGTGTTTTAAGACAGGGGTTATGTCTCTGTGTTCTGGGGACTAATATGAGGATTCGACAGTTATCCTTAAAGGAATCTGAACTATGGGACATTTGACGAAAGAGCCAAGGGACTGGTGGGAAAAGCGTTCTGGCAAGTGCAGCTGCAAAAACATGAAGCTGTTTCTCCCTTAAGATTTGGAGGAAAACATCGGTGTTTCCTTTCACAGCAAATCTTAGGATGTATAAATGGAAAAGAGAAAGACGAGGGAGCTTTTACCCTGCCCAGCAGTATTTCTGAAGGCAGTTTGTTAAAGCTTGTGAGTCATATGATGTTATCACAGATTCTTCTTTCTTTTATTTCTTCTCTTCATTTCCATTCTGACAGCTTAAGTCTGGGTGGGAGAATTCTCTCTCTGGCTCCCACCTTTTCTCATGTTCTGCAGTAGCTGAAACAAAACATTTGAAACTCTTAATGTTCTTAGTACGTGAAAGAAAGACTTCCCCTGTCATGTCTGCTGAAGGCCTTTACTTCAGGATTCCAAGAAAAGTTATTTCTGTGCTGTCATTATCTTCAAGATTCATGGTGCCCTCTTTTCTTCCTTGTATCTCTTTGTAGAGATACCTTTTGTGATAATGCAGCTGCTTTCAGTCTTGCCCTGTTCATATTTTGATAATAAAGTACTATAACAGGTATGTACAGTAAAAAAGGGATGGAAATTAGCCCTGCCTGAAGCAGTGTGGAGGATGGGACCAAACCCAAGCTTTCAGAGAAATGAAAGGCTTTACTTGAGTGCCATAAGCTCTCCTTTTTGTCACTTTGGCCCTAAACCTTTCTGAGTAACAAAAGGAAGGCAGTTTTTAGTTCTGCTCCCCACAGAAACCATTCCTAGAGGAGGGAAGAAAATGAAAAACACAAGTGTGTTTTTAAATTATAGTTTTCTGAGGTGAAGTGCCAGTGTCACTAACCACATTCAACAACACTATTAGCTGGAGCAACAGAGGGAAAAGCAAAATAAAAGGGAAGCATTATGCCTTTTGCTCCTCTGACCACACAATTATTGAAATGGTTAGTTGGGGGCATTTTAAAGCTAGGAATTAAGAAATTATCAGTGTGTTGGTAACTTTCCATAATACCGAAGTCACAGGGGTTGGTTTGTCAGTGAGTGAGGAGGAGCCTGTCCTTTTCAGAGGTCTAGTCAGAACATGGGTATGACCTGATGGTTTTTACCCCATTCTCTGCTGAGAATATTGTCTTTCACAAAACCAAACTCATATTCTAGCAAATTTAGTATTTTCTTATCAGGTGAGGCTGTGGACTTGGGTGGCAGAAATCACAAGGCTTCTTATAAAATGAGGTACTTTGTGCTGTGCCTCTACTCTCTACTCCCTTAAATCAGGTTTCCACCATTTAGTCTGCAAACCATGTGCAGCTAAGATCAGATCATCTCAGCTGGAAAGTTGGAAACAGGCAGTAAAAAGACGTTACTACCTCTCTTTTGCATGATCTAGGACCTCATACCTCCAGAATCCATTCCAGTTCCCAAAGTCTTTTCTAGGAACTAATATAAATGACTTATCCTCCCTGTTACAGCGGAGGAGCTGTAGAGTGAGACAACATTTAATGTCCATCACTTAAGACAATAATATTACGTAGTTTATGCCTTTGGTGTAATAATATCAACTTTTGCTAAGATGCGTAGAGTTGTTATTTCATGAGCTACTGACTTGGTTGGCAGGCCTGCCTTAACAGGTAGCTTTCTTCTTGTCACCTCAGTTCAGCGACTATTCACATGTGTTGCAGGGATTGTTTGTGTAGTGTTGCTCTATACTGGACTGTTGAAACCACCACAAAAAAAAAATGTGTGTAAAGTGTGTGTATGTGGTTTTCTTTGTGGTTTTTTGTTTTTGTGGTTTTTTTGTTTGTGCTTTTTTTTTCCTTTTCTTTTTAAAGTCGAATCTGTTCAGAGATCCCCTTTACGGCACAGCTCGATGAGTTGTTTTGGTACAAGTGACACGTTCTGCCCATTGTCACACATGGGGACAACCGATGACCTAGCTGCTCAAACTGACTTTGGCTGCTAATAACTGCTGAAACTGTGTGAAGCATCTTCTGAGGGTTCATTGCATTGTTTCAGTTTCCATTTTTCATAGAAGATTCTTGCTGTATATTTGTTTAGTCACTGTAAAGCTATCTCCAGAGCTGCTGGAAAATAACTGGAGATCATGGTAACCATGTCCATCACAGCATCCGACTGGACTGAATTTGAAGAGTTCTTTCTGTACTTAGAAAGCAGGCCTTTGAGATCTGCTGTTTGAAGAGGTATATTGTGTCTGTCGGAATCATGCAGATTAAAATATGCTAGAAGGAAAACTTGTGACACCTTAGATAAGGTATAAATTAAGAAGTAACATCAATTACTGGGAATTTGACATAACAGAAAACATTAATATATGAGAACATTTTTCAATGTATGGGGTCAACGTATTAGCTAAAATGATAAATTAGTGTACAAGGTGTGCTCATGACAAACTGTAGTCTTTGAGCGTTTGGGGATTTTTTTTGTTGGATTTCAAATTGTTGCTCCTTAAATGTTAGATAAATGTTTAAGGGAATTAACTCGCCTATCAAAGTGAATTTTGGGAAGAGCTCGACTATTTCTAGTGAGTACCATTCCATTGCTTGTATCATTTGATGTGTTGCAGCTGTATTATACTATCAGGGAGGGAGAGTTCCTGTTGTGGATAGCAAGGTGTTTTATTATAACAGAGTGAGAGCAAATTGACAGAGGCCAGACTAACCCTTGTTCTAAAGCACCCTCTAGAAGACCACCTTGGAAATGCTAATGAAGGCTTAACTCCTCATTCTCTACAGGCTAATCTTTTTAAGATCCTTATATTGGAAAGGAAATTGTTTTGGGATTTCAGATTAACTCAATTTTTGTCACAATTTATTTCACCATGGCGTTTTGCATACACAGATATTTTCTACTTGCTGTGGTTCCCAGCTAATCTATCTGTGCTGTCCTGACAAAGTGCAGATCTGTAAAACACGAGTCATATTAGCAGGAGAATTTCTAATCTGAAAACGTGGCTTAAATTGTACTCTTCTAAAGCTATGAAGTTAGGAGTACGTGGGCTGAAGCTGTTACTGTTTTAGCGTTGACCCAGACACTGAGTGCAGAACTTGGCCTACAGTTTCTGCTTAATATTATACTTTGGTTTCCTGTTGAGCTTGAATGATGAATACTCTTGTCCCTACTATGATCCTGTTGCTTCTCAGCATTTGTGTAGGCAGTCTTCCTTGAGTAGAAGATAGGGAGGTAGAATACAAAATAGCCCTAGGTGCACGAGCAAAATACCTTTTGTTTTCAGAGTATCCAAAAGCCATGGCATCTGTTCTGAGTGAGCTTGCTCTTTCAGGAGCACTATGAAGAGGCTTAATGGCTTTCTGCCTTTTCTCTGTTGTACAGTCATATAATTCTTCCCTTCCTATCTTTTCCCCTGGCATTAGAGAACAGCTTCTTGCTGTTTGCGGAGGTACTAATCAATGGGTTACATTAGCACAGCATTTCTTTATATATAGTGAGAACATTTCACGATGTGTACTCTGTTTCACCACGCAGAGTGCATCACAGAATGGCTGTCTTTTTAAAATGCAATTAAGGACTACAAAGCCTGATAGATCAACTGCCTGGGGAAACAAAGTTTACTTTGTTAGGAAGCAAAAAGAGAACATTGAATAGTGTGATCAAAGTGAGGATTTTTTTTTTTTTAAGAACAAGTAAACTTCAAGTACAGCTGCACCGCTGCCTAGCAGAACTGTTCTCAATCATTTGGAATGTTACCAGCCACTGTTGGGGTATTGTCTTGGATCTCCAGCACTTCAGTAGTGTTTAGCATCTGATTTTAGGCCGTAAACATATTCAAATTGATATTGGTACTTTACAAACTGCAGCCTAACCTTTTAAAGGATCACCGTTCCCTGCTAGATTGATGAGAATTACCCACCCTTCATTTTGTGGTGTGTTTACATTTTCACTGGAATAAGCGTTACCATTCTCATTCATTCTATCTTTCTCTCCCTCCCTGCCGTGAAAGAAATTGCTTGCATATACTTGATGGTACTGACACCTTCTTCCTTCTGCAAGAAACTGTGTCTGTTTCGGTTTTTTTTCCCCCCTTACCAGATTTTATATACTAAATTATGATAAGAAATAATGTATCAAAAATACTTGGCTTATGACTCTGTGAGACTGTCAGACATTTTCCAGGAAGGTTAGGGAATGGAAAATACAGTTCTGTCTTCTGGAATCTGCCCTGTGTTAGTGCTGACAATTCTACAACTCATACTTCATTTGTTTCTTCAAAAGAAAAAAAAGTTTTCTTTGAGAGATGGTGAAAACTGGCACAAAAGATTGTTGGCAATACTTGAGGAGAACTTGTTGCAAGGGTTTGATTAAATGTTTAGAGAAGAAAAAATATATTACTGCTAAACCTTTAACATCACAAAATTTTAGAAGTTTTAGATGAAAGACTGTCTTGTAGTTCAGTAGCCCTGATTATAACATGATAGGAAGCAGATCTGAGATGCTGAATTCATTAGAAACAAAATACTTTAAGCTGTCACCAGCCTTGAACACTTTTGATCACGTCTTAGGTATTTTTAGTAAGAGTGATGGCTGAGACAAAAGTTGGAACTTAGTTTTCTGACTAAATTCTACTTTAGTTATATCTATACATGCAAAGAATTAAATTTATGAAACTTTTTTCTACCTTTTCACAAACTACTCGTTCCAGCAGACATTTTTTTTGGATGCCTTTTAACTTCCTTCGTAAATTGCCTTTCTGTCTGATAGATTTCCTCAGTTAAGATAGCCATGTATTTTGTGAGCAATAATGCTCTGTTTTCCTGGTAGAGTCACACACCTAACTGCTGGTTTTACTTGTTTAGGGCAGTTGCACAATAAAGAAAGATGAACAATATTAAAAATTAAAGAATTCTGGATAGAATTCTTTGGTTTACCTTACCTTTATTTTTCCTATATATTTGGTCGCTTAGTGTGGATCTTTTAGGGAAATCTGTACTTAATTTTAGCTGCCAACATCTTCAACTGATTTTCCAAAGTTTGAAGAAATATGATAGCAAAGAAAGAAAATAAAAATTTATAATCGTGGATGAATAAAAGGGTGTATGATTGGAAGGTCATTAATTCATTATTTGAAACAGGAATCGTCCCTAGTTACATTTAAATTGCTCTTAATTTCTTATTTCTATTGCTTCATTACTTGTCTTACTTCATTACTTATTTTTATTACTTTAAAAAGCATCTTGAATTAGTTATGAAACCTGTTCTTTAAGAAAAGTCTTTGTATTTAGCTTTCAGCTCTCTGTAAGTATTTCTAGCAATTGTGCTAATGGTTTTGCAGAATAAAATGTCTTAAATGTCTTAGAACTACACTTCCTTAAAGTAGCTAAGCCTCTGTCATATTGAACAGTCCCAGGTACTATGTTACATAGCAGGACATGGACAAGGCCATATTTAAATGCAGAATAACTGGGAAGAAAACATGTATTTACTGCACAGTTGAGAGCATATGATTAATGAGCTGGAAGATTTGCCAGACCTGAGCTCTGCCAGCAACCCTTCTCGTTCCTGCTGTAGGTTAACATTTGCATTCGCTCCATTTTATTGGCACACATGAAACACCTAAGCATGGTGCCATCACACCCCTCCTACTATACTAGGATTGTTTCTACCACAAATTACAGGGTCGTGACTGACCAAGAAGGGCAGGGCTTGGTCTCTTGTACCTTTTTATGGCATTGCAAATAGCTATGCAATCATCCTGGAGTAACAGTGCAAGAATACAAATTACAGACTAACCCAGTCTGCTGGTGTCTCAATTCAAGTGCTTGTTTATGTCAGCTTCGCTTTGCTAGTGTTTCACAAAAGGCCATAAAGGGAAAATGGCCGTAAAAGGACATGAAGGGAATGTTGAAAGGTCAAAGAGGTCTTGTGTAGGTGTAAGGTGCATATTGTTGAAGTTAGTGAAAATAAGTTACCTGAGAATAAACCGTCGGTATTGCATTGGTGTCCAGCAGTTCAAAGAGAGTGGAAAGCTCCTTCTCCAATTTGAACTGCAGATGAGTATGGGGAAGCAGACAGCAATTAATGGAAGTGGAATTTAGTCAGAAGAATGATCCGTTTCCAGAAAATGCCAGCAAAGCTGTGTCTCTGCTTTCTGATCCAGTGCAGGTGCAAAAGCATCACTTATGTTGGGGTCCTTGAGTAGTTACTATAGAGGTGGGAAGGAGAGGACCACAGATCTGTGGGTGAAAGTTCATGTAAGTGTTGAGGTCTGCTTGGTGAGGGCAAGAGGTTAAAAAAAAAAGTCAGATTTGCAAAACACTAGATATGGTACCAATCTGAACAGGAGCTTCTTTCTCAGATGGTACCTAGTAGTCATGGCCTTTTGATATTTGGTGTAATAACGATTGTACATCTCTATATAATCATTAACAGCACACATTGTATAGGAAGGTCAAACTTCACTCTCTTGCCCTAAGGTTAGTTGGAATGAGAAGATGCTTTTTTCTGTCCCTCAAGGTAAAAACTTAAGGCCTGATTTTCTTCAAGCCCTTGGGGAAATCAGAAGCATATGCACGAAGCTCAGGTAGACTAACTGGCAACAGTTTGATTCCCTTGTGAGTGGTGGAAGACTCCCACTAAAGATACTGTGTTGTGATGCTGGCAGGGATGACACTCATTTTGAAGTCTGAGCTATCACAACCCAAACAATCACTTAAGAAGAAAAAGTGTTGATTTTGGAACAAAACAGAAGTATTTCAGATGACTCTGCTTTGAATCTCCTGATGAGTTCCATCTCATCATAAGACTGCAAGCTGTTACAGTATGTGATATTTATTTTTAGGATTAATACAGCACAAAGGTTTAAAGCATTAAAACTTTCTTGCACGGGTTTGAGGTCTGTGGAGAAAAAATTTTCTCCTCCAGTTTATGACTAAAACTTTGATTTCAAGAACAGACAAGCAAATAGCCTTATTTGGAGAGTTACTTCTGGTTTCATTTAGCTGTATGTTAGAGATGCACATTATCTTTTCAGTTGCATATTCGGATCTTCCTGTACTGTAATGGACTAGAATGTGCAGAACAATGGAATTTTGCCCATTTCTCTTGTAAATCGAAGTCTTGGAAGTTTGAAAGCACAGCTCTTATTCTCTAAAGTATCAGTGCATGAAACACTGTCCAAAACAATTTATAAAGGAATTGGCATTAACTGGAAGTTGCAGTTAGAAGCTACTAACTTGACCCTGTATTTAAAAATTTATAAGAATTGGAGAGGGAGAGAAAATGATAGAAAATTTAAACAGAATTGAGAAAAATAAAGCCATTTACTGTTAGCTTTTTGCAAAAATGTTTAAATCTTCCATCTGTCTTTCCTCTTCTTAAAGGTATAAAAATAGATCTATTAACTTTTAAAGCTGTGCATGCAATAATCGTCTCGATCAGAAGCTTTCCTGCAGCTTATATTGTCTTTTCTCTATGTAGAGCTTCTGGCAGGAGAAAGTTGGTGTTGCTTAGAAGCACGCTTAATTCTGATGGGCTCTATGCTGTTCTCTCCTGCGTATGTATCAACTTTTTAAAAAACTTTGGTTTATTTATCCTTTTTGTAAGGTTCCAGCATCAGTTTCTCCATACCCGTGAGTGAATCGGCGTTCTGCTTTGAGCCTCCAACTTGATTACAGTTGCATCTAATTCTGAGATGGTTTCTGCTGTGGTACTTGGGGAGTGTTCCATTTTCTTGAAATTACACAAATATATTAATTCATAATTCTGATGACTCCAACAGTAAATGTTTCAGTTGTTTGGTTGAGGGGATAGGGAACAAAAATTCCCTACGGAAATGTAGCCAAGCATAGAGAATGTTGAGATGCAGTGATTTATAGCCTTACTAGAACAAAATTATGCGAGGCTACATGGCCTTTAATAATATCGGATGTATTGCCTCGACTGTGATATCATTATGTTTTAAATATCTCAGTCCCTAATTTCTCTGTGAAATATACAGGTGTATTGTCAGCAGTTCTTAGTTCATTCTAGTTACACTGGAACACTTTAGCAAGACTTCACCAGTCACTATCATGGGAAATGGTCTATTTTAGCTCTTAGCTATTTCTAAAAACAATCATCCTTTAAAACACATGTTTTACATCTTGTTACTATTCTCAGATACTGTTTTTTGTAGAAATCTTTGTGGGGCTATACAAATGCTTGTTCATACTCTAACTTCTCTATTCAGGACTAAAGATTTGTGGCAAGACCAGCTTTTTTAGGAGCAAATGTACATCTTTCCTTAAAATCAGCTATTTGGCTGCTGGGTGAGACGTGAGCTGGCCCAAGCTGATCTGGGTGAGGTGTGGCCTCTGCATGTGTCCCGGGTCTGATCACTTCTGTCCAAGTTCTGTGGATGTTCGCAGCTATTGCAGAATTTTAATACCTACTTGCATTTCTGTTGTCTGTGTGTGCCTTTATAATAGCATGTGTCCCCATATGACTTTTCAGGACTGTAAGTGGTCTGCTCTGACCTTAACTGCATCGTGTAGAGGTGAAAATCTGAGGGAGAGAGCTGATCACATTGAAGTATTTGGTCCTCTTCTGGTACAGTTACAATCTTACATCCGATGTTTCATCTGTTTACTTCCAATTTTGCCTACATAAAGGAGGCTCTCTTGTGATATGCTGAGATTTTGAAAAGAAAAATGTAATAAAGAAAGCTAATTAAGACTTTTCTTTCAAAATATTTCTAATTTCAATAATTAAAAAGCAAGTTTGCTTTTTTTGTATTTGTATTGTAAGAGTCTACATATACTTCATGTAAGTAACTGTAAAGGAAGAAATGCAATGACTTGTTGGTTTCATGACCTTCAGTTTATCACCAAATGTTAAATCACTAATACATAGCAGCTTCAGAGGCTTGAATACTATTGATGATATGCGATAAGGAAAGAATGCTCCAGTCCTTATCAAGCACGTATGTGTGCTTTTCGGGAGTGACGATTAGGCTAAAAGATGCTGCATTGCAACTGAAAAACTAAGGAGGTCCTAATAACTGCAGTCACTAGCAGTGCTGAGGAGCTTAAAAAATGACAAGTGTTTAAGTCAAGACATCTTGAATAGCTATTAATATGGACCATTATCTTCTCACTTCTTTTGCATTTTCTGATCAAATTATAGCAGGCGACAAAAGTCGTTACCACAAAAATGACTGCATGGTTGCAGAACAATGTTTAACAAGTGCTTTGTTTCTTTTGACAGTTGAAATTCTTGACTAGCTCTGTCAGCACAGCACTTCGTGGTTCTGTTGGATAAGGTTTTAGTACATACACAGAACTATGAGCGGACAACAGCTAATTCAGTGTCTCCCACAGCCTTCTCCTGGTAACTGATGTAGCTGCCATGCATAATGCAGAGCAATCGTGTCCCACAGGGCTGGAGACTTTTAGTCAGTGAAATTTAATACGATAAATGAGCCACTCTTAAAGCCATTTGCTTGACAGTTCTTACGATTGGTAGCTCAGAACCCTTTGGTAAAACAAGAACCTGGTTTACTAGAGATGAACTGTAGCATTGATGTTTACTGAGTAATATTTTGTTAGGACTTCTTACCTTCGTGTTTACAAATAGAGATGCCATCCGTGTCACAGTATGGGGTCATCTCTCTGCATAAAGCTTATAGATGCTGTTTGATTCCTGAAGCTGGTACATTATCAAATATTGCAGGGTATGTGGCAATTATCATCTGCCATAGCAGGGCTATTCTGCGTGTCTCTGAAACGTGGAGCTGCAGATGTTGCCAGGATGCTTTGTCGATGTCTGTTTGAAGAGGAGAACTTTACAGTGGTTAGCTAAATGAAATTAGAAAATTGTGTTTTCTCCAGTGTCTGTGGGATGTTCAAGTGTGCTGTTTTTCTTGATCTTGTACTTCTGATCTTTCTTGTACTTTTTTGAAATATCAAATTTTTTTAAATTTCTTTTGTAAAGACTGGATTCTGCTAATAGTGGATTTCTACTGTTTCTGTAGGAATTTTTTTTTTTAAGCCAAAATATCCATAGAATGAATCTCTACAAAGAATCTCTACAAGGATGAAGGAAACTAGTAGTGTTCTTTTAGTTGAGGTCATTGATCTCTGCATTTTCAGTTCTAGCAGGGGCAGCAAGGCAGGGGATCCAATCTGAGATGATGTCTGCATTCCAGAGACAGTTTCTGTACACTGTCAGACTTGGGAAGTTTGGGTCCGAATAACTAAATAGGCTCAAGTAAGCAGTTAGATGAGTGATTGCAGTCAGAACCATGATAGTTACCAAATTAGCTCTGTTTCCTTTGAAAAAGGAGTATGAAAAAAGATCTGGTATTATGTTTCATGACTGATCTCTGATGTTCTCAAGCCCCACAAATGGAATATGACTGTAAATGCAGATTCAAACTTTGTCAATCAGCCCAATCCCCAGAGAGAAACAGGAAGGTATTGTGGATCACTTATACTTCATCCATCACTGGTGCCATTGCTGTCACTTCCTATTTAGCTCAAGAGATAAAGCTGGGAAAGGAATTTAAGGCCACGATTGACAGCATAGGGGGAAACCTTTACAAAAGGAGGTCCACTTGTCCCTTTCTCCGAATCCTTACTTCAAAACCAACAAGCTTTGTGCTACTTTTAGACCGCAAAATATGTAATGCATCCTGTGCCGAGCTTACCGTGACACACAGGATGACTTTTTATTGTTATTCTCGTAATAGCCATGCTTTAAAAAACCTCAGAAATGTTTTCTTATCTATCACAAAATCCAACCCTGTATAATAGCTATCAAAACTCTTAATCCTTCCATGAAGCAGTGAGGCAAGAACTGTGGCTTCCATTTAAGGGGGGAAAAAAAAAAGGCAGTTTGCCCAAAAGTAATGGAGAGAAGCAGCAGATTCAGTAGTAGAATGCACCCACCAAGAGTGCTTTCTAGCTAGGCCCTATAAACTTTCTTTTAAAACAAATGTTTCTGCATTTTTTAAGTCAGTAAAATATAAAGCAATACCAAATTTACTTGGCATGCTTGTATTTATGTAAGTTGGTTTTTTTTGCCTTCCTAACTTGAAGGCTATGGGATTGTTTCCAAACAGTCTGATGCTTTAAGGGTCAGGAGCCTTATGAAGAACAAACAAGAGACTAAATTTTGCTTACACTGGGTTCATGCCAGAATAACTCAACTGATGTTACTGGAGTTACTTACCCTTGTGCAAATGCAGAGGAATGGAATACACTGAACTTTCTTATCTTGCTGCAAGAAGGACAAAAAATAAGAAAGGTATTTCTGTCGGGTGACTACCCTTTTGTTAAGCTAGGCAACAATGAAACTGCTCTTACCTGCTAGTTTTGCTCTTTCTTTATCTGAATTTGTATTGGTGTTCCTTGTGAATACCAAGACCTCAGAGTTTAAGGAAACACTCTAGAAAAAGGGGTTGGCATGGATAAAATTCTTCTATGTTGTAGGAGAACGTCCTTAATGAACAAAATGGATAAATCCACTTAATCATGTAATCTTTGACAATCACTTGCTGTTTGCTCACATCCATTTTCTTTGACAGCATGATCGTGAACAGAGGCTATTTCTCAGCAAGTGTACCTTCTTCCTGGTGCTTTGTCTAGGATGTTAAGCAGCGGTTCATCTCATGGTGCAAGTACTTCCAGCTTGTGAATGTAGGCTGATGTTCCCTATTTTAAAATGACTCCTTGAAGCAGGGTCCCAGTTGGCTGCACACTGTAGTTGCTGTGCCACAATGCATTGTGTGGCTTCTGTTGTCACCTCTTATCTACAGTAGAATCTGGGTGTGAACAAATGAAATTAAATTCCAGAGTTGTGAAGCAAATAAGCTCCTTACTGTAGGAAAGGTACTTTAGTCATATGAATCCTTTCTTATCCTGCAGTTTCTAGCCATTTTGAAGTGCATTGCTAAGGGGATTAGAAGTAGAATAATTAGGTCACTAGAGAGATCAAGTCCAACCTCCCACTTGAAGCAGGGCCAATGTCAAGTATCTAGGATGTGGGGAAAAATCCATTGCTTTTTCCATTCCTGAGTTGTGGGTGGGATAAGCGTACATAAACTTGGATGTTTTGTTAGAATGATGACATCTGCTTTTACCCTGTTTTCCCCCTATTGCATTTCATCTTGCATTCAAACTCTGTTACTTTTTCTGACAGAGAACATCAAACAAGATGTTTAATCACAACTGTCCGGATTGCCATAACTTTTTCAGCAATAATAGAAACAGTTAGTGAGAGGGACTATTGGACTGAAGACTCTTACGTTGTTTTGTTTCCCGTGTCCTCAAACCAGTGCACTTGTTTGAGAAAGCATCAGTTTTAATTACGTAAATAATAAAAGTAACAGAACAAAAGAAAGTTCAAATTTAATTATGTAAATAACAGAAGTTGTAGAAAATTTAAAAGTAACACTGTAATGTCCCGCACACTTCAATAACATCCCTTGGCATTTTTCCAGCTCACAGCTGACTAATAAAATTCAATCAACATAGTTTAGAAAACACATACTACATATTCAACAGCCGTAAGGAATCCAAGCTGACAATGTACATCTACGTAGGTTAATAGCTCTTAAAAACAATTTCAGTACAGTAGATCTGGCATTCACTTTCTAATAATTGTACAACTGCCTGGGCAACTGGAAAACTTGACTGGTATGTTTAGACTAACAGTGGAATATGTCTAAGAAGCAGAGCTACAGAAACTGAAATTTGTCATTTCAAAGTTTTAGTTGGATCATGGACAGATTTAAAAGTTCAGACCTGTTTAATGTCAGAGTTATCCTAGCACATAAATTGGCCAGCACTCCCAAAGACATGCTCAATCAAACACCATCAGTAAGAAACAGCAAAAGCAATGATTTTTGCTGAAGGTGCTAAATGGTCTTGGAAGAGTCACTTAAAGCTCATGTGAGTTCTCTTCTGCAGTAATGAGCTTGTCTACTACCACAGGCTGAGCTTGTTTATTTATGAAACCTGGAGATGAGTGTACACGCAAAGAGATCTTGCCATTATGTAAAGAGAGGTCCTTAACTTTGGCCATTTTCAACCTGAATAATAAAAGCTAGCTGTCATTAACCTTGGCCCTCCTCCCTAAAATGATTTCTATCTAAAGCTGAAACACTCACATCAGTAGGCAGTAGTATCGAGGCAGGAGCAAGGTTGTGGGTGTTGAGAACAGATGCAGCCTGCAAAAATATTTTAATAATATGGTTTTAACTTTGCATGGGAGCTGGCTACGTATTTGGACTGTATCTTGGGAGTGAAGAGGAGAGCCCCAGGCTCCCACCCACACTTGTTGTTTATCACAAAACCCTTTGACGTTCTCCTCATAACACAGGGGAAAAAAAAGAATATTTTCTGTGGGGCTGAGGTGGAATTCTAAGCAGCATCTCAAAGCAGTGATGCAGGTGAGGGGCCTGATATGCCTCAAAGAGTATTTTTTGCCAGATCTACATTGTGGCTATGTCTGTACAGATTATCAAACAGTAAAGAGGGAGAGGGAAGGCTGTTTTCAGTCTTCAAGAACTTGCTTAAACAGTAAACGTAAGATTTTAATGCAGTTTCGTAGACACCAAAACAACTCCAAAAGGAGATGAAGAGAAGGTGGATGAGATTCTGAAGGGATTTCTCCCTGCTCAAACCTCAGGTCAAACCCAGACGATAGCAGCATCCTTGGGGCCAGGCAAACAGAGATGTAGTTCTGTGTACCATTTCCTTACCTGCAAAGCTCACGATGGTTTATGGGTATATAAAAAGGCTTTTACTCCTAGTGATACTGCCAAGAATATCTAAACCCTGATAATTTTATTGATAATAGATTCTAATCCACAGTTTTTACCGTCTTTTGGTTTCTGATATGCTAATTTAATGCACTGTTATTTTTGATGGGATGCCATCAAATAAGGTATATCAAAAAGACATTTAAAAATACAAAGTGCTCAGGCAAGCTATTTCATGGGACTCTGTCCTGCCCTCAATTAGAAAGCATAAATTTCTTTTATATGTAAACAGGGTCAAATGTAAATCTCCTATCTTGGTTTTGTTTCTCGGTTGTTTTTTATTTAAAAATCTAAAGAGAAAGAAAGGGTTGTTTTCTCCCAGGAGCTGTCTTGGAAAAATTAATAACAAATGTGCTTTTAGCTGGAAGCAGAAGCTCTATGGGGTAGGATGAGTAACTCTAGAACAGTGTAATGTAATCAGCTGTGCTGAGCATTTAGAGTTTCTCCACATGGATCAGATGCAGTCTTTATGCCATTTAGTTCAGTGGCCTGTGCACAGCCTGCCAGTCAAGACTGAAAACATATATGTGTTTGTTCCTAAACAGGATTAATGTTAAGCTCACAGGCTTGATGGATCTATGTATGGGACTAGGAAAATATTTTAATGGAGTGCTCCACAAATGGTACTGTTACTGGTACCCTTACGAATGAGAGTGTTACTTTGGTTATGAAAATGTACTATTTTCTAAGTGAAACTATTACCTGTTGATTTCAACTCTCTGCTCTGTGAATGGAGCAATTTCAGTCTGCCATTTCAGAAATTTTAGAACAACATAGCCTGCTGTAGGCCAAGAGTTAATTCAGTGCATTCTGTTCTTTGATCACAAATTAAGCTCTCAAGCGCCATACTGATAGTCCATGTTGGCAAGCCAAATAAGCTACCAATGTTAGGTGCTTTTTACAATATGAGAGCATCTACTTATGGTGTATATTCAGTCTTTAAAAGTAGACCAGTCCAGAAGTGTGGGGGGTAGGATTGCAGCTGGAAAAAGAAAAAAAAAANCATTCTCCTGAACTACTGCAGTCTAAACTCTTCCCATCTTAACTGAGTACAGCTGTCAGTTTCATGCCCTACAAGTATTTGCAGTGACTGGAACTACCTTGTCAGAATGTCAACTGAAGGTAATGGAAGTTTTGGATGAAAAAGGAGCTTCATGGATCACAATATTGGGTTGAAAGATTAAAGATGTTTAAAGGCTTCCATCGGGGATCCCTAAATTCATAAAAACTATGCACTGAAATATTTTAAAGAGTTAATGAATTATGAATAAGAAACTTACTTCATGCATTAAATGTGAGTGCATGCTCACTCGTGGACATGTGTAGTTAATGCTACAAAATGAGTGTTATAAATGCATGGTAAAACTACTAATATTCCTCATCTGCCACTTCTGGTGGCCAGACTGTGAAAGATGGGAAGGCTAAAATTTCATAATGGCGATGTGAGCTGAAAAGTTGGGAAACTATGAACAAGTTAACAAAAATAAATAGCTGCTATGGTGTTGAGCTTAGCTCTCGGAGCACTGATCAGCAGTATTCTGAGAGTTCAGACACTGGCAGTGAATCAAATATTTCTTCCTTCTCCAGCACCAGTAGCCCTAACATGCCTCTTTGGGGGAGAAGTGTTTTTTCACTTTGAACATATGGCATTATCTTGAGCTGACTGCTTTATGAACATTTCCAAAAAGGCCAGGTCTTATATTGAAGGCCAAGAATGCAACTTCATTTCCTCTTCCAAAGTTTAATCTAAAAAATTTTTTGCTTTTTTTTGTGCAGATTTAATTTGAAGCACATATGTACGACATATGCAACATTACCAAATAGTTACCTGATGCTCATCAAAACAGTGGGAACAAAATAAAACAAGACAATAACTTCAAGGTATGGGTAACTGTACTGACTGGTATGAATTTGCATCCGGAGCTGGTTGGTTTCAATTCTATAACAGTAGTCTCTGTTAAGAGAAAGAGCCAGAGTAGTGGCTTTAAAATGGAGGCCTAAATTTTATGAATATTCATATCACCTTCGTGTATAGTGTATAATATAAGCGTTTGAAATGTTAAAATACAGTCACTCTTGTGTGTATTTTAAATACTGTTATAAATTAGCATATTTTACTGTGTCACTGGGTAGGCATCACAGTATCATACATCATATTCCCAATGAGCACAATGCATTTCTCTGGTTGCAAACCATTGCTATTTTCTCTTTTGGCAAACGATAACCACTGAGTTCTGTTGAAGTGATCTTTGTGCTGTTGTGGGGATGCCATAAAAATGTCACTTACTGAAAAAACAATGGCACCTTAAGTGGCATGGTATTTGTATGCTACAAATTACATATGGTAAGTAGGTGGATTTGTGAGTTCAGCATTTAATGTAGAAAGTTATGTGTAAATGGTAAGTAGTCAGTGTGCTCTGTGATGTTAGTGAAGGAAGAGACTTACAAGAGAACAGCTCTGCAAGCAAGATTTCTATTCTTGAGTACCATTTTTGGGTCATCTATTGATCTGTCTCACAAAACAAAGTGCTCAATTGTGCGCATCGTGTGAACTTTAAATCACTTGGGACTGATTTTGCTTGAAAATAAGGAGTAACTATTGATTTCTATGGAGTTAGCAGTGTAAACAAAATAGTTTCGGATCCTGTGATTTTTATTTTTTTTTCTCTAAGGTGGTTAAATGCAATTTAAGAACAACAGATTACAGAACTGTATGACACTATGAGTAGAATCAGGTGGTTGTGGACCTGCTGCTCATTGCCTCAGTGCTCAGGTTAGACCAAGGGCTCAGAGAGAAAAGCTCTAGTAGATGTAATTGTTTAAAATTTTGGAACTGAGTTCTCCTCAACATATCTTGGCCAACCCACTCAAAGCTTTAGGCGAAAACAAACCCAGTTCTTTTTGTGTGCTAGGCTTTGCACAGCAACAGCTGAGGCATAGGTGTAAAATTCTGTAAAATTCACTGTCTTTACTTGGTATCTTTAATTTTACTTACAATTACATGAAGAAAGTAAAAACAATTCTTCCCTGTTGCAGTGGGTCTTCTTAGGAGCAGCCATTTTCACAAGTTTTTTGGCAGTGTTCTGAGTGCTTTGTTTTATTTTTAATGTAATGCGAAGTCAAAGTAAACTTTACAGAATTGCAGGCCCAGATATCTGAAACACAATCATCCATCAAAAGCCCTCAGTGGGACAATTACGTCCCCCACATCCTCCCACAGCAAACCATGATTATAGGAGAAGAATGCTTGAGGGCTGCAGCTGAGATTAGACAATGTGAAGTACTCTCACTCCAGCCTTCACAAAATCACCTGCTACAAGTCTTAATAATGAGATAGGTGAGATTAATTGAATGTGTGTGTTCTACATTAGTACTGACTTCACATATTTTGCAATTTATTTCAGCATCTGGCTTAATGATGTCTGTTTAGATATTCACATCTGTTATGTGGTTTTCATATTCTTTACAGAGCAAATACAGCTTTATGTACTACTTTGATACCAAATACAGTGCAATACCTACTCCTCACTGTTGAGTGCTCTCAGCATTGCTTTCCTACCTAATTCTTGTTTTCTTTCCATCCCAATATCCTCCTTGCTTCTTGAAAGCCAAGAAGACCCCTAGTGTCACCACTCCTTCCCGCTGCTTTTCAGCAGTTCTTCCTTCCTACCTCTATTTCCACAATTCACTCTAGGATCTGATTTTCAGGCATTACACACCTTATTGTAACTTACATGTATGTAAAGCAAGGGTAAATTAGGTCTAAGATTTTACTCTGGATTAAACAAAGAGCATTGTGATTTGTTAATGCTCTGCACAGACTGCAGAGCTCTAAGGTGCCGGAAAAGATCTTCATCAGTAAGTGATCAAGTCCAGAATCTTGCTGTGCCCTACATGCAGACCAGTCAAACTAGTGATGCTTCTGTGAGTTTCCTTTACAGGAAGTGCTTCACGGGGAGCCTAAGCCCTGAATCAGATTTTTCTTTGTTAGTCTACAAATTCATTTACGAAGGTGTATATAAGAAGGGAGTGGTTATTTGTTGGGGGCAATAATATTACCAATAATGATAGAATCCTTCAGGCACATTCGTGAGAAACTGCATGCATTTATTCCTTTGTGTCTTAAAGTATGTCAGATGAAAATTTAAGCTTTAGATGTATCACATGGGAAACCATATGGCCACATCCATGCTTGGAAAGACATTTGACTTGGCCAAATTCATTTCTCAGCAAGCTTGTCCTTGCTGATTGCTGAGATTGGGGATTATAACAGGAATGTAGACAAGGCTGTCATGTCCTTCAGCATTTTTAGCATGATGTAGGTATGAGCACAGGTGGGCAATTAAACACTTTGTGCTTCATTTCCCACTGGGTGTCAGTTATCGTTTCACTCCCACGATTGGAAATAAATATCAGTGATGATGGAACACCCTCCTGTCATTCCATAGTCAAATGGAGGCATAGCAGCATCTGAAAATGTTGCTCATTTTCTTTGTCAGGGATGCTTTAGCACTCTTTTCCTAGCCCAAAGGTAAAATATGTCTTTACCTCAGAGCTGCATTGCTACATCTCTGGTCATGTGGATAATATTTTTGTTGTTGCTGCTGTTGTTTTGGAGAAACTAAGGGACAGAGAATAACATGTTGTCTTCTTGTGGAAGTGGATGCCTGAATAAACAGAGAAGTCTCTGCAGAGAGTAGTGAAAGGTAGCAAATGGTGCTGTGTAACATTGCCTTTGTTCACAGAAAGAGTACAGTAAAAAGAAATAATTTAGAACTGTAAATGAATTCTAGTACAATAGGGAATGATCCCGATAAGAAAAAAAAGCAATGGGAGCAACTCCAGAAAAGATGTGAGATTTTGGGTGATCCTGCATATTTTTATTTTTTTTTTACAGAGTATGGATGCTGATTTAGGGAGTTTGCTTTAAAATAAAGTACTGTTTGTAGTAGAACCACACAGATCTTGTGTGCTCTGAGTCTCAGTTGTCATTTATAAAGCACAACTGTATACAGTAACAGAGAGACTAATTTAACATATACAGCACGGATAATTTCCATGCTGTGCTATAGAACTTAAAGGATAGTTAACACCCAATTTGCTTATGATTTGGGCGCAGGGTCTCCAGACTGACCTTTGAGCATCTTTCAATTCGGCTGTAAGAAGCTGACTTTTTTTTTTGTCATCCCCTCTTGTAAAGGTAGCCTGAAACATGGTTCTGGAAAGTAGGAGCAAAGATGTTCTCCCCTATAAAGCTCATTCCTCTGGCTTGGTATTACCCAATATTACTTAGCTCTTGTCTGGCAAGGTTCGGTGGGTGGAGGAAGTGAATAGATCTTATTTTGAGATCTAAGAAGGAGCTGAATTTTATATTAGCTTCACGGTTTATTTGTTTATATTCCTGTCCAATAAAAAAAGCTGCTTTTCCATGGGAGCCTGAGGAAAGCTCACTCAAGATGAAAGGAAGTGGAATGCATCTCAAAGAGCAGCCAAATTTTGATGGCTTTTTCTTGCTGATGGTATGAGCAGTTAAATCTTTTAAAAAGGCGGTGTTGCTTTCCTCTTAGCCTTATCAGTTGTACAACTCTTTTCCATCCTTTGTGAATGTATCGTACTTGATCATCTGCCAAAACCTGTTTGTTTAATTAAATTCTTTTAAGAACAAATCACTCCTCTATAAAGTTTGAAGGATCGTGTGCAGCTTGGGTTTCCCCTGGTACTTTCCGGTTGGTTTTGATCATCACCTTAGCATACTGGGTTAGATTCCCTTTATGTGCTGCCTAGTGACATGAGGGAGATGTGGCAGCCTTGTGTGGGCTAGTATAATATTCATGCTTCATTACATATAGAAACATTTGTCGCGGTTGAATAACCTGATGGACCCATGGTGTTGTTTTTCCCCTTAAATGGTCGCTTGGCTCCACGTGCTTGAGGTGCAAAGTGTCTCACATTTGTTTTAGTGATCTAAAATAGGAAACACGGGGAGGACCACGCTCAAATCAGTTTGTGGGGCATTGGCAAAACCCAGCTCATGCTGATGGGAATTACAAAACTGATAGTGTACAGTACATTTCTAATGAACGTTAATATGTGGCATGCTATTTGCTCATATCAGTAATATTTCTTACCTGTTAAAACCTATTGGCCCATGCTGAGTTCTGGACTGCCACAACTGACCAGTTCTGGTCCCTGACCTCGATGGTTTGCATGAAAAAGCTCCTTTCAGTGAAACACAGAAATCTGTAGTCTCTGAATCCCTTCACTGGTAGACGGCTCAGACTGTGGCGAAGGAACACGCAGTTGAATGTTAACTTAAAATTGTTACCCTTGAGAGTATCTCAGTCTGCCTCCAGAAGATAGTGCCACATTATAGACGAAGCCTGTTTGTTGCCATTCAGTCATCAAAATGTCTGAGCAAAGTGATTGTTTTCATCTTTGTGGCAGTTTAATTTGAAGCGCTTTCTGAGTGAGAGCTGTGGGGAAAGAGTATGCACTTTGTGTGGAGTGAGGATATAATTTGTTCAGTAATTATGTCATTTGATCAATTTAGTCATGTGTTTAGATGCACTTACTTAAGCACAGAAACCTTAGAGCAGCAGGGGAGGCATTCACACTGTTTCATATCTTTTCTTACTTAAATTCGTAGGTGTGCACGGTCTTCATGGTTGAGCTTCTCTCCGTGTTTTACAGTTGTCCATTGTGACTTGTCTTGAATAAGAAAGCAATGTAGTTGTGAAGAGATGTTTATTATTATGTATCACTAAACAGACTAATAACCCAAATCATCCAGACTGTGGTTACTCGCAATGTTTGTTAGCCAAGGAGTCCTTGGTGGTGTGAAGGATCCTGATACCTGTAGCTCCAGTAACCTGTAGTTGTCACTTCATAATGTCACTTCATAAAGGATTTTGACAAACTCTTGGATAGGGAACCAATAGAGGACACCTAAACATCTGTGTTATTGATTACATTTATTGGCTAGAGTTGCTCAGGAGTTGCTCATGATCAAATAATTGAAGCTTCTTGAAGTTATTGGCAGGTACCCACAGAGAAGGATCTGCCCTGACTTCAGTTATCTGATTATCGACTGTTGCAACCAGTTGCTGTGTCTGCAGCAATCTGCCCTTCCTTCCAGCCAACTGAAGCTGAGGAAAGCTGCTGTGAATTAATGAGGCCCTGCCCTGGCTCTTAGTTGTTAACATTTGCTACTTCATGTGATCATACAATCTCTATCGCCAGTAAATTGACGGTACGAAAGCGTTCCCTACTTTGTACTGTACATGATCAATAGAATCAATGGCACCATGGATATGGCATCTGTTAGCACAGCAATCAATGAAAAGGGTGGGAAAAGCAACAAACAGCTCTTTTTCTACTTCTTACCTTTCCTTCTTATCTTTGTTTTAACTTTTTTTTTCTTGTTTAGTTTTTCAGAAATGTATTTTCTTTTGCACTTTGCAGATGTCACTTCTTGGTAATAGTTTTTCTGCTTTAACTTCTTTGACAGTAATTTTTGCACAGTAAAACAACTGAATGTGTCTTTTGTTAAAATTTTAAACTTGTTTACGGGGGTGATAAGTTCTGGTAGTTACCACACAACATTGGGTAGGAGTTTGTCTCAGTACCATGGCCAATTATCAAACACTTACTCTGTTTTTGCTTCATATCTCCACCACCTACAATTTCAAAGAATACTTCATGGTGTACGTTGTACAGAACATTCTTCTCAGAGGAGAAAGAGCTAAACAATTTCAACAGTGTTGAAAAACAGGTTTTAATTTTTAAATAGAAAAGGTATTACATCTGCTTTAGTTTGTTTCCTAGTTTTCTCAGCATCAGAAAGTGTTTATCACTTAGTTTTTTCAGGAAGCTCCTTGCTATTTATTGTTGCTATTTATTGCTTCTAATTCTTCAGAGGTTACAGACTTAAGGGACAAGATCATTCTTTCCTTTTTTTGGTGGTTGTTTTGTTCCTATTTTCTTCTTTCCTCCTCATCCTTCATTTTTTTCAGAAATAATTTTTACTTTTATATGATCAAAATTCTCTCACTTTCACATCTATGTGCTATCATTCAGACTGGCTAATCTGAAAACTACCCAGAGAGTCCACTAGTTGATTTTTATCAGCAGCTATTTTTGTAAAGTGATCCCAATTGCCCTTAGTCTTAATAGGAAGGTGTGAAAAGCTGTTTACACCTAACCTAGTTACTAATTTTCACACTTTTCACTTAGTATCAAGGGAGCTACTTTCCTGTTGTAGTACCGCATGTCGTGTCTTCTGTCTATGTATCTAAATTCTTTCAGACTATGCTGTCACTTCATATGCTTACAGACATCCTCTGTTGCCTGCGAGTCTTAATTAGTCTCTTCGCTTTCCTTCCTTTCAACATTTCATCTATGTCATGATTTATTATATTTTGCTTCATATTATTTGTGAAGAATAATCTCATATCTCATTTATATTTTAACCATGCTTCAGCTTGCTTTTCGCACAAATGGGTTTTAATAGTTCCCTCCATTTCATATTATCAGCTGGAATTCTTAATTACTTAAATGGCTCCTCAAAATCTAACCTTCCACATAATTATACTTTATATCTCTCTTTACTTTTGTAGTGGATTCAGCAAGTGTATCAGCACTGATTCAGGCTTTCATTACTCAGCTCTTCTGGTAGTAAAAAATGGTCTCTATCAGAAGTCATCCTTGTGAAGAGGTTGCAAGGGTAAAACCAGATTGAATTTCTGTATGTGTAAGTACATGTGCAAGAGTATTCACGCACAATTTGAAGAGTTTATATAAAGCAAAGTCTGTACTTGTTAGTCATTTTTCAGCTTTGTTGGATTTATTTTGGTGATCTCACCATCTTTGCCAAAGATAAAGCATACTTAATTTCTATTGGAGAAAGGGTTTATTATCTTCCACGCTGTAGCTGTGATCAATAGTGGTCATTTAAAACTCTAGATGGCAAAAGAATCTTAATTGGACCGCATGTAATAATGTCAAGTTGACTGTCAGAGTACTGTGTAACTGCAGGAATTATTCTCTCCGATACTTCAATTTGTCTTTCATTACAGCTGTGTAATTCCAAGTTGCAAAGATGAGAAGTCATGCAGAAAAATCTGTGACAATTTTTAGACTGCTTCTAAAGCCTTGCACACTGAAGATCTATAAATGTTACTAAATTAATGAGTAAAGAGAATTTCATGGAGTATTAATGATAACAAAATGACATTATCATTCTTTTATGTTTTTATGCAAGGCAGTTACACAGAGTGAATGAGAATATGTAATGGGAAGATTTAATTGATTAAAACCTCTGTGCAGTAAGCAGGAACTTCAGTTTGAGCTGCAAGCCATTAAATACTGAACTCTTGATTGCTCTTCAACCAAATCAATACAGAACAGAAGTCTGTAGTGAATCCTGTGCCTGCAGCAGTAATAAAGTTTGACAGTAAAAATCAATGCTGAGTCCCAAACTCTAGCATTTAATAATATCTGTGGTCTATGTCTTTTATCGATTCTTGCGGTCCTTAAGGCCATCTGTTAATTTACTCCCTCTGTCTGGAGCTGGGGAGGTCAGTGACTTTGAGAAATATGTTATTTTCTGCTTGTTCTGTCTTGTGTATGGATTACTGCAACTAAAATACGTAACTGTCGCTTGTGAAAATGTTGCTTGAGCCATTTACCCATACACACCTCAAGACAAAACACCGTTACCCGGGTAGTGAATAGGCAGGAGTGTTCTTTCCACAAAACCAAGCAAAATATTCCACAGTCTATTTTTTAAAAATCAGTCTTCTGACAGTAACAACCACAAGTTTGTGTGTTTTTTTAAAGTCTGTACCAGACTATTAAAATATAATTTTCATGTAACTAACTTAATTTAGCCAATTTTTATATACCTTGTAGAAATATCAGGACTGGAGGCTGGTTACAAATGATCCTCTGTGTCATCTTAAAGTAAACTGTTTAACAGCTATGTATGAAATATGTGAGAATTTGACTAATTCATAATTTAGTAATCAGGCATTTTATAATTTGCCTAAAAACAAATTGCATCTTATATTCATCCATCAGTGGAGACTTAAGAGCTGCGTGCCCTGAGCTTTCATTTCAACAATTCTTCCTTTCCCAAAACATGCATATTTATGACTGTTTCATAGAATAGAAGCACAACTTGGTTCTTAATATTTCACAGTGAGTCTCAAAAGTTTTTACTATTAACTAGTTTATTTTTGTGTATGTATACAGTACATTTTGTCCTGTGCTAAATTATCTTTGTCAAGTATTTTGTATATAATGGAAAATAAGGCTCTGAAAATGTAGATGAGTGCTTGAATTCACAGGTCTTGACCACTTCTAGGAATTGAGCCTGGTGTCTCCGCACAGCCCTCTCTAACCAGTAAGTAATATTTCTTCTTGAATAGCCAACTACTAAACTCAAACTGAAATAACCGATCATTTGCAATCCTAGAACACAGTCCATTTTCAAGTTGCATCAGAAATCTTCCACTCATTTGTCAAGTTGCAAAGCGTACTCCAAAAAAAAAAAAAAAGAAGGGGAGGGGGAAGTTTCTATGTCCATACATGGTAAAGAATTTCTGAGAATTGGAGAATTGTTTTGGAATTACTGCTGAATCACTCGTAAAATACTTGAGAGAGACCTCTGAAAAATATGCAGTGATGCGAAGCAAATTAGTTGCAAATATCTGTCCTGCCACGAAGAAGTATGTCTTTTTAAAAGACAATAATTAATGCATATAGTTTTCCCACTGTAAATTTTACAAAACAGTTACAGTTTTTATTGTGAGATAGAAATGTAGGGTTAGGGAAGTAGTCTAGACATGTAGCTATGGTTTATTTAACTGTAAAAACTGCAAATGCAGTGTCTGGTAGTGTGCATGGGTGATCCCATGCAAAATCACATCCTTTTGCTGCGTTTTGTTTTGATGTACTCCAAAGCATCACCAGTATAGCTATGGCTGGTGAAAGTATACCACACACACAAATAAACACAGCTTATTTTATGTGCTTACAGTAGAAAAATAAATACTCCTGATGTGGTTTATTTCAGTTTTTCCAATGATAACAGAAGCAGGATAAAATTTGAAAATAGGATTTGTGTGTGTTTTTATTAGGCCAGCTTGTTTCTCTTTGTTAATCAAAGGGAATATAACACCTCTCCCTTAAATTCCTGCCTTGCTTATTCATGGATTAACCTAAAGAGCAAAGGAATGTCGTTGCCTATATCGTCTGTCTCTTCAGCATTTGTCTGCATAGTCTCTTACAGCGCGCCCTGTGACACGTGCACAAGACTACAATGATGTAGCTGTGGCAAGTGGTACCTAATTCTGGCTTCATCTCTTAATCTCATCAACTGCTACACAGTAATTCCCAAAACATAACTGGATTATCAGCACAGTCAAGCTTCTAGCCAGTCACAGTTTAAAATGAACCACATTACAAGGCAATAGTAAAGGCACTTAATTGTTATAGTAGAGACACTTAAAACATTCTTAATTAGGCAGTTTGATTAATCGGAACATCTTTGAAAACACACTGGGTTCTGATGGCTGTAGACTGAGATTCTGGTTTAATCATGTGCAAATATTGTCTACTTCTTCCCGTCTGAAGGTAGGCCTGTTTGCTTCATGGAAGGAGACTTTTATTCCTCCCAGGGTTTATGAGCAATAGCTGCTTTTCACTGAGGACTGGATATGAGTCCTTTTATCCCCGGTTTTGTTTTAGTTGTATTCTGGTTTGTTTGTTTGTTAGTCTCTCATGTTCTAACAAACTCTTTCACTTGGATATTTTTTTTTTATTTCTGTTAACAGGATGTTGATCATACTGAAAGACTCACTGTTGCCATCCACCAGCTTCTGTTTAGAAAAGAATTATAAAATCTATAATTATTTTCAGCAGCTCCGTGGTAGCGGCATTACAATAAAAGTGCCGTTTTGAAGAAAAGACCAATCTTTTGGATCCGAGGGCTCCATTTTCATTTGGGATCTTTCCACCTAGGAATGAGAGGTTATCCAAGAGGAAAGCAAGTTTAACTGGTACCTACTAATATTTTCAGGCTACTGACTTGTTTACTATCTGTCAAGTTCAGACATGAGTTACCTCATGTTTAAGCAATTGCCTCAGAACAGTACTTTTGTATACTACCATGCAGTGTTGAACTTCAGTAGACCTCAATATAGTCTCCAGATTGGCTTTGCAGCGATAGTACAGATACTTAGAACAAAATGCATGTGTTCCCATACAAGCAAAATATAATCTAGTAACCTTATAACAGTTAATATCGGTTGTTCAGTTTTACCAAAAATATTTTCTGGACACTTGAAGTCTCTGCAGGTATTGAAAAATCAGCTTAATAACTGCGTAGTTACTGAAATGTTATGATATCCGCTGATTTAACACTGTTAATGAAAGAGCTTCCTGAAGCTTTTCCAGGAATTGCATCCAAGTACTGAGTGCCTTCAGCTCTTAAGATCTGCTGTATCCACAACACTTAACTCTTACAGATTAACGGATATTTTTGGCTTTGTCAGTGTGTCATTACTGACATTAAAACAAGCTTGGAGAGTTTTTGGTGAAGATTTCAAGTAGCAGGAGCCTAATTGTGCTCTCAACAAAGTCAACATAGTATCTCACTAGATTAGAATCTGTTTAACAATTTTAAAGTTGAAGTCCACGAATATAGTAGGGTGAATGCGCTTGCTTGGGTGACTGGACAAAATTTGAGCTAGTATGTGGGGCTGCAGTTTTAACTTTTTAAAGAACTTTGTATCTTTTGTTAATTACATGAATTACTAGAACATGCTCCAATCCATATATACTACAACTTCAGGCTACTTCAGCTTAAAAAAAAACCCCTACAGACATGCTAATTTTAAATTCCCATTTTAGAAGTGTAGTTTTAATTGTGACTTGATCCCTTTCCAAAATAGCGAGTCTTCATTAACTTGGATTCACTAATCCCAGATCCTGGGCAAGCTGCAAGTGATGATGAGATGCAGGTCCTTGCAGAGTGTCTGATGGCTGAGTAAACATTTGTGGAAGGCTTGGTTTTCCAGACATGGGTAAGTTTATGCCTGTACCAGTAACATCACTGGTATCAATATCTGCTCAGAAGCCTACATGAAGTCATTGGCTCTTGCAAGGGCTAAAATAACTTTTATTCCATCATGAGCATAGAATCATAGAATGTGTTGTGTTGGAAGGGACTTTTAAAGGCCATCTAGTCCAACCCCCCTGCAGGAAGCAGGGACATCTTTAACTAGATCAGATTGCTCAGAGCCTCATCAAGCCTGGATTTGAATGTCTCCAGGGATGGGGCCTCCACCACCTCTCTGGGCAACCTGACAGCAGACTCTTCTCAGCTCTTAGGGCTGAGAAAACCTCAGGGAAGGGTCCACTACTTCTGACAACTAAGTGTAAAAATCAAAACCCTGTGGATTCCACCTCTGAAATATGTGGTGGCTCATAAAAATGCCCTATATACAAGGAAGGGATCTGACTGTACTATGACTGTCTCTTTGGTCTGCTTAGCTGGTTGTGGACAGTTTTTGTGTAGAAGAGACAGCCCGTGTGGTTAGCTGTGAGAGGGAAACATCTGTTTCTGAAGAGCAGTGCACACCTGAATGTGACTTGGCTCGTGGCAGTAGCTACTGATGCCTCATCACTACTGAAAACGTATCTCAATTAATGGAGATGTGATAGAAGTGCAGGAAGCAGGGCTAGAAAACTACTGTCTGCGTGCAAAAAATGCTTTTTAATCTACTGTCATCACTCCTGAAGAATTTGATGAAAATGGAGGCAGAAAGCCAGGAAGATAAAAATCAGCATTTCCTGTGCACTGTTCGTTGTTACAGTTGTCTGTCTTTTACCACACATTACTATCGAGTGCTTAATAGCCAGTATTACATCTAATTCTGGGATAACTTCTGAGAAATTATTTTACAGCATTATCAGCTGGAAGAATGTGCTGTCTGTTAATTGTTTATATTATCTGTCTCCCAGAATAACAGCTGGCAAGCAACAGAGTCTAGACCAAAACCCAGTACCCAGATAAATGCCACGTTTATGTAGGTGTAGGAGCATACTATGTAATCTCTTAAAGCCAGTGCCTTCAGAAGTGATTAAATAAGACGTGATGTAGGGACTGATTTGGAGTACATCCTGTATTGATATGTCTTAAGTAAATGGGAGGTGCTTTTCTCTGTGCAGGTGTACACAAGATCTCTACTGCTTGCAGCTTTATAATGTGACAGAAGAGAGCTAAAGAGCCACTGCATGGGTGGTTAGTCTAAAAAGCAGTCACTCAAGACAGCTGTCATCTTTGAAATGTGACTGTCCTGGCTGACCTTGAGAAGAACAATATAAAGATACTAGTTGTGAAATCTCCGTTGGTGTTTTGACGTGTGCAGATTTTTCCCCCATTTCTTCAGTGGTATATGAAGACAGATCGCTAAGCAACACCACCCTCCTTCCAGGTAGTGGCAGTATGGCTTACTACCAGAACTGTCTTTAGGTCTGGACAGCAGCAAACTAAAACTATATATTTTGTCCCTTCAGAGTCTAAGCCTTTTCAGTCTGTTTCCCAGTTTCCTCTTGGTTCCTTCAAGTACGTATCTTCCCATGGGAGTATTGTGAGGAGTTCTACATGTGCTTGCTCTTTGCTTGGAGATGCAGCGCTAGTGGGTCCTGTGAGGCCTTGATCCATAATGAGTCATTTGACCACTCTCATATTTTGCCTTAGAGAATGGAAGGATCACACAGACATCCTTTTAAGGAGCAAGCATCCTCCTTCAGTGATGAAAAGGAAGACAGCTGACAAGCTGTGGCTCTTAAAACCTCTATGCTACTTTTTTTTTTTCAGAGGAGGACATTCACCCTTAGGTTCTCTGCATTGTTTCAGTCTCTAAATGTAACTTGCAGTTTCTCTTACTTAAACATGCTTTATTTCCTCTTCTGCCCTGCCAAGTTGTAATGCTTGAACAGTGGAAATACTGTGTTTTCCCCAGAGGCAAGTACAGTCTTGTGAAGGACAAAGTATCTGGGAAACATTGGGGTGAAAAGGAAGTTTAGGAATTGCATGGCATAGTTTTCAAATAAAAATCCCAAGATGTTTTTTAATCTTACAAAGGAATGGTCTGCTCCATTCTGCCCACTCCCCGTGATTCATTTACTTTGCAACTTGTAGTTAGTTATGTAGATGTGTACTGTATTGTACGCTTATTGAGAACATGCAACTTAAGTAACACTATCCAGGCTGAAAATACTAGGGAAAAGCAACAATAAGATAACAATAAGATGATCTGATTGAATACAGTGCTGTTTGTAGTATCTGGCTGTCGTATTCCTATTTGCTTGTCTCAATACTAGCATTCTGACAATTAATCAATATTGATATGATGCTCTGAATGCATGAAGAATTGGATAGAGTAAGTGCCAACAGGACCATATGGCTTTTGGCAGAACTGGATGGTCTCAAAGAAAGAATGTTTGGCTTTTAAAATTGTACAAATTTTTACTAGGTGTAGTCTCTTCTCAAAAAGGAAGGAGCTAACAATGAAGTAATATTTTTGAGGGCTATGAGCAAGACCCTTTTTGCTGTTCTTGGTACACTTATTCAGAAGAAAGTGGTAACAATGCATATTCAGGCCATTCATTTTTATCTATGTTGACAATATAGTCACAGATTTTCTACTGTTCACAGTAAAATCCTGGCTAACATGCACTGCTTATTGACTGTAAAAATCCTTTCATGCACTTCCAAGGGAAGACTGGGAAGTTGTGCTTTTCCATCTACTGTCTATTCATCTCACCAATTGCACTGGAATAATTAGACTGAAATTCCCTATTTATTCACAAACCAGCAGAACACTGGAAACTGTCCCAAAATTGCCTGACTAGTTCTGGTCCTGTCAGCGTAATTCAGTGTCTGTAGCACTGCAGCGCTGCCAGTTTTTGTGCATTGCTGCTCAAATTTACTTCAGCAATAGTTGCAGAGAGTTGTGTGAAAATCCCCCCCCCCCCAACCCCCCAGTGTTTTGGGTGGGTTTAAAAAAAATAGCAATTCTTGGCCCTGCGCTGCCTTGGCAGTCCCATCCAGTTTTCCCTTTAATGTTTTCCACATATGGTTGTGAAATTCAGTGTCTGACTCCTTCTCTAAATATAGAATCATCATTCTTTTAAAAATGATTGATGCAAGAAGTCTCATTTGTTTTCAAGACCTTTCTTTCTCCTTTTGCAATATAATGAAGTATTGAGCGTTCTTCTATTGTCCATTTCACATAGGCATCTTTGAACTTACTTTATTCTTTTGTGTTATATTGTATATTGGGAAGTATCTCCTTTTCAGTTTTGAAACAAGAAGCGTAATAGCAAAGAGCACCTTCCTTTACCAGTGGAAGAGCAGCCATGCACGAGTAGCCTGTGCCCCAGTATTAGCATAGAGCTTGTTTTATACACAGCGGTGCTTGTTACTTTGTTGGGATTTGTAGAACAAAAGCAGTGATGATGGCATTAGCAAAGAGCAAGCTTACTGTTTTCTTAGCTGAATTTCGAGTTTTTGTTTCTTCCACTGCACTACCCAGCTGTAACCTCCTTATGTGCTTCTACATTATTAAGGTGATCAAATTGAATTACCTTTAAATGAATGATTTAGCGTTCTTTCTCTTTTAATGATGTGAGATTTTGTCTCAGAGGTGAAAAGTGACTGAACATAAGCCTGGATTGTGAAAAAGCAAGTCAAGTGTATGAGTTTGATTTCCTTCCGCCCCTGAATGAATCTTTATGTGTTATCTACACAAAAAGCAGAAAACAGCCTGTGATTTTAGTAATATGCTTAGAACAAAATCTGAGGTCTTGAACAGCTTTCCCTGCTTTGGATTGTCAAATTTACAATTACTTATGACATATCTATTCAGAAGCAATTCCACCAGTGTAGATTTTAGTTTTAGCAGCCTGTAACACCCCCAAACCGCTCCACTTCTTTTTGGTACAGGAAAGAATATATAATGTCACATTAGGGAAGCAAACCAGTAAACGGCACTTTAAAGCAAACAGCTTTATTCATGAAGAGGAGCACTTACACAAGTCTGCAACCAGCAGTCACAACTGATGATGGGGTCTTTAAAAAGCAGATGGGTTCTTCTTGGGCGGTGGAGGGGAGATACAACGTTCTTTTCAATAACTAAAAGCATGCTTGAAAAACCCATATGCAAGGACAAGAGCAATTTTGAACAGACTGGTGAAAAATCCAGAATTACATAATGAAAAGGACTGTTTTCTTTCTATCTTTATGGGATTACCAAGGCACCAGGGATTTGGGGCCTACATTGTTGCAAATTATGTATTTTGTATCTGTATAATGGAATTAATTACATTGTTTAGTATTTTGGTTAGAAGAACTCTCTTTTGTTGATAATCACATGCAATTAGTGATATAAAGATCTGGAAAACTGCCAAAATTGCAGTAACAAAATAAGGCTCATTTCTTACATAATTTCCTGGCTAGCACTTTCCCAGGCCACAGTAAACCTGCGCATAGCATTTGAAAACACTATCAACATCGTTACAGAACGAAGCCCTGTACAATTTACTGTGTGAGAGAGGATGAAGTGATTAAAGTCAGTGGAATAGTCAGAATGGACATGTATTCCGAAATGTTTATATAGGAGTGTCTGTCTGGGATGGAAATGATTTCAAGAGTTACTTTGCCACTAACTCTCTGCCGCTAACAATTTCTTGCTTTTTCTGTTGGACTCTCAGCGAGACCGGTAACATAAAATAGTGAGTTTTGCATGCAGATGGAAAGGAGCTTGTTTCATAATAGACATTAAGTTTTAGGAGTATGGTGTGGGTAGAAGAAGATATGCATTGCTGGTTTAGTCTCAGACATGTGGTCAGATCCTTTTGTTTGAACCTCCCTGCATTCTTCAGGATGTGAGTGGGAGTATTCTACCATACATGAAAACCTTAAACGACTCCTGTGACATCTCTTACAATGAGCCTCTGATATTATTGGCTTCCAAGAAAAGAATTTTAAATTTATATTTAAGTAGGATGGAGAGGGAGATCTGAAAATACATGGTGAAGTACACAGTGCTTTTGAAATCTGCTGATGAAAGAACTGTGGAGTGAACCATAAACTGTAGAACAGTGAGTAAAAGTAATAGTAACAGATTATGGCTCCACATTAATAGTGTGTTGTGCCTTTATGCTTATGAAGTCAGGAAGATGAAATTTCTTCTATTTAGTGGTATATCTTTTCTGATGCAAGTAACAGTCATAGATGCAATGGCAGGATACAGGAGCCAGGGTATGGCTTTCCTTATCAGGCACGTACATTGCTGTGTGGGGACACCAGTATTTGTGATAGAGATATCCACCTCCTTTGATCTGGTAGGAGCAGTTCTATCCACCACTTATTCAGAGTTTCTCCCCTTTGGTAAGGACAATAAATTTTCTCAAGAATTTTGAACTTAGATAAACCTGTGAAGGCCTGCTTCTGGGTTTTGATTGGGTTACTTTTGTTCTCTTGAGGGCTATAGAGTTGACTGTGTTCATTTTCAACCTCTCTTTCACTGGATGAGAAGTCAAACCATGACTCTTGGTAGGGACGCAGCCTTTCTGGTAAAACGGAGTATCTGGTAGGATATATAGCTCTTGTCATAGCATAAATTCTTAGGAACTTAGGAAGTATAAAGAATATGATGATGCCAGCATCAAGGTGCCCATGTGGCCCTGATACAATTATCAGGGGAAGGAAACAGAGCCCATTAAATATGTCTAGAGTACCTTCCTGGTCATGTTAAAGCTATACCTCCTGTATTTATGAGTAAGCTGCCTAATAATTTTTTTCCCAAGAGTCTTGACAGTACTACATCCAGTCTTTTCACCAGGGTATAGGTGTGATCAGGGATGCGTTAATGGATGACAGCATCTTCTGTTATAATAGGCAAATTTTTACCCTCTGTAACTAAACCATGAACCTGCAGAGGGAGAGAGGAAGCAAAAATGCATAGCTCAGTTGAGGCAACAGTTGATTGCTGCTGTTATCTTTAAGGGGTTTATTTCAATTGTCAATGTAGCCCAATATACCTGTTGCTTAAAAATCCCCAAACAATCACCCCCCCCCTTCCCCCCCAAATCTTAGTAGTGAGAGTGAATATGTTAATTTCTCTTTTTTTTTTTTTCAAGTTACACACAAACTGTTGACATATGATTCAATTGTAATACAGTTACAACTTGGCTGAACAAAGGGAAGTATTTTTTTCTACTTGATTCTGGTTGTCACACGAACTCGGAGTGATTGGCAAAAAGTATGTCTTTAAGAGGAAACAAACCAGAATAGCTTATTTAGTAGGGAAGCAAGAGGGGAGTTTTACTTTAGTATCTCCTTAAGGGACAAGGTTGGGGAAATCCCCTAACATCGTTAGCATGACATAAGATCTTGTGTTTGAAGACTCATGTGATGTTTGAAGTATCTCACGTGATGACTAATCTCACTTGTCTTTTCTATTTGTCCATCACCAGAACTGTGATGTTTGGGGACAGCTGGTGTCCTTAGACCTAAGCCAGCCTATGTTTGTTTGTTCCATATAAGCCTACAGACTGAGCCAGCTAGGGCGGCAGTGAGGCTAAACTTGCAGAGTAGAGTCTTGTTCCTAACGGACTGAGAACAGTAGGACTTGTCAAGGTGAGTTGTCTTATGACCTTGGGCCTCCTTGAGCTAGGAGAGAATAATTGTACTTTTGTCTGAAGAGAAAGTTGTCCAATGAGATCATGTTTTCAATTAAAATGGAGGCAATGAGGCTCAGAAACTTGACTCTATGGACATCTGCATTAGTGGCAGAGATGATTCTGACTCTCAATGTTGTTTCCCTATATTGAAAAGTTGGGTTTAGGTGACCTCCCACTAAAAGGTAAATAGGCCCTTTGGGAGCTTTCCTTTTCCCTTATCTGTAGTTGAGAGAAGTCTGCTGGGCACAGTGTTAAGTTCTGCTTCCTGTATTGCTAGTGAGTTTTTCTTCTAATTGGATTTCAGGTATTTGTACTGAAATTGAAGTTTAACTGTTGGAGGATAATGTGAGAGTTTCTGAAACTGAATAGATAAACGTATGCTGGGACTGTTTTATATAAGAGATTCCTTGCTTCCCACTAAGGAATAAGAGGAATCAAAAAAATGTATTTCACTTAATCGTAACTGTCATGAATGCTGGAGGAGGTCCCATAAGAGGGATGGAGATACTTTATTCTATCAATTTGTCAAACTAATCACTAATCACTGTCTTGCTCAGAGGGATTATTTCAGTGAAGAATGGAAGTCAGCTTTCAAGGGAGATGGAAATGAATGACATGAAGAGATACCTGACTCATAATTAATTCCATTCTACAGGTGATCATGCATAATATTATATAATATCTTACAAACGTAATTTGAAGGCAGTGTATGGTGACTCACAAATTCTGTATTTTCAGCCTTTAAAAGGCATTCCATTAAGTGATTCTTCTCCTAGATGCTGAATTACTTAAAGTAGCAAAAACACTTATTCTGTTTTGTGTCAGATATCCTCCTGGTTGTTAAGTATAACTCCTGCATGTCTCCATCTACTTCAGAAGTCTCCAGGTGACTCAAAGGAGTAAAAGGAAAGAGAAACTGGACTATTTTACACAAATATCTTGTATTCGGTGTATTTTCGGAATCCAGACTCCTCTAATGTGTATTTCATAAGCACTGGCCAGTTGAGTCCTTCCACTGTGTGTATTTTGCTGTGTTCATCGAGTTATTTTCACTGACGATTTTAAAAGTCTTAAGGCCATTTCATGCACAAGCAAGTCATGCTGAGGTCAAAGCAAGTTTAATAACAGTTCTTGTTGAATTCTAAAATATAGGAGGATTATTCTGCGTGACTACTTGGCAGCTGTGAACTGTTTTAATGAACAGAGCCTTATTTCTACATGACTATTAAAGCAAATAGTGTTTGTGAACATATGTGTTTGTATCGCAAGTAGAAGTCTCTTTCACAGGCTTTCTGCACCTTTGTGTCTTTCAAGTACGTTTTTCCTCAAGGGAGGTAGCCTGGAGCTTATGGGATGGTTTTGTAGTGCAAAGATGCCAAGCTCTAGCTAGTAGAGATTTTTCAAGTGCAAGTGCTCACAGCTGCAGAATCTGTTTCTGTAACTTTACTGGCTGTTTACTATTATGTTCCAGAAGACACTTCTGTATGTTCCATAGTAATGCATTCGTCAACACCAAAACTGCTGCGGCAAGTATAACCGTGAAGCTAATCTTACAGAATGCATAGGAAGGAGGAAAAAATGTGTGTGTTTTGCCTCAGCACCTAATCATCACCACATTTATAATTCAAGAAACAGTACTTATCATAGTGATACTATGTACTTATGACAGTGATAGTTGAAGTTGCATATATTTGACATGAACAATAAATGAATGCAATTAATATTTTGCAAGGTAAAGGAAACAACCCACAAGAGAATGTCTCATTTATGATTATTGCTGACACTATAAACTTTTCAAAAAGATGGAGAGATGTTCCATTATAGTTTGGTCATTTTATACACTGAAAGGCTTTTAAAGCGCACTGTAATGAGATAAATTGTCTATTTAGTGTTCAAAGTGGGGGGCTAATACAGTTTCCTAAGCCAGCTAAGGGACAGGTAAGACAGAGACTGTTAGTCAGATGATAGCAAATGTGGCTGGAATTTCTAGACTTGAGGAAGACAAGACAGAAATCATCTTCAGTTGAACATGTATAAATACCCAGAAAGGAAATGCCTAGTATTTAGAACACGCAGGACAGTAAAGATTGTGCAGAATTGATTATGTACATGTTTAAGGAATGTAAAAATTTTGCAAGAATTTTAAGGAAGGAGCTTGCCAGTTCCAGTGATAAAGCTACTATAATTTCTTACTTCCCTCAGGTTAAAGAACTTGAATGGCTTGTGTAGATTTTAGAATGTCTGTTGAACGTTACAAATTTTTAAATTGCACAGAGATCAAGAAAAGCGTAAAGTTTATTGGAAGCAGCCAGCATTGTGTAGAACACTGATTTTTGCTCTTTAATCAAAATATGCTATTTCTTAAAATCTGCCTCTATACTGTGAAGTATGCAGTCTAATCATTTGACACTATTTTTGAAAACTTAGCACTACCCCATTGTCGTGGTTTTGGCCGTATTGGCCAATCGGAACAACAGATGGCCCGCCCCCCCGTCTCTCCTCAGAGAGGAGAGGAAGAGATAAGGAGATTTACGAGTTTAGAAAAAGAACTAAACTACTTTAATGAAAATAATAATAAATAAGAAAANCGCAGGTGGGACCCCTTCTATGCTTCTCCGCTTCCGACCCTCTAACGGGGCAAAAAGCGAAGTTAGCTGACCTTGGTTGTTATAGCAATAAGTATAAGCAAGAGCCTCTGTGCATACCATTCCTTGGTATAATCAGGTCTTATCACTCTGAGAGCGAACAGTTTCTGAACAACATGCTGTTAATTTCAGACTTTAGTCAGTTAGAAAAGGCCCAGCTAAAAAGTAAAATTACAAATCAGAAAATTGGTTCTGTTTTACCTCAAACCAGGACACCCATCCTTGAAATTTTACTGGTTGACTTGTATATTTGCTGCATTTTTTTTGCTTTTCCTTTGAGCTGAACAGTGGTTTACATTACATCTTACATGTCAGAAAGTGTCAGTCTTCCATATATGTAATACATAAAATTTTTTAGTAAATAAAAGTTGAACTTAAAAGTGAAATTGATAAGGCAGTGAAGCCAGTTGATCAAATTACATATAAACGGTGCATTAAAGGCCAATATGCTTTGAAAATGTGTGAGACAAAATTAACACTAACGCTACGAAGTCAAAGGCTCCTCTGGAAAGCTGAGACAGTGCATTTTTCAAATATAGCATATCACAGAAAAAACCCACTCCTCTGCATTCTTCAGAAAGCCCCTTTATTCTTCCATCCCAAAGAGAGGACATAAAATAAATCCTTGCTGCACTAATAATGTAGCCAGGAAAAAAAAATATGCAAATTTGTGTTTAACCATTTAACATGCACAGACAGATCAACTCAGTCCATAAGGCCTGGGGAAACTAATTTAAAAAGCCCTCCGGGGACGCTTTGGTTGGAGGGAAGAGAAACTGGCACAGCAGTAACTCCTAGTGGGTCCTTTGCTGGTGAATGGCCTGTGAATTTCTTCTTTTGCTTCCTGCACTTCTGCACTGAATTGGAAATTTTACATCCTCAGGCCCTGATACTCCCTGATCTGAGAGGGGGCTCACAGGAGGAAGAAAGTTTAATGAGATTTAGTGCCTAGTCTGATAAGTCTCCATGTTACTCCTTGCTTTGACTCTAACCTCCTAGTTCTTTCTGTAAAGGAACAAGCTTTATATGATCAAGAACAAAGAGACAGATCTCTTCTATGCAGTATTTTTTAAAAAGAAACAAATAAAACCAGACAACATAATTTGTTCTGTGCTGGCACGAGGCTTCTGAGCAGTGTGGGGAATATAGTCTTTTGCCACCCCAGGAATAAAGTATTTTGCCCTTGTTAATGAAATGGCAAAGTGTGCTCTTGTAGCAGAAGCAGAGCAGTTCTGTTAAGCATCACGCTCCCTGCAAAGCCTGGAGTGTTTTGATAAGTGATCTCTGCAGAGCCAGTACTGTACAACGCTGCTTCTGTACCTGCTCATCTCTTTTACTAGAATCCACATGTCCAGCCATGAGACAGAATCATGCTGCGGGCTGGAGGGATGGGAAGAGGAATGCATATCCATCTCTTAGTGTAGCACATGCTGTTGGGAGGGCCTGCTGCCCTCAGAGCCTCTCCTTCCAGCTGCAGAGGCACAGGGCTGGGCACCAGAGCAGCAGCATTTGGCTGCTCCCTGTGGGTGGCAGGGATCTTGATCGATCTCTCTGCACTGAATCAACTGCAGAGGATGCCACTGAGGGGAAGGTTGCTTAGCTGGCACCAGGGGTTTTGAGTATTTCTTTTTGCTTGGTTCTAAAATTGGTCCTGACTGCAAAGCTTAAAGGTTTTTCAGCAGCTGCAGAAGTCTACAGTCTGTCTAGTCTGTCATTTTGTGTTACATCATGCACTATTCTAGGAGGTATCAGGCAGCAGCAGAGAACTTTGCCTATGATTTCATAGCATAGTTGGTTTTCTAACTTGACTCCTCAAGGGACCTTTAAGGGCAAGGAAGCCCACAAATAAAATGAAGATGTTAAAATATATACTGCACTATGAAGTGCAGTATTTATTTGGGTTAATAAAATACAAATTTGCTATTGATACTTTATTCTGGATTTAATGTTGGTTCTGCAATGAGATCTTTGTTTTAGAACAGATGAGAAGTCTCAACTGATCAGGCTTGTTTCAAGGTCTGACTGCTGATGTCATAGATTCCTGCTTCCCAGTCTTACCTCATCATTAATTTGGGAATTTGTGTCCCGAAGGAAACTAGCTATAATATTTTAGCTGAAGATGATTTCCCTTCTGAGGAAGTGATGTTATTGAAGGTGTCTAACTGCTCTTAACAGGCTTTAAATTTTCACCTTATATATAGGTTGTAATTTGAAGTCAAAGTCCACCTTGCATCTTGAAATAACTTATTAACGGGGTAATGAAATACAGTTATCTCAGGTGGAACACAGCTATTGAGTACCATGAAACACTAAGGTTTTTCATTTTGAAAATCTGAAGGAACGGTCCCAACTCATTCTAAGGTCTGGATATACAACTGTCTAGTTGTCTAGTTCAACTTTGGAGTAGATCAAAGAGGTGGCTCTCTGCTGTAGATGTTCCATGTACCTCTAATAACAACAGGGGTTTATCCCATCATCCTGAGCCAAGGAGTGTGTGTTTGTGTGTTCTGTGCTGGAGGAACATCCAGCCTTGTTTAGTCCAGATGTAGCCTAACTCTGGAAGTAAAGACCTTTGTAGTAGTTAAGTTTATCTTGCCTCCTTTGCTGTTAAGGAAAGTGAGCTATTTTAGAGTATGCTGCCACAAACAGTTGCCTCAGGGCAACCGAAAGGGGTGTATGTTGTGGTGAGGGGAAGCAGGAATGCTCCAAGTGGGCATTGCTGCCTCTGGGAATTGGAGAGCAGTTGTTTTGACTGCATGTTCTCGTGAAGCTTTCTGGACACTGCATGCCAGTTCAGTAACTTGGTCCTCCTTCAAGTTATACCTATTCTCAAATTATGTTACTAAAAATAAGCATTTTCTGTCAACTCAGTTGTTGAGCCTGCTCACACACAGTTTTGAATAAAAGCAAGTTAGCTGGTAAGTGAATTTGTAAGTTTGAAACACTGCTCTTACTCAGCTTTTGACCTGTGTTGTGCCACGTTACTATTATGAGTTAGCCTATTCTAACTGTTGCTTAGACATAAAATGCAGTAGAATCGAAAGACGCTACCAGAGTAAAAATACTGGCTTTCGGTCTAGCCTCAAGCATGTGCTCTGGGGTCTGACCAGCCCGTCTTGCTGCTGACTGCCTCGAAGGCCGTTTGCCATCTAGCGGCTTAGGTGCATTAATGCCAAAAGGGTGTAAGTTGCAAAGCTGGTTCCTATTAAAAACAGTTGAAGTTACAGTTGTTTCTCTTTTTCCACCTCCCCATGCTTTGCAGCTGTTTCTGTTTCAGCTTTATGAAGTGACAAGCCAAGCTGTCCAACAAAACATCACTAGTTGTCACTTACTGTTGCCCATGGCAGATGCCTGAAAAGGTTGGTCTATCGCTTTCAGTTAGCATGCTAATTTCTCCTGTTTTATTCCTTGAAGTTCCCTACTTCTGTCATGCACACGTTTCTATGTATATAGAGAGAATAACATGAGTCCTTACTGGAGTGTTGGTAGATGCCGCTTGCTTTATGCTCCCCAAGTGCCTTTTTCTTTCCCTGGGCAGCATATCTGGTAATTTGTGATAAAATCTGGTAAAATGTGATGGGTTTTAATCCTCACAGTTCAATCGCCCCTATTGATATCAGCAGAAGCCATAACATACTCTTGATTTTTGCTTTTGCCATTACTGCCACTAAGAAAAACCCAGAGCCTGAGTTAGGACAACATTTTTAATTGCCTTTTCCATTTGAGAACTGGAAAACTGCCTAAAGGAGAGGGCTGGCAGCAATGTTTCCTCCCCTCTAGCTAGAACACCCTCCTATAACCCAAAATCTCTGAGATCTCTTCCTGTCTCTGCAATTACCCAACACAGATTAGTTTCTTCTCTGTGTCCCTATCTTCCTATCTTTACAATGGGATAATAACCGCTTTTTGTTAGGTTTTTACAAGTTAGGTGTTCCCAATATTAGTATCACACTAAAAAGAATTCATAGGATATACTCCTCCGCCACGTACATCCACATCTATACATCATTTCCCAATTATTTAAAGAATGTTAATCAGGAAAATGACCACAGGAAAAAAATCTGAAAATCTTTACTCTGAACACAGAAAGAATGAATTGGTGGGTGTAATGCCTCAGAGGTGGTTTCATGCAGACAACAGAACTGATAGAGAAGTGGCTTCTTTGCATGAGCTTGGAGAATTGTGGCTGGTTAGCCAGCTTTTCTTAAGATCCTGATTTTAAACTCCTGCTGTGCATGTTCTGTCATTAAGCTGAAATCAAGTAGGGCTTGCATATTTCTCCCCCTGCCTTGAAAACACTTTAAAACAGCTGCTGTTAAGACGTGAAAAGTTTTATTTCAACTGTAGCATTGCTAAGAAAAATGTGACTTCTGAGCTGGAAGGGCTATGCTTTTGAAGGGAATGTTCTGTAACTTAAGAGAGGTAGAATCCTTTTTTATATTGCTGCTTAAATAATAATCTGAAATAGTCTGGAACTACTGTGCTGACTTACACTGAGGCTGAGTTTTACCTGTTTGGAAGACTAAAAGTCAGTGTATTATTAAACTCAAGTCTGTCACGATTAAATTGCATCTCTGATACTTGAAGCTTTTTTTTTTTTGATAAGTGTTTTTGGGTTTGGTGGTTTAATTATTTACTTATTTATTTATTTTTATTTTTACACAGAATGAAGTGAGATGCTTTCTTCTTCCTGCAGCAAGGGTGTTTTACCTCCGTTTGCGGTGTCTTTCTCCTCAGGTCAGGTAAGGCTGGCGGGTTTGCCCTCAGTTTAGAAAGGAATGGGTGGCACTCGCACGGAGATTTTTCAGAAATCTCTGGAAAATAGCGCTTGTCAGAAAATGCTGTTTAATACGATGCCTCCTCTCATAAGCCAGTGTGCAGTTTTGGGGTGGTTTTGGTGGAATACCTGCTTGCGAAGCACAAAGCCGGCGCTGAGCGTTGGTTTGAGCATCCGAGCCGCCTGGAGGGCGCGGTTATTTTGGAAGTCGCCCATGTTATGTCCAAAGCGTTCCTGAAGAGGACAGGTTTGCCCTGCTGGGCTAGGAACGGCCGGGTGAGCGGCACCTCCGCTCCCGTCCCGGCCGGCTCCTGCCGCGCCGCCCGCCCGAGGCCGGGGCGGCCCCGCCCGCGCTGACGGGATCGCGGCGCGACGGCGGCGCCGCTACTTCCTGCCGGTGGGGGAGGGCGGGGGCCATGGCCGCGCAGGACGTGCTCAGCCAGACTACCCGGCTGGCCTCCTCCAGCGCCTTGCTGCAGGTGCGGGGCCACCCCGGGCCGCCTCCTTCCTCCTCCTCCTCCTCGGCGGTGCCTGGCGGGAGCCGCCTCAGCCCCGCTCGGCCCGCAGGTGTTTCCCGTTTGGCTTCCTTCACAGGTGCTGTTCCGGCTGGTCACCTTCGGGCTGAACGCCTTCACTCTGCGCTACCTCTCCAGAGAGCTCATCGGTGTGGTCAACGTGAGGTGAGGGAGCCCCTGTCCCGCGGCCCCACCGCGCTCTCGGACCTCCCTGAGGCTGCCCCGGGAACGGGGCTCGCGGAGGGACGGGGCTTTTCGGAAGTTTGTGTGTGTGTTTGCTCCAGGATCCCGGGGTTTATGGTCTGCAGGGTCTGTCACTAGTGACGCTTTGCATAACGCTCTTTAATTTACTGTTACGTGTTTGATCGTTGAATGTCTTCAACTTTTATGTTTTGGCCTGAAGTGGAGGTACTGTACTGCTGCCCTGTTTTCATGTTAAACCATCAGCTTGCCAAGGAAAAGCTAGACACAATCGTGTGTTACATGCTGTTACTATACAATAAATTTTGCGATTGCTTTTTTTGGTTTATAGCATGCTGTAAAGTAATTTTGCCATTTGAGTAATCACATGTAACTACTTTCCCTCCTTTTTTACAAGATGGTGATGATTTGCCTCATATCACCATGTTTTGTTTGCATGCCTGTTAGATTTGTCTGTCAGGCAGTGCTATGTAAAAACTATCAGTGATGCTAATGCATGAAGGATTTCAGAAATAGTATATAAAGAAATAATTTTTCTCTCCTTTTTTTTTTTTCTCACCTCCTTTAGGCTAACTCTACTGTATTCAACAGTTGTCTTCCTAGCTAGGGAGGCATTTCGCAGAGCTTGTTTGAGTGGAAGTACAAAGAGAAACTGGACCAAAACAATTAATCTACTGTGGCTGACGTAAGATACCCTTAAAATTTTACTTCTTTAGAACTTAGTTCTAATTATTGTCTGAGAGCTCGCAAAATCAAAGCAAGTATTTATTTACTGAGGTAATTATTTCAGCATTGAGCATTTAGTAGCCTCAGTCATGTTTCTGGTCTGGTGTAGGAAGCTGGTCAAGTCTGTTGCTTTAGTGTTTGTGAAATTGATCCCTCTTTGGAGCATGTGGGAAAGTGCATCACCAAATATGTTATTGGCAGCCATTTGTTCTATCACTTACCCTGAAGTTTCATTTATGTTGTAGCTGTTAAAGGAAGACCCTGTTGCACAAATACAAGAGGCCCCCCCCCCCAACTAATTTTTTCAGTCTTGAGCCCTGGTGCTATTCAGTGGCATGGCAACGTAAACGTTTGTGTTAGGCAGGAGAGATGTGAAAGGGTTGTAATTAAGCAACAGGGGGTAGTAAGTAGGAGAACTTCTTTCAACTGCAGTGCTATTTGTAGCAGAAAGTGGATAGCTTAAAGTCTCTGTGAAGCTGTACGCAGAGAGTATAATTGCACATTGCAGCTAAGTGGACTTTATGACTTGTTTCTCCCTTCTGGTTCCTGGACACACCTCTCTGCTATTTCCCCTCTGTCACATCAAGCAGCTGTGCAGCCACAATTAGGTGGGTTGGAAAGTAAGTTTACCTGTCTGCTATGGTGTAGAACTACGCCTGCATGGTAATCTTCTATTGGGTTACCCTACTGACTTCCCCTGGAACTGCAGAGCTATTAATTATATCTGGCCCAGGAATGGGAGGTTGTGTGTCGTCATCTGCATCCAGGTATAAAGAAGAGGAATTGTCTCTTTCAGGGATGAGTTTAATGCTTATCCTTCAAATGTATTAGATCTGTTCTCTTCGCTGTATTATAATCAGTTTTCTGCTATTTGACAGCATTTCAAGTGGGCATTAAGTGATAGAGTTAACAATGACTGTGCACCTTTTTCTTTTTAAATTTTTCCTCATAGAGAAGCATAACTTAAAAAGAAGATTAACTTTCTTAAAGGATCTGAACTACATCTTAGGAGCTTGATGTCAAATACCTTAGGGAGCTGATAATGGGAGGGTCAAATAGATCCTGCTGCAATGATACAAAACTTTCTGCACTTTGCCAGAAGCATCGTGTTCCTGAAGGAGTGTCAACAGAAGGTAATACACGTCTGCACTCCTGTGCCTAGTTTGGCTTTTTAGCTACAGTCACTAGTCAAAGTGACTCTGAGCTACAGCAGAGCATTATGAACTGGCATACCTGAGGTGCAGGCATGCATTTTCTTCTGCTCACTCTGCTGTTGCTCTCTGGAGAACCAGTGATTTTTGGAAGAGTGAGACTAGCAGTTGGAGTGGTGGCATCTTTTTCTGTTACAGCAAGATCCAACAAAGCTTGTCTGCCGAACCCCTGGTAACCACAGACTATAAAAATTGTAGCAGTGAGGGGTTTGCAGTATTCCGCGGGCTGATGAGTTCAGAATTGTTCAGTCCTAGGGAACAAGAAATGCGGATAGTTGACCTTATATTAGGTTCTTGAGTAGAAAATAGACCAGTCAGAAAAATGTTTTCCGTGTCTTGCAAAATGCCTTAAAGATGTTCATAACAAGAAAAGTATGCTTGGTATTGTAACAACAGAAATTAATTCCTCAGGACTTTTTATTTATTTATTTTTAATTATTACAGCAATATGTGAAATTTTAATATATTTTTTGGGGTATTTTTTCTGCTTACATAATGTTTCTATTGATTGTTTTTTATGTTAACTTTTTAGAGTCCCTCTTGGTGTGTTTTGGTCTATTTTCTTGGGCTTAGTCTGGCTACACTTGCTTGAAGTACCTGATCCTTCTGTGGTTCCTCATTATCAGGCTGGTGTAGTGGCATTTGGTCTTTCTGCAATTATCGAGCTTCTGGGAGAACCGTTCTGGGTTTTAGCACAAGCTCATTTGTTTGTGAGACTTAAGGTTAGTAAAGTACGTGGAGTGTATGTGTGTGGGGGGAGTTGTCTTTCTCTATTGAAAAGAACAGATTCACGAACTAGGTCTTTGTATATTCAAGAATATAAAAAAACCCCACAAATCTGTGCATACTGTTTAGTACTGTATGACACAGTTGTAACATGGATATGAATTCGTACCTGTTAAAGCAAGAAAGCTGGTTTATTTAGTGATCGTTAAATACTTAATCGTGAATTTTAGTTGGAGGGAGAGGCACACAGCTTCCACAATTTTGCATTCCAATTGATTGTTTGTATGAAATTGTGAAATGCAACAATTGAGAATCTGATTGTCTCAAGCAAAATTTTCCCCCTTATGTCCCATACAAAGGACTGGGATAGTGCAATGGAAAAATTGTGAAATGCAAGAACAGAAAATTTACAGAGAAATTATAATCTAACATGGCTAACTCGGCAGGAAGGAATTCTGTGATAAAGTCACACTGGCTATGAAAGTCTTACATTCCTACATAAATTCTGTGTGTGAAACTAATGTATTTGAAGTTTGTGCATGTGGTTAAGCTGGCAGAAAATAAACCTCTGTTTTCTCTTTCTTAAAGGTAATTGCTGAAAGCCTTTCAGTAGTGTCAAAATGCATTTTGACGGTTATTTTAGTAGTCCTTTATCCTCAATGGGGCCTCTACATTTTTTCCTTGTCTCAGGTAAGTTTCCTGTGTTCTCTTCTAGAAATTCTTGATTCATCTGAATTTTTCTTTGCTGCTGCCTTTGATGCTTAACCTGCTAAATAACTTTGAGGAGGTAGAGAAAATACTCCTGGGAGGCTTAAGATTTAGCACTTGTATTCAGTATTTTACTGATACTTGTTATTGACTTGGCACTTTGAGCTTGAGCAGTTTAATGGAGGTACAAGAAAGCACCTTGTTCTGTCTGTGCAAATAAGGTTGTTATTCCGTATAAGTTTTATGTCAACTCTTCTTAATCAGTTACACATTCTAATGCTTGAAGACTTTGTTCACCACTTGGCCTCAGTATTAATGTTGGACTTTGGAGTCTACTGTGTAGAAGATTATAATCAGATGTAATTTTATCATCCTGTACCACCAACCTGTATCAACTTATCAGGAAGTGGTAGTCATGTGTAACACATACTCGGATTAAAACTTTTTCTTTACTAAAGTGAAGAATATTGGCACCTGAAAAATAGTGTTATGACCTGCGCAATATCAGTTTACCTAGAAATGAAAATGTGATCCACCTCAGATGTGGACATTTAGTTGTTTTTTTTTTGTTGTTGCCTTTGCAGTGGCTGTAGTAGATCGCTTATAACTGATCAAAGACAGAAACGTAGATGTTACTCTGTCGACTTGTTTTTTGACTAATTGCTTTAGAATTGGACTTTAAATAAAAAATGCTGAATAGAACATAAAAGTTGGCAAAAGGCTATGATAACTTGCATATTAAAAAAAATCAACAGCATTCTTGGGGAGTTAAAGTCTTTACCTAGTTTAAAATTTGTCAAGAATAAGGACTACTTACTACATTTTATTCTCACTGAATCTGGAATTCTAGCATGACATTCTGCTTTTGTAAGTTAATTTTATATCACTGGTTGTTTTTCTTCTCTCCTTCCCTAACTTTGCAGCTTTTATACGTCAGTGTCCTGGTGATGAGCTATGTAATTTATTTTGTGATGTTTTTGGGGTCTCCTGAAGCAACAAAGAAGTCATTTCCAGTTGCAAGAATGAAAGCTCTCTTACCTAACTTGGTGGAAGACGAGGTACGTTGCACAGTTTATTTCTTGATTTTAAGTTTTTCTTGAGAGAGCTTTGGTTCGTATCAATAAAATCCTTGCCAGAAGAATGTTATGAAATTTGACCTCTTTGTTATTGTAGGCTTGTTGCTGATTTATCTTTTAGTATGTTTGCACAAACCCTTAACTGGAGGTAGAAGACTCCAGTGCGCAGGGGAATGACCAGGTATCACTGGATCTGAGGCAGGAAAGAAACGAGGACCATTTTACCCTGGATTTTGGTACCTGGACTTTTCCACAAATGAACATGGTGGTACACAGCATCCTATAGACACTCAAATATCTCTGATGTCCTCTCAAAAGAAAATGAGGCAAAGAAAGAAATGAAAAGACACAGTGAGAAAGAAGACAGTTTGAAAAATATTTGCAGATTGAAAAGATAAAGGTGGTTCTTGGTTGCACGACTTGTAGGGACAGTTTGAAGAGCAGTAAACAATTTAGAGCTACAGTGAAGGTGAAAGTTATATTGGCATGGTAAACAGCGTGGGGTATTTTTTCCTGTCTCTAAGTACTTTCTGTAGAAAGCTTGTTTGGGTACTTTATCTGCAACAACAGTAATTTTCAGCAAGCGAAAAAGTCTGTCAGATCAGAGTGATATTGGGGCTTGAATTTAGCATTATTTTAGATTAGTTGTTAGTAGCTATGATGTTGTGGGGTTTTCTCATCAGTACGTTTAGAGCTAGCCTAGAGTATTGTACTGGCTTTGTATTTTCTATTTCTACTCTGTAGTTTCAGTCATGTTTATTACATTTCATTACTTCTTTTTTTGCAGACCTTTGTCAACTGGAAGGAAGCACGGTTGACTTGGAGTTTCTTCAAACAATCCTTCTTGAAACAGATTTTGACAGAGGGTGAGTGAGGCTTGGCATATGGTCGTGATGGAGAAGGACTAGTGAATACCATTTACAAAATTGACTTAAAGCTTGAGAAAGCTGGTAGGGGGTGGGGGCCTGTGACTTTTAGAGATTGTTGCCGGCAGATGTTACTAACCTGAATGAAGTTTTTGAGGGTATTCTGAACTAGATGCTGTCCCGCTTGACTTTGTCTCTTAAATACTTAATATTGGAAGTGCCTGAACAACTATTGGGAAAAATGTAGGGACTTGTTCTTAAGTTCTTTATTTTGAACTTACAGGTGAACGATATGTGATGACTTTTTTGAATGTGTTAAATTTTGGAGATCAGGGTAAGTGCAATGGTGTTGTGGAATGGTGACACAGTTTTCTTAGTCACTGCTCTTCAGATGGTTCTAAAAATGATTTGAAGTATTTGAAGATAATGTGAAAATCTGAGAAGATTTCAAAGCCTTTGTGACTTGGAGATACATTTCAGTGATTGATATAGAAAATAATTTAATATAAGCTCCTGGATTTTAATTTTTTTTTTTGTTTGGATTAAAACTTTCCAATTGGATATGTGATACCATGTATCTTGTTTCTTTTTTTAAAAAAAAACAACTTAGTATCTGATGTGTTATAGTTGTCTGTCTTCAGTTTTTGTAATTCTGTTCTGCTGTTTTCTGTCTCCCTTTTGAACCTGTGTTAGCTGTTATGGCAGCACGAACATCATTGTTCATAGCATTTCATCTCAAAACTGATTTATGTTCTCTAAAAGAATTCAGTGTGGTTACAGAGTAATGTGTGACAGTAGCCATTCAGATGAGTGAGTTGGCAGCACCTTGGGTCTTTATAGCTTGGGGAAGGAGAATAGGCTGTAATTGTTGGCCTACTGTTAGAAGTTTCTTGGCTAGTTTGAATTACTTTTAATTGCTGGCAGTAGTATGTTCCTCTGTAAATACTGAGTAGATGTGCTTGCCATAGGTAACTGGAGCCACTTCTGATCCTCCTCCTATGCAGAAGAATTGAGGGGTCTTCAGAAGAGCTATGAGTGCAAAAATGCCTGTACTCTCAAAATGTTGAGAAATGTTGGTTCCGGATCCTATGAAATCAGCCAGAACCTTATTCTGTTATTTCATTGTGAATAAGTAAAGCATTTATCCATATACCTCTCAATGACTGTACTCTCTGTGTGTGTATATAGGTATGTGTGTGTAAATATATATATATACACACATAGATAGATGTCATAGCAGGTTTGGAGCAGTATCTTGCTGATGGAAATGCTGGTAAAATGTCATGTAGGATTGCTCTTCCACTTCAGTGAAAGTAAAAAGAAAACCTCATACTAAAAGTAGATGCCTTTCTCTTCTGTATCAGTAAATCCTTACGCTCCTGTTCTCGTTCAGTGAAATTCATCAGGATCTTTTAACTTGCTCTACAGTAAGAATTTTAAACGTGGTTTGGTGCTGTTACTAGATTCACATCTCTGTAGTTGATGTTTTTTGTCCTAGTTTTGCTCTCTGTGAGCAAACCTTGTAATTTTGAGCTGTGGTTGCTGTGACTGTCAGAATTTTTAGGGAACGCTGCTTTAATGTTGCACTAAGTTCCATTTGTTTTCTTTGTGTTCAGTGGAAATGTTAAATTAGAATTCATGTCATTGTTGGAGACTTAGAATTAAAATGTGTCTAAAAAAATTACAGGTTGCTGCTATGGTTTTTTTTTTTTTAGGTGTATATGATATCGTGAATAATCTTGGTTCACTGGTGGCCAGGTTTATCTTTTTGCCTATTGAGGAGAGTTTTTATGTCTTTTTTGCTAAAGTGTTGGAAAGAGGGAAGAATGTAAAGGATCAGAAGCAGGTATGTTTATTTTGGATTAATTACATGTCAAATGCTTGATTTATGTTACAGATAAGTTGCATCACAGAAGTGTGACTGACAGAAGTGTGTGTTTAAATTTGACTATAAATGCTGTTAAAATTGAAAAGTTGACGTGGAGAACAAAAATACCTAGTGAGGCTGGACCAAAGAAATTAAGATACACAGTGGCATAATACTGTCTTGTATTATAAAGGAAGTTCATAATCATCTGCTCCAAACAGGGTGAGGTGATGTAAACCCTAGTGTACCATGTATTTCCAGATCTGCCTAGGCAATTATTTAAATCATGAAAGCATATTATTTCTATAAAGTAAATGCTGTCTGAAAAGATTTGACTTGAAAATCTAAGTGCTTGTCAAGTATTAAACAGTAATGTTTAATTACTGTTTTGGGAAGAAGAGAGTTGTATTTTTCTTGAGCTTTTGAATTGTATGTGGAGTATCGATGGTTAAACAAACAAGAGCTTTGTTCCACACAGTAATACTCACGCGTGCTCTATGTAAGAAACTCTTGATCAGTGTGAAGGTCAGCCTGGGCTTTTGTCTGATACTATTAACAACTTTCTGCAGTTAAACAAATCCCATGTTTCAGCTCATCGGTGGGCTAAGAAAGATGTACATATATGTATATTTCATATATAGTGTACCTGACATATATAAGTCGCAAAATGGTTATGAGTTTTCACTGTGTGTACTGAAATTACATTACATTACAAGAATTACAAGAGTGCCTCTTGTAATGAGGTAGCAGAACTGACAAGTTGCTTGTTTTGCTGTGACAAATCCTGTAGTCCCGTGTGGCAATAAAAATCTGACCATCCCGCTGACTCAAACAGTGGCTTTGGGCAGATGACATGCTCTTCTTTGCCGTTTACTAACTGTTAAACAGGTGCAAATGATGTTTGCACATTTCTTTGAACAGACACGTTCATGGCTAATATTTGCGTAGAATTTGTAATGTGTAAAACACAGCATGGAATAATAAATATATAAAAATTGTTAGAAGTTAAGACCATGTGTATGGATAATTCAATAACAAAGGATAAGTTTCACACCTTTTTACACTGTGCAAACTGATTTTTTCTTTCCATGAAGTAGCTTTATTCTGTGAAAACAACTATTATATTGATTCTGATTCATGTAATTGACTACATTTTTTTTCAGGATGATGTTGCTATGGCTGCAAATGTATTAGAATTGCTGTTGAAACTTGTGCTTCTGATTGGCCTTACCATCACGGTTTTTGGCTATGCTTATTCTCAGCTGGCTCTGGATATTTATGGAGGCTCAATGCTCAGTTCTGGAACAGGTAAAGATTTTTATAGAACTGGCAAAAAAGCCATTCTTTGAAAAGAGAAACTGCAGCTATTACGAATTCGTGGGCAAATCAGCAGATTTTTTGTTTGTTTCTGTAAAACTCCTGTTTGAAATCAGTGAACTCCTTGGCTTGCCTGGATCCAGAACTTATGCTTTTGTAATAGCATCTTTAATATGTCGTCACCTTAAACTAAAATATACTGAGGAGCTCTAAATATGTATGATCAGGTTTGGGGCTCTACCTTTTTGCAATCTCACATAGTTGGAAAAGGACATTTTAAAAGATTGTATGACAACTCCATGATGTGAAATTGCTAACTCCAGCTGCTTTAAAACAACAGCAGCAAACCCCCAAAAAACCCATACAACAAACTGGAACCAAAGAATCCATAGTTTTAGCATGGAAACAATAATACTTTTTTTTTTTAGTAGTGCTAAACCACATAATGGTAACAATCTTGCTATAGTTGTACATATTAAAGGATAAGTTTTACAAATCTCTCCACGGAAGCAGTCAAGGAATTTGTAGGTCAGCTTGGATTTTCAAGAGAGAAAGTAGAGGTTCATTTAATTCCTCCTTGAAATGGTAACACACAAATTGTAGCCTGGAGTTTGCTTGGGTCCTTTCGGTGATTTGTCAGCTGACTTTACAGTAGCTTCTGCTAGAAAAAACAGTCTGCCTTCTGTGTGTAATGTTTCATTTCCTGCCTGATCTATCTTGGGCGAAGGTCTAGCAGCTCCTCAGAGGAGCTTTTTTGTTGCATTTCTGTCTGGAAATTTTGCCTGTGAGCCATCATGGGAGAGTTCTAGCTTGAATTTTCCATTTCACATCTATTACAATGAAGAGAAAGTTACAGGGAAGAGGAAAGCATGTGACAGTATATTTTGTTGAAGACAGTTGCACCTGTCAGAGTTCTGCACCATAACCTTGGAATATTGCTTATTGGTTATTAAAATTAATTGCAATTACCTTATTCGGTGTTAAGATAATTTGATATATCCTAACCCCATGGACACTTTTCTATTATTAAATGTTAAGCATTTGGATATTTCTGCTTTAGACCCTTGCATGTTATTTGGAAGCTGGTGCTTGATTTGTATAGTGATTTTAAGGGAAACCCTGTGTCTGCGTAACCAAGAAAAAATGTTAATGACTTTTGCATGCTGTTTTGAGTTGTCTTGCTGCTGGTGCTATCAGATTTGTTTCTAATTTTGAAAGCAAATATTGTGAAAGTTGGTCATTCTGGACATCAGCAGACAACTCTTTTTATGAAGAAAACGTTTTCTGTCTCTCTTCAAGAATGAATGTCTGGGCCTCATCTGTTAGACATGCTTACTTGACTGAAAAGGACTATGTTTAGGAATGTGGATGCAAGTCAAATGACTCAGAAGTATATATTTTTTTTTACCTGATTATAATGTGTGAAAATGAAATGTTGAGCATGTGTACTGGCTTTATTTGACTAGATATTCATGTATATATTCATTTGGATATTTTTTTTTTCTGACTGCTCTCTAGTCTAATGTTTTTATGCATACTTGTAAAGAAAGTCTTCATCTCTGCCCCACACCTGCAGTGTATTTACTGCTAACTTGGCAGTTGTTCTTTAGAACTGAAACACGAGGAGACTCAGTGATATGAACTACATTGCAGCCATCAAGAAGGAATATTCAAGGATGCACACTGACCTGTTAAAAAGCACGGGATTATTTTCCCAGTGTTACAATTTCTAAAGGACAAGGAAAAGATTAAGGTCTGAATGGAGAATTTTGACGTTCTCTGACCCCTAAAAATCTGAATATAATTTTTATCTAGCACTGTTTTGAATGTGTTGAACAGCCTTTTTGTTTTTCTTACTGTTGTGTTCAAAATATACATTTTATTGCATTTAGTACCTCATAATGACTATTGGATTAATTGCCAAAAATGCCTGTACAATAGAAGATTTGGGTTATGATAAATATTAATTTTTAGTTAGGAAATCCCTTTTAATAAAATACTTTTTTTTGATGGATATCTTTTCTGTTACTATAATAACTACTGTGCTTGTGTGTTTGGGGTTTTATTTTTGTTTTTATTTTGCCTTGCTTATTTGTGTTCTTCTCAAGATATCTAGTCAGGAAACTTACTCAAATGAACTTAAGTTTATTATTAGTGATAATGTTACAACTTTTATTTCTTAGTGAGTGTATAAACAATGAGGTTTTATAAAAGAAATAATAATCTACTTGTGTTTTTTAGGTCCAGATCTCCTCCGATGTTACTCTTTATATGTCCTATTTCTTGCTATTAATGGAGTAACAGAATGTTTTACGTTTGCTTTGATGTGCAAAGAAGAGGTAGACAGGTAGGAAATCGTGTCCCCAGAATATTCCTGTAATTAATCTGCATATGGTTTGCCTGGAGTTCAGTATGTGAAAAGAACAATTGTTCTGCCTGGATATGTGCCTGGAAATGTATTTTTCCAAAGAGCAAATTTCTTTCTGCAGTCACTTTTAAGAACTGTGTTCCTTGTCTCCAGAGCCAGGTGCAACAGATGGGCAAGAAAACATGCACTGTTCTTGTTCTTTACATGCTTGTATTTGTTGATAAACATTGATCTTCTTAAAAATTTATATGTAATAGTCTTTTGTAAAGAGATTGTTGCATTTGAAATCAGCATAAAAATATCCTGCCCCACTGAAAACCAACTCCTTATTTAGTTGTCTGCTTGTAGATTTAGGTGTAGAAGCTTTAGCAAATATTTAAATGCTTGGGTAAAAAGGTCAGAAATTAAGAAATAAAAAGATTGTTAAATTAGCTTTTGGCAATTCACTAACTGGAGAAGTAATTTAAATGTGAAGTCTTGTTTTCTGTACGTATGTGCTTGAAATCACAGTTTTTAAGACAGACTGTCACTTAAAACTCATTAAAATTTTGCAACTGTATATCAGGTACACTTCTGAATGATTTAAATTGTGGGTCTGAATTCAGTGGTTTATCTACTAAGTAGGAGGTTAGACTAGCTGACTTCTGAGATCCCTTCCAGCCTGGATCATTTCTTGATTCTGTGTTCATTCTGCGTTATTGAATTAGAAGCCTGGTTGCATTCCCAGTGCTACCATTAAGCTTTTTTTGCTTATGCAGCAATTGTCCCTTACAAGACCTTTTCAAATCAATGTCAATAAGGTCTACTTTCCACAGTCAAAGTAGTATGTTTTAGACTTAGCGAAGGCTGCTTTCATCACCCCTTTAAAGTGTCAGTTTGTTTTCAAAGCCACTGTTTGGAGCACAAACTAAATAAAGCATCACCTTGTTGTTGAGCATTTAATACATACCAAAAATAAAACAGCAAAAAATCCCCAAGTTTTTACATTACTAATCAGTTACTAAATTTGATTTTCTGAAATGAGTATACAGCTGATTAGTGAAATAGAATTTCCTTCACGTAATGTAGTTCTTGGCTTAATTTGATGTATTTTCCATCCTTTCAATGACTTTTTCTTTATTAACCTCGGTTCTCAAATTTATCATCTTCCACTAGAAGATAAGAAATTTTTTTGTTCCTCATTTTAGAAAATAAATTGTGGTGTTTCTTCAAAGATAAAGTTAGTAAATAAATGCTGTAACTGTATACATTGTTAAATTGTTTCTTTTTTTTTCTCCCTAGATACAATTTTGTTATGCTGGCCTTGTCCTTCACATTTCTGTGCATCTCTTATTTCTTGACCCACTGGTATGGCAGTGTAGGCTTTATCCTTGCCAACTGCTTTAACATGGGCATTCGAATAGCTCACAGCATCCACTATATCTATGATTACTTCAAAGACAGCACTTACAGACCTTTGACAGGCTTGCTTCCCTCACCGTTTTTGGTACTGGTTTATATCACAAGTGGAGTAATCACTGGTTTCTCAGAGGTAAGCATCTTTCTCCGATGTTGCTTTGACTGTGAAAGTTGGTGTCAAATGGTTTGTTTGTCCACAAGCAGAGAAATGCCATTAGCAAAAAAGGCTGGAAGACTTCCATTACAGGCAAGGCAAGATACAATGTTAAGAGATTTTATCTTTGATACAAAGGTATCTCTGCCACCTCTAGAAGATGTATCTGACAAGTGATATAAAATTTAACACATTTCTGCTGTCCGTAGATAAATCCATGTGTTTAGTTCTTAATAATAATGGAAATTTTGCAGTAGCATGAGGAAACCATTACTAAACATTTGGTAATAAAAAAGTGATGGAGGAAAAACAACCAATACAAAAACAGAAAGAAAAATTGCTAAGAGCACATTTATCACTTTATTCAGACTATGAGATTGTAATTGTGCAGACTAATTGTTACAGAGATGGTAGCATTTCAATGTACAAAAATTTGACAGATTGAAAATCTATTATGCCTTAGAAAGGAGAGCTTGATCCTTTGGAATGGGAGATTTTCAGTGAGGCTTTGTTAGAAAATAGCCTAATACATTGCTGCAAAATAGCAGACTTGTGTGATAGCACCAGCAGAGTTTTCCTAATATCTCAATTAATGTATTTCCGCATTCCAGATAATAGTAACTTCCACATTTACCAGGTATCTACTGAATGCTCAATTTTGCTGACAGAATTTTAAGAAGGCAAGTGTTATGACTACTGAAGCTGATTTATTGTAAGATCAGTGCATGTGGCAAAACTGCCGTCAGCCTGATGGTGGTGGTAGCATGGTTAAGAGAGGTGCTGGACCTTGTTTTTTATTGAGACAGTAAATTGACTTTGTGCTGACCATAGTTTTCCTGCAATTGCTTGTTTCCTTTGTTGTAGGTTTTCTTCTGCCGCGATAAGGGCTGGATGGCAAGGCTGATTCACATCAGTGTGGGGGCTCTATGCTTTGCAGCAACCATCATTACTATGTTCTGCACGGAGACCAAGCTGATCCACTTTGTCAGAAGCCAGTTCCTCTCCCGGTATATGAAGAAAGGAACATGAAATGCTCATGTGCCGAACAGTTCTAGTACATGCTTGCAGTAAAGGGCTGTATTTTTTGCATAAGATCTGTATGCAAAAAGGTTTCCACATTTATTTATTGGAAGCATTGATATTGGGTGGCAATATAAGATTGCCATCTGAGCGTTATTTTGTCTTCTCAGCTGGCCAGTACAGTGAAAGAGAGCCGAGTAATTTTCTTCTTACGCATCATTCTTTTCTAAGCTTTCCTTCAAACAGCCTCTTTGGTAATGAATGAAGATCTAAGATACACCCTTCTTGGCATAACCTGGTTGACAGACTTCATGGAGAGAGCTCCCACTCTTACCAATGGGCAGTACATGTATGAAGGCATCATAAGGCTTGCATCTTGAGATGTAATTAAGAGTGCCCTTATTTCGCATGGTGGGATGCTTAACTGGTTAGAAAATAAACGGTCTGACAAAAAAACCCAAACCCCATAAAAATAAAACAAAAGCTGAAAGCACTAGGGCAAGGACCAATAGCAACGTTACACTGAAGTAGAACGTAATGTGGTGCAGAGAGATTGAGTTGTCAGTGTTTTGAAGTGTAAAACAGAAACTTCTGACATTTACAAGCAAATTAATGGCACACACAGCATGTGTCCATGCTAGCTATGTAAGATTATTTCATTCAGCATACCATTCTTTGAGGGTATTGATTAACTTGTCAAAAATACTCCAAAGCCTTAGCTAAAAGAAGAAAAAGGGGCTTGAGCAGTATTTTACAGAAGGTGTTAAATACAATCTGAAAGCTGTAAGCTGAAGTTCCAGAAGGTTAATCATAAAACTTCTTACTTTCACTCTGTTGGGTGTTTTTTTGTCTGAGATTTTAAATGCCGAAATGAAAAATTTATCTCAATAAACATTATTTTGTCTTGTCTGTGAAATCAAATGTTAAATATATTTGATAAGATTTCTTTCAAGGATTTATGCTTATTGAAACTTTCGTTACTGGATAGAAAAATGTTTCATTTTGTTACAACCAATTTTCTTCATGTCTTGTTCCTTTACTTCTTCAGTCTTAATCTTTGTACTGTTTTTTTTTTCTTAAATTGTTGAAAACTTTGAGATTAGGAAGTTGTAAAATTAGATGTTATGTTGCTGTTTTAGGTTGACTAATGGTGTGTTTATTGCAGGTCTGAGCTCTGAATAAGGCAGGTTCAGAATGTACAAGTTGCAGGTTTATAAGGATCAGTGTTGCCTTTGCAGTCTTTGGATGGACCAAAAAATGTCAAGCGATGAAAAACATGTGCTCAGACATGTACAATTGAAAGCTTTTAGTTTAATTATGTAGCAACTCTGCTGATCCTTGTGCAATGGTGTGCAGCTT
>VWZL01002503.1:0-10486 GCA_013396915.1 Stercorarius parasiticus
TGAAAGTACGCCACGTAGATGCCTATGTACCAAAGAATTGGGGCACGGAGGAACATCAGAACAACCAGCAGGTAGATCAGGCTGCTAGGATTGAAGTGGGTCAGGTGGATCTGGACTGGCAACGTAAGGGTGAACTATTCATAGCTCGGTGGGCTCATGACATGTCAGGCCATCAAGGAAGAGATGCAACAAATAGATGGGCTCGTGACCGAGGGGTGGACTTGACCGTGGACACTATTGCACAGATTATCCATGAATGTGAGACATGCGCTGCAATCAAGCAAGCCAAGTGTTTGAAGCCTCTTTGGTATGGAGGACAATGGTTGAAATATAAATATGGGGAGGCCTGGCAGATTGATTATATCACGCTGCCACAAACCCATCAAGGCAAGCGCTATGTGCTCACAATGGTGGAAGCAATCACTGGATGGCTGGAAACATATTCTGTGCCGCATGCCACTGCCCGGAATACTATCCTGGGCCTTGAAAAGCAAGTCCTGTGGCGACATGGTACCCCAGAGAGAACTGAGTCAGACAATGGGACTCATTTCCAAAACAGCCTCATAGACACCTGGGCCAAAGAGCATGGCATTGGGTGAGTATATCACATCCCCTGTCATGCACCAGCCTCTGGGAAGATAGAACGATACAATGGATTGTTAAAAACTACACTGAGAGCAATGGGTGGTGGGACTTTAAAACACTGGGATGCACATTTAGCAAAAGCTACCTGGCTAGTTAACAGAAGGGGATCTACCAATCAGGCTGGCCCTGCCCAGTCAAAACTTCCACGTACCATAGAAGAGGATAAAGTCCCCATAGGGCACATGAAGAATATGTTAGGGAAGACAGTCTGGGTTAGTCCTGCCTCAGGCAAAGGAAAACCCATCTGTGGGATTGCCCAAGGACCCGGATGCACCTGGTGGGTGATGCGGAAGGATGGGGAAGTGATGTGTACCTCATGGGGATCTGACTTTGGGTGAGAATAGCCAATAAATCAAATTGGGTTGTTGATTGCTAAGTAACACTGTCACTGTATGTCCTCGTTACTATAATTGCTATCAGCTGTACTACAGTAAGAATCACACAAATTAAGGACAGATGGACTTTGATGAAAAATTGAGTAAAGCACAGCGGTGATGGGATCAGAACTGACCTCAGCAGCTGGCACCCAGCAACTTCCTCAAGATCTACATCTTCAGCCCATGGACTGTGTGCATGAGCCACACCGGGTACACCAGTCACAAGCTCCGAAAATACAGCATGCAACAGGCCAGCACCACACACCATCTCACCTGCCCTGAGAGACTGTTCTAACAGATGGAGCCCAAAGCCATGGATTAAATGAACTCACCAGACACTTTAGAGGGATGGCCCATAAACTAAGGGCATTATATCTGCATGAATATATATGTATGTGTATATATATGTGTGTACATATATATATATATATATATATGACAGGGGAAAGTGGTGGCAATTCACTGGAACCTGTAAGATCTGGGCATGGCAAAAATGGTATGGAATAAGGGGTGGATAATGTCCTGGTTCCGGCAGGGATAGGGTTAATTCTCCCCAGGACACAGGTATTCCATCCCATGTGAGCCATGGCCCCCCTGAGCTGCTGGGGGAGGGGGCGGGAAGTGGCTGCCTGGAGCGGGCTGGGGCATCCTGGGTCTGGGGCATCCTGGGTCGGCTGGTGAGCAGCGGTTCCGTCATCATGTTTGTATATTCCTCTATCCATGTTATTGTTGTTGTTTTTCTTGTTCCCTTTGCTGTTCTGTTAAACTGCCTTTGTCTCAACCCACGAGTTTGGCCTTTTTCTTCTGATTCTTCCTGTATTGGGAAAGCCCGAGCGAGCAAGCGGCATGTGGTTCTTTGTTGCCATCTGAGGCCAAACCACAAGAAGCAGTACAACAAAAAAGGTAAAGTCCGCTTTCACAGAAGCCTTAGCATCCATCAGCTTGTAAGAAACATTGGCAACCTCAAGCAGAACTTTAATTTGTATAACATTTCCTATTCAGAAGAAACCTCAGGAGCTTTCTAAGGGAATCAGCAAAAGAACTGCTATAAAATATGAAGAAGGCTGCACCAAGAACCCATTTTCAACATATCTAAATTACTAATAATTTATTTTAAAAGCTCTATGCAGTTAACAATTAATTTTTTATGAAAAAAAAGCAGCATACTGTCAGCTTGATGAAACTTCAAGATGGACTGCTCAGGCCTAGAACTGCAAACACATGATACGGAGTTTTTGTTTGATTTAATAATTTACACAAATTTCAAAGGCAGAAGAGACAGAACCATTAAAGACTGTTTATTGTCCCCTTACTAGCAGCTCTGTTCCTCCTACCTTGACACAAAAAACTGCAAGATTGATAAAAGTTTACTAAGGTGGCTATTTACCAAGGTTAAATAGATACAGTTTCAGAAATTTTTAAATACCATTGAAAAAAACACCACAAAAAAACCCCACAAACTCTTAAATACTGATTAAGCAAGGTTGGGTTTTTTTGGAACAGAATTGCAGAATTTTTGGCTTAGTTTTGGTTAGCCTGGAGCTTTCAGGCTAACTATGCAAGACTGACGGGTGGAAAGCCTACAAGTGGCCATATAATGGCACAAAGAGCACTATGGTTTTAGCATAGAAACAAAAATCAGGAGGTTTATTAATACAGTCCTCAAGTTTCTAGCGGATATATCCATTGTTATACGTAACAGCAGAGTATATTTTTCTGGCTCAAAATTCTATTCCAAGAAAAATGGTGTCCTTTAATATAGTTGGGATATATTTACTTTTATACGTGCTATTTTTTTATATATATATATATATACGCATATTTACCCTCACATGAAAACTAAACTTACTGGCCACGTGTAATAATGTTTCCCTCAAAGAACTCTGAACATGTACTGCCCGAAGAGAAAACAAGGAATTATTTTAGAGGGAAAAAAAATGGATGAGGAAAAAAAATTTACCTTCTTTTAAGCCTAAAATCCACATGGTATCCAAGGCATCAATTAAGGTAAGCCCAAGTCCAAACCACTCGCTGTAGGACTTGGACAAAGGTTTCAGCTCGTCATGGCCCCAGGCAAAATCCTTGTATCCTTTCCAGGCATGGCGGAATGCTTCTATCACAGCCATCTGACGTTCATTTATGGCCACTGCAAAAGGAAAACAGCACCTTGCTCAAGACTTGTGCAGGGGAGTTATGCAGCTACACCAAGCCCCATATTGCTGCGTTCTACCCAAAATGAACTTTCTTCCAAACTAAAGATCAGTGTAATGGAAAAACCATCCTCAGATCATTCTTTTCAGTACAGCCTTTCCTCTGCAGAACAACCAGTCAGCGTTTCTGGTCAGCAATTCAGCCAGGTGGAAACAGATCTCTCCCTGGCAAAAAAAAAGTCACTTCTGCAAATAAAACATTCAAATAATCACATGCACAGTTGTTAGATAAGTATCACTAAAGCTCAAAGACCTGAAAGTCAGGAAATACCAGAATTAAGACTGCTCAAATCAACTAATTCAGCTGCTGAATGCATATGCTTAACAATACAATCCTTGGCTAATTTACCACATACCATTTTTTGCTTCATCTTCCCTGTCTTATTCATTGCTTTCTGCTGAATTTTAAATCAGTTATACAAAATTATTTCTCTTGAACTTCTCATTTAATACGAAAAAGGAAGAAAATTTACATTTTCCATCTTTTTGGAAAGCCATGTCTTTTTCCACAGTTCTATTGATATTTTTGCTCGCAATTTGCCATAAAGCTGAGCTCATGTTACACATCTAACATGGAAAATTTCAAGCCCATTAGCTAAAATTTTGCAAAATTATAAACAAACAAAGATTTCTAGAGCGGGAAGCACCAAGCAGCATAACCAACCCCATATATATTAAGCTAGAAAAAGCCAAATACATCACATTGTAATATGCCACGTTTATCATATCAGAACTTCCTTGTATGAACCCAGAAAGCAGGATAACTCCACAAGGAGTGCCCTTTACTCCACAAGGGCAGCAACTGCAAGAACAACTTCTACAGCTTTCTAGTGAGCCTTAAAAATAATTCAGTTTAATTCAGGGAGGAAGTCACTTTCCCTGTATTTGCAAAACAACAGGAAAAACACTGCTAAAAAAGGAAGTCGTCCCTTTCAAGCCCTTTCTCTTCAGACTATCCCTTTCCTGGAGAAAAGATGGGAATGTCTGTCTTCCTATTTGTCACTGAGTCCAGTCTGGAACTTCCCTAGTGTCTGCCAGTGACATCTCCCTGGGAGCTTGATATGGTTTTGTGTATATTTGTATATATTCTATCTATTTCATTATTTCCTTTTTATTTTATTATTATTTCATTTGAGTAGTTTAGTTTTTTTTCTAAACTCATAAGTCACTTTATCTCTCTTCTTCCTCTCCTTGGAGCAAGAGGTGGGGGAGAGCATCTGTCGTCTTGTCATTGGCCAACCCGGCCAAAACCATGACAGGTAGTTACATTCCCGATAATATTTCATGTAGCACCTAACAGAGGACACGCAATGCATTTTCCACGCAATGCATTTTCCAGAAGCAGACACGTGCACTTTAGGAGGCGACAGAGGCAGCAACGAGCTGCGAAGAACAGCGCATATAACATGCGCTCTGCAACCCACTGACACAGTACCTGGCCATTATAGCCACTGCAAACGGTTTCCTGCCATGGCGTTGGACATGTCACGTAAGTTTTACTTATGCATCAGAATATTCTTTATTCAATACTGAAAACTGAGACTGAAATTCAATGAAGGCTATCACGGTGGAATGAGGACACTGAAAGGCTTGGATATTCTAGGTAAATAATCTTTCCTACGCTTTTGATTTCCTTTAAATAAATAATAAATAAAATAGAACTGTGTGGGGAGGAATTGCACAACTTCAACTATGAAAGCGAACAGAAAGACAGGTATTATTATCTGTACTTTTACCTGGTTCCTTCTGGTCTACATCTTCCACAGATGAAGGTTTTTCTGGTTCCTTTATTTTACTAGATGGAGGTTCAGTGCTTTGGTCAGGTTCTATCACTGCTCCTCTCCAGCTGCAAATACAAGGGATTGTAATTAAGACTTAATTTGATCACAGAAAGTCATGCAAATGAAGGAGACTTATCTCTACTTTTTCTTACAATACTTCAATAAGACGGGAGCTGGATTTTGTATCAAGGATGAAAATAACTATGTTGTGCACTAGATAATTTTTCTGTTCAAAGAGAGTACTTTTCACCAGAGAAATTTTACTGGATTAAGAAATGCGTCATACATGCTTTTGGAATTTCATTAAATATCTTGGCAATGGAATTTAAGAAAACTTCTAAAAATAACTAAAACACCTGAGAATGCTGTATAAGAAGTATTCTGTTATCTACCAGTTCCAAAATGATCACAGGAGCCACTAACACCAAACAATACCACACAAATGATCATTAAAAAATCATGAGTAAGCACACAGGATTAACCACTTAAAGTACTTGCTTTACTACCAAGGGGTTTGCAAGTCTTCCCTACCACCACAGATGTATAAATCAGTTTTTACAGGTTTTATTAAGAATCTCCTGAAGGAAAAGTCTTTCAGAATGGACTTCAAGTCAAGCCAAGTTCATCCCAAGATCAAACAATCAATCTCAACCATGCTGTTTAATGTATAGATATGTCGCCTTTGAGTTCTTGATATGCCCCCTAAAGGAACCAGGCTAACAGGACCTTTAAAAGCTTATATTGTTTACAGTCAGCATACCTTATGACCTAAATCCTATCATTTCATTTCTTACTTTTATTCTTTAAATTTGTAAACTAGTCTTCACTATGCTTTCATTGCTTTCCTAAGTTTTCCTGTTACCACCCATTTAACTCTACAAGTTATAGCGGAAGCACAGGAATAAAACATTTCAAGTCATTCTGAGAGATTTCAGATAATACCAACAGCCAAAATGCTGATGCAGGCACAGTTCTGATGCTATGATCAGCTCAGCTCTGCTGGTGCTCAAAAGGACACAAACACGAAAAAACAACCCAAGCCTAGTGTTCCAAATCTTAAGAACCTCTGCTGAACTTGTAGCGGTCTTTTCTATATCCAAGTTACATCCCTTCAGTAATTCCCAAATCCAAATATTTCAATCAATTAGGGAATAACTTTGTATAAATACAAACACAGCAGCATAGACCCTCTGTAAAAGATACTACTATATCTGCAAAAGGGGTCTTCGAACTGTATGATTAATCTTTTATAAGAAAGGAGTAAACGTGCACACAACTACATACATGTCTATGGCTTCTGCCAGTTCAGTTTGGGCTTAGTGTGTTTAGTGGCATCGTACCCCTAACCAACGCCGACGCTGGTATAATTTTCCAAGTCTGGCCCAGGACAAAGACACTTCTGACAGCATTATTGTATTGATACTGGTACATTAATATTTACCACAAAACAAACAGCAGAAACCTACAGATACTGAGAATTCTTCTGACTGTTAAGAGCGTCTAAGCACATTAGAAATACAGACAGCCTTGCAGGGCTCCAAAAGCCTCTACAGTTCTATAACGCAAAGAGTAAAAACAGAAAAGCTGCACATTCCCCGAAATTAAATAAATCGGCCTAGCAATATCAACAGCTGTCAGGCCAGAGCTGAGAACAAATACATGCAAGGAAATAAATCAACCTCAGGCACAGATAGCAAAAAGCCCTTACAATTTTCACTCCAACATGCAGTGGATCTTGGGGGGGAGCACTGTAACTTGCTGAAAACATTTCTACCTGATAACGGATTTTTCTGTTTTCTCTTCTTTATCAGCCTGGACCGGCTCTTCTACAACCCTGCTGGTACCATGTCGGGTCTTCAGCCTCACATCCCTCCGTGGTGGCTTGATCTGAAGATTGGGAGGACCTCGCCGAACATGAGGTGGTTTTGGCAGCTTCTGAGAAAATAAAGGAAAAAAAAAAGTGCTTGGTATGTTGCACAGATGGTAAAATTTCAAACCATAAATCAACAGCATTCCAGTGTTAAACATAACTTCAGACAAATCTTATTTTGATACCGTATCAGCATGCAAGTTCTGCCGTGAATGGAAGGTACGCTTAAAGACCTTGGGTTTTTGTTTGTTTTAAACATTCGGTAAAGTTAGACAGTTTTTAAGTTGACATTGATAAATTACTTTTAAACTACCTCTACTGATATCAAACAGTAATTTAACACAAGACACTGCCAAAGGACTGTAAAGATACTGGATTCCATCTTACTAGGCACAGCAAATTTTTGTTAGAATTAGCAAAAAGCATGCAAAAAAAAAAAGCTTACACAATGACAGAGTTAGGCAATACCAAGAATTACTATGCAGTAATGCATGTACATTTGTGCACAATGAGGGAAAGATTTAATACAAAATTCCGTATTCATTAACTGGAAATGCAACATATGCGTATGTACAGTAACCAGTATTCCTCTATTCCACTAATCTACACAGTTCATGTTTCTTTCCCGTTGCTTCCCCCACAAATGTAACCCTTCAAAACCTACTAACATCTGTTCTGTTTGCTGCTATTTTTCAAGCTACCAGAAAAGCTACTCCAATTCAGTGTGACATTGACCATATCCTTCAGTTCATATTCAGGCACGACTCTATTTAGGCTCCTCACAACAGCAAGACTGACATCCAGAGCACTCCAAGTCCAAACAAATTAATCATAGCAGGAAAGTGAAGCCTCAAGTAAGAGGTCACCATGACCTAAAGTCCTGGCACTCCTAATCCGTAATTAAGAAATAGTATACTGAACACTTAAATAAAAAAGGTAAAGACAAGAAATACTATACCAAAGCCCTTCCTGAGAGAAGAGCATTCCACCCAGAGCAGACTTATTGCAAGTTGTAACTCCTTTCTCCTCAACAACGGTTGGAACCAAGTGCTATTTGCAGCTTTCACAAACTCTTTGGGAGCTTTATAAAATTCATTTCTTCTCATAGTACCTGCGGTGAAAGATCTGGGTAGTCTCCAAGGTTGGCATCTGCTTTCTGGGGTGCTGGTAAAACAGCTGGATTTGCCAGCTTTAATCCAGGGATTCCTGGTTCCGTTCTCTGATCATCCAATGATTTGTTTGTTAGACCTAGACACACAAAACATCTCAGCACAAGGAATCAACAGTTTAGGCTCCATCTAGAAATTTATAACAGTTTGCCACATTCACATACTAGATGCACCTCCAAAACACTGATACACAGACACTAATTGTTAGAAAGAAAGTTCCTTTTGGTATTAACAACCTCCCTAATATACAAGGTGTCTGCTAAAAGGCACATGCTTTTTTAAAATTGCTATTATTTTAGCTTCTCAATACAGGCAGTAAGATAATATCAAAGTTAAATGTGCCTTCATATTGTAGAATTATTGGAATTTCTAATCTGATGGACAATCAAAACCAAGAGAGGATTGTCTTATTCTACTGTCTAGGTTTAGGTTACCAATATCTCTAGACAAACACAATAAAAAAAATCCCACAGCCTCCAAATCTTAATCAACTAAAACAAACCGTTGCTCTAGTCAAGATAAATAATGAAAAGGCATATGAAAAATATTTCCGATTAAGCAGAAACAAGTCATTGAAACACGTCACACAAAATCATCTCACAACTGCGCTTCAGTGGACACACCCTGTCATTGTCAATAAAAATTAAAACTAGTTACAAGAATTAGAACAATCTCTTAAATAGAACACCACAATCGAGTAATTCTGAGCTATACAAAACACATACTTTTCCACGGTTCCCCCATGCTTGTGTATGAAATGACTCCACAGACTGCCAAGAAGGCAAACAGGAAGAGAATTACACTCCTCTGTAGTCGAGACAGCTGCTTCCATTTCTTTAGGAGAGAAAATAGGAAGAGGAAGAACATTTAGCATGACATTAAGAGCCTACTCAGTCAAAAATAAACTCTTACCAGTTCATTCAGAGCAAGAAACACAGAATCGAGTAGGTTTAATTTTACCCTCTGTTTCCAACGGCAGATATCCATTGCTTATTTTCTTTCATGACAGAGAAAATAGAAACCTACCATGCTGGCATATGGCACAGCAGGCTGAGAGAAACATCAAAGAGACTTGCTGCAAGAGCCTCAGACTGCCAAGTGCCGACATTCCCAAAGAGCACTACTGTGCGCTGACTTTCATCACAACCTTCGCTGGCTGACCTGTGCATCTGTCCAGATGTCAACTGGGAAATAAATAAAAGAGCCTCTTTCCTCCCTTCTGACTGGGGAGGTACTGCAGAACACACATGCGAAATAAGAAATAGAAGAAAGTGGTAGAAAAACTAAAAATGTTACTGCAACAAAGAAGAAAACTCAAAATAAGCTAAGTATCAGTCACTGGACAAGAAAAGCCAGGCATCCCGCCCCTGACAAACACATGTGGAACTGTCACACAGAATAGGTCCTGCCACCACAAATAAAGTCACCAACCCACAGCAACATGAAAATGAAGTAAACCAACAGAACAACAAACAAGACAAAACCACAATGTTTTCAAGTTTAGTCCTGGGCAAAAATGTGTTTTTAAAACGGAGGTATATAGAATTAAATCACCAAAAGTCAGACAGCAAATGCTCTATTAGCCTGAGAGAGAAGTTTCCTCCATTTGGAGAGAAAGCAGTTGCAGTTAAACATTAACTACTAAATGACCACTTTTTTTAGTTTTCTAACAGTCCTACCAAAATTCACCATAGCAGCATTTTGCTTCTAATTACTTGTTTGGGTGTACAGAGAGGGCACTTCAGTGCCAGTGCTACACTTGGGAACAACCTGCAGTTTCCTACAAACCACTCTACACCCCACAGCACTTCCCATAGTCCTCATCCTCTTAATAACAACCAGAAGCTGCAAATGTTTCAGTGAAGAACTGTCAATGTGCCCACACTGCCGAGCCCCAGCACACAGTTCCTGTTTTCCTCCCACACTGCTGACAGTACAGTAACCCTGTACAGCAATCCTGTACGCCCTTCCCTACTCACACCGCAAGATGCTGATCCCACTCCTTCACCTTTGGCTCTACCTGCACAGCCAACTGCATCATCATCTCCCTACTGCAGAAGGATGGTTGAAACCCAGCAGCCCTGTGTTTCCTCAGGGTAGAACGGGAAAAGAGACATTGACTGTGGTGTCTTGGGATGGGTAGGAATGAGGCACAAGAATACATGAGGGCATTCACCACCATCTTACTTTTTTTTTTTTCTGACAAAGAATAAGGATAAAAGGAAGGGTGAAATATCTTGTGCCCTGTCCCCACATTTCCCTATCTGTTAGTAAGAGAGAAGCTGCCATACTGTGTCCCTAAACAAGTTCTTCATACGCTTCATCTGGCCACCTGTAAAGCCTCTATAGGTGGCTACCCCTCATCTCCTATCTACAAGGGTTATCTTGTCCCTTTGACCCACATTTTCGCACCCTGCCTCTCCAGCCCAAGACT
>VWZL01002503.1:12204-34006 GCA_013396915.1 Stercorarius parasiticus
CCCGGCGGGAGCGTGGGGGATCGTCCTCCGCACCGCGGGCGGGGAGGCGGCGGCCGTGGCCCTCACCGCCTCATGCAGCGCTAGTGCCGCGGGGGCCCCGCACCGCCCACCCGCCGAGGACACGGGGCGATGCGGCCCTCGGTGTGGGCCTGGTCCGAGCCCGAGCAAAGCCACCAGTCATCCTGGCACCGGCACCTCAGGGAGCAGGGGGTGGTTCAGGGCTGAATTTCTTTCACTCCTTCCCTTTGCTGGCCCTCACTTTACCTACTCTCACCACGCAGCCAGGCCCTGCCCAGCAAGGACTTTACTGGCCCTTGCGGGAAATCATAAATTGGTTCGGGTTGGAAGGGACCTTAAGGGTCATCTAATTCCAACCCCCCTGCCCTGGGCAGGGACACCTCCCACCACACCAGGTTGCTCCAAGCCCCGTCCAACCTGGCCTTGAACCCCTCCAGGGATGGGGCAGCCACAGCTTCTCTGGGCAACCTAGGCCAGGGGCTCACCACCCGCACAGTAAATGAGATGTAAGGAAATGCTGGGAGCGATCACTTTTCCTCTGTGTTGTGAGATTATAATACAGAGATCAGCCACAGAAATATTGGCCTGAAAGAAACAAATGGAAACGTGCATGCGGGAGGTCATTGGGGAAAACAACTCAATGACAATTAACAGAAGAGCCTGCACACTCCCATCAGTTGAGCTCAGGAAGGTGCAGCTCCCACCAGCCTGGAGAACTGCTCTGGTAAGGCCAAAGCACCAGCCAGGCAGCAGAAGACACTGTGCCCCGACAAAAGGAGGATGCACTACAGACACTACTGCTCCTCCTGCAGCCCGCCAGGAAGGTGAGCACAGCCAAGGAAAACCCCAAACAACGTGGACTCCAAGAGGACAGAGAAGAGCTGCCTAGTGTCATTATCACCTGCCAGTGAGAACCCCAGAGACACATCTGACAGCCGGCATTCCTCATCCTCCACATCACACACACACGGTCCTGGGCAGACAACGTGGGAACACAGGCCTGAGAGCAGACAACCGAAATCTGTGAGAGGATGTGTGTGAGTGAGTGAAAAGCAACTTAAGTGGTTGTGTAAATAAATCCATAAGATCTGGCACTGAATTTTGGTACTCAGCAGCATCCACTTGTCCCACACAATTCCTTCCCTCACCTGCTTCTCCACTGACCCCCAGCCCTTCATCACTGCCTGTGCCAACAGTTCTCTGCATCTTCACTGGGGTGGCGGAGGGACGTTATCAGTGGGCGCAGAGGAATAGGGAAGAGCGCTGTTTAGTGATGTACATACACTTTCAGGGCCACACAGGGACTGTGGTTTTGTACTAACCATTACTTTTAGACCAGGTTCATAATCCAACAGGAAAAAGAAAGCATTGAAGCAGCTGCTTTAAGACTACTGCTTTACTGGCACTGAATTCACCTTCAGCTGCGCCTATTCAGTGAACATGCATCATTTAGGCCTTTAAATTTGAAATCCACCTCACACTAGATTTCTAGATAAAAATGAAAATAGGGTGTTTTTCTGAGCATTTAATGATTAAAAAAACTAAGCAAGCAAACAATTCTGGTAGATATGAACACTCCACATAAAGAAGCTGAGAAACAAATTTAACAGAAGCCTGAAGCATGCATTCAATTTTTAGTATTTATTTTCCTATTACAGGAAACTACTGATTCATGTAGGTTAAAAACACATTAAAAACCCCAGCAGCTTTCATATGGGTGCCAAGAGAGAAACATGGGGTGAAATAGGTAAGGAAGGAAGAATATCTACTTCTGACCTTTGCTGGGTTCAGCACTAAACCCCCAAAAGAAAGGACAGTCTGTCATTTGCAAAAAATTACTAACTTCCCCTACTGATTGTTCTATAAATAGAACCCTGTTTAAAAAGTGCCTGTCAATGGGAAGCCGAGCAAAAGCTGCACCACAGCAAGTGCTCATTACCTACACAACAGCTGCGAAAGCCTGACTCAGCTCCAGATCACTCAAATCTACTTTAAATAAAAGAAAACCACACACCACCCACAATTAAACTCCCTCCCCTCAGTAAACTGAGTTGAAAAGCTTGGGGAAAAAAAAATAAATAGGATTGCAGGCAAGAACAGAGCCTCTGTTTTCTGATGAAAAATACATCCCACAGTGTCAACCCCCGTCAGGAATTACCCCCTGCTGAGTTCCACGTCCCCCTGCACATCTGAAGAGTGGGCACTACAGCCTCCAGCCATACTATCAGTGACACTGTCTCAGTGTCCTGCAGCTGTGGTGACAACACCCATGACATGTAGGGACAAAGACAACAAGTGTATATTCCTCATGGACAAGAAACACAGACAGACACATAGAAATGTAACAGTAACATCTTTATTGTAAAAATGCTTAATGTCCAAGAGTTTCTAGAGTACTACAGGACCTCCCTTTGTTTCAGGTACTTTTTTCATTTCATAATGCATAAGAATTATTTTGTTACATACAGGAGAGATTACTTATTTTTTTTAACATTCTCTCAAGATTCTTTCTATGTTCCAGTTTAAAACGTGAGGAGTCACAGAAAAAAACTCCAACAGACAAGGCATTCAGCATTCTAATTCAGCTTCTCCTTGAAAACAACCTCTAAAAACCATGTCAGCAGCTCAGCATACACATGATTAAAGCACATTGGAACTGACGTTTCAAAAGAGAAAGCACTTTAGAAAGAGCAAAAGAAATATCCTTTATAGCACAGTGCAATTTAAAATGAGCGTGTACCTGTACCAACAAGCAATACTCACAAAGATACAACACAATTTGTTCTCAGACATAAAACTTGACTGACAGGAATGGAATGACCCATAAAACACTGCACGAAAACAATTACAGAATTGAGTGTCAAGAAGAAATACTTAATTTATACTAAAAATGGGAATTACTGGCTGCACATGCAAAATGAGGTAATCAGAACTGTCATTAGCTGGTTTGCATGTGCAAAAGGCTCATTACTTAGGTGCATGCAGATACACTCTATACCTGAAAACTCTGCCATTGACATTTAGATGCTTTCTTTGGCAACCATGAGCCTACTTACAAATTGTATTTACTCTCAAAGCCATTTTTATACTTCCCCAACATTCTGTATACAGCTTCACGTCAGGAATTACAGAAAGCCACGTAAGTTACTTAAAAGATTTATGTTTAATAAAAAAGCACTGGCAATTCCTCTGCAGAGGCACATACATGATGTAACAACATTCCAGGTGAGGCATCTTCCTCCACACCTTCCTTAACGCCCGGTTTAGGGTAAAAGTATAGAGTGCTCCTCTAGCAAAGGTCACCCAGCAGCACAGCCAGAGCACCCTCATGAAGGGTGGAAGGACTCTGGCGTGTCCAGTGCCGGCGCCTGCCTGGCGCAAGCTTGCAGGGCAGCATCCAAAGGCTGAACAGGAACAATCAGCTGTGGATCACAGCCACCCTGGGATCCCTTGGACAGGGCTGAGTTCACAAGCTAGATATGTTCTGGCAATTAGCGTCCTTAATTAGCTGACACTTTACCTTATGGTTAATAATATATTTAAAAGGAAGGCACCTAAATAATTATTTCATAAGTGAAAGAGTGATGGAAAACTAACTGGCCAGAAACTGTAGAAGCAGAGGCCGGTGTTTTACTGTGTACGCTGGTTATGCTGAGATTAAGTCTTTTTTTGGTTTTGGTTAAGCATTAAATTCTACCTCTTATTACTTTCAGGCACTTTTAAAAAGAGTCCCCCTTTGAGAGATATGGTATACATTAAACAGAAAACTGAAAAGCAAAATAAATGTTTGTTATAGACAGGAAGAGCAGAGGGTTGTTGCGAAAAAAATTCTCATCATCTATTTCTTTTTTTTTAATTAAAAAATACAGGTCACTACGGCTGTAAAGAGCAATCAGACTACGCTGCATATTTACTTATGTTTTCTTGGAATGGCACCAGCGAGCCTAGATATACAAACCAGTCTGTTCTGCTTGGGAAAAAAAACCTCAGGCAACGCATCCACACAGCATCATCCCTACCTACAGCAGACTCTCTGTGCGAGCTGGTTAGAGGACGCAATTGCTGAATTGGATCTTCTAACCAGCACAGGATTAGGGAAAAGATGGATCAAACTGATTCTTCAGTTGTGCACACAATTTAAAAATAAAACCAAAAAAACCCTCAATCCCACCAGCACAAGGAAGATACCTAACAAGGCACTGAAGAGATTTCATCTTCTTGAAAGCAAAGCTGATTTATTAGGCCATGACTGGCTCTTTTACATAATTGTATGCACAGCAAATAAGAAATATAAAATCTGTTTGGTACCCGCAAGGTATTCATCTTGATTCACATCCAAGTCTACAAAACAGACTGAGGTAAAAGGCATAGCCTTCAAAGTTACCAAACAGAATTGGTGAGCACGCATGTGTGTGTAAACACAGCTGCTGCAAGGATTTGGCATCAATCTGATGCTGCGAAGCAATTTTTTTTTTAATAACGCACTTCATACCGACATTTTAGTAATGTCAGTTCTTATAATGGATCTGACAGACAGACATCTGATTTGAGGGGGAAAGGCCTCCCTCCTCTTCAAGAGTTTCCTAGCATTTCCGCTTTGTTTTCATCGAGTACAAAGGGCGAAGGGAAGTCTTTGTTCTTCATGTACGCCTCCAGACCCTGAGAACGTGTGAAAATAGTACCGTTAGGTGGTAAATGCATCAGACTGGTTACCTGCACTATTTTTAAGTCTACGTAATCAAAAGTTAAATGGTCTCGGGAAGGACAGACAACAGCAAGAGTTTCCCCAGAGCAGAGATGGAAAGCGTTTCATCCCCAAGCCTGGAGTTCATAAAGGACAAGCACCGATGAACCATAAAACAACGGATCTCAGAAACAAGCTTCCTGGGGAGGGGCAGGCATGGGAAGGTGCGTCATTAACTCACATTAGAATAATCCTAGCAAAGAAATGTCAACTTAAATTGCCTTGTTTTCATTCTGTTCTCACAACCCAGTCGTAACTCATCACAATTGACTGTGATGAGTTTGCTACCTGCCTGCAGAAACCTAGCAAAAATGTAAAGTTTTATGACCACTCTTCCCCACAGTGCCCACACATCCTCCTGCAATCCACTGTTTCTCACCCTGTCTGTCCAACACAGGGAAGCTCCTCTTCTCACTACTGAATGGAAGCAGCTTTCCCAGGACCAATTATTTTCAGAGGGACAAACTTGAGAAATCCGTTCTAAGACGTGGCTTCTCTAAAGCCAACGCACGTGTCACTTCTCATTCACTCACCACGGGAGACAGACACAAATTAGCATACAACTGAATACAGTGACCCCATGGATTTTGTAATTTGAATATTCTGCACTTTTCATTCAGAAGATCTCAAAGTATTTGTGAGTCTCAATGAAACTGTGCAGCCTTGTTGCAAATCTCATTTTACAGATGGCTAATACTGAGAGTGAACAAACTGCTGAAGAGTAAACCATAATGGAACCATGAACAGAACTCAGAGTCCAAGTCCTAGTTCCCTTGATCTTACCCCTTCCCAGCAAGCCCAGGCTAAAGAAATCCCCCATCTTTGGAAGGAAGTCAGATGCATACCTGCGCACTCTTAAAAATACCTCCATAGTTATACTCACCTCTCCAAAGTAAGACACTAACGGAGAAATCTCACACACAGCTGGAGGATCTTCAGTTCCTGAGAGACTAGGGAAGAGAACACAGGATTAACCTCTTGCTATGCTTAAAAAACAGGGCATCTTCTTCAAAGGATCATCAAGAACAGGATATCCAGAAGCATAAGACATTTGATATATTCACATGCACCAGACATTATTCAAACACAAAGTGTGAAAATAAAACAGAATTAGCAGGTCCCAAACATTTCTCATCAAAACAAGAACATCGCTTTTATAGAGGTGCTTTTCAAGTAAGATGAACAGCTTGTAGGTTTATTAAACTATGAGTTGAAGAAGTAATAGCCCCACAGAGTAAAAGCAGCTTCTTCATTCAGTGTGATGCAGGAAGAATCTGAATTGGTAATTGCTGTAATAGCCAATCCCTAAGCCCACCTGAGAATCTTGCTGGGCTTTAAGCACTGGGGCTATATTCAGAAAACTGGTAAGAACTACAAATTACAATTCCTTGGGCTGGCTAAATCCAGAATGATGGAAAAGGTTGCCCCTGCCTAACAAGCTCCTATAGGAGTCAACTCACAACCCAAAGGGCAGGAATGTCTGCCAGAGATAAATTCCAGAGCACTGTGCATTACTGTGTAGAGCACTCACGATCACAGATGGAGCAGGAGCTGCAACGGACATTACTCTGCGTGTTCAGAAAAGACCAGCTGAATGAAAACCATGCCAAGTCACCTTGTGATCAAACTAATGCCTGGTCTTGTAGAGCACAGTACATGCCATTACCCAGCTGGCACGGTTGGGCAGCCACAGGCAGAGAAGCTGCAGAGAAGGTCACAGAGGTTCATACCTGAGTTTCTCCGGTATCCTGCAACCATTTTCATCCAGAAATCCGGCCCCAGCCTTGAGAGCCCAGCGGTAATGCTGGGCCAGGAGGGCTTGCCGAGCAGTGGTAGGAGTGTCTTTGTCAGCTGTGTCTGCATTTTTTAGTGGCGAGAACTCCTCTTCTCTCAAAACTTCAAATGCCACAAAATTCCTACCAACAAAGGGGAGAAAACAGTGATAATGAAAAACAAAGCTAACCATCAGCCCTGTTGATACAACAACTTTCATGGGGACAGGCTCATATATATTTTAGGGAGCATCAATGTATGCAGCCTGGGACAGTCAAGCTAAGGGAAACCCACCTCCCATCTGAAGAGCGAAGAAGTACCAGGGCTGTATGACGGAAAAACACAAGAAGCCCAGTCTCTTTGGGAAGCTAACAGCAGCCTCACGACCCTCCAGAGCTGTGCACAGGTGAGAGGAAAAGCAAGAGTTCTCCAGAGATCCCCCAGAAACCTCCCCAGGCACTAGGAGACTCATGCACAAAGAGCCTCAGCTGAGAACACGGCAAGCTGGAGAGAGCAGTGATGCCTGAAGCTCGGACCCAGCGCCCAGCTGTGTGGTTCCCATCAGAGCACCGCAACCCTGCTCCAAGAAACAGCCACTCCACTTGGGAGCCTGTAGGCAAGGATCAACCGAAGACACCAGTTCCCAGGGATGAATAAGCAATATGGGAGGATTCACAGTTGAATGTTAGGTACAGATGTTTACCAGAAATGGGAATGCAATCAAAAATCCCACAGCAGCATCTGTGCGTTTCTGCATTTCACGTGTGAAGAGCAGCTGCCAAGCTGGTTTTGCAGTGTTATTAAAAAAGCCCAAGGAATCACTGCTTGCAAATGAGTCCTCTCAAAGCTCAGAACTCAGCACTGTTTCCATCACAATGGTTTTGCCTTTGGTTCTTTGCTGAACATGTGTCAGGAAATGGAGACCAGTTCAAACCTTGAGCTCTTTATCTTAAAGTAATCCTCTAAAAAGAAAAATACTGTTCCAAACAAAGATAATTCAGTTTGTCTGCGGTCTCTTTTTGCCATTTATTTAAGCCTAAACCAGAAACTTTATTGCTGAATTCGAGACCTTGGAAAATAGGTATTATAAGAACACTTACGCTAAATCCCTAAATTATTGAAGTCCCACATTCCCCAAACACTAAGTACCCCTGACTGCGCTAACACTACATCACAGCGCTCCCAGCTATGTTTTAGAGCTTGGCAAGTCAACACTGACAGTTCCCCACAGCAACAGTAACTCGGCCCCACAGTGCTTAAGCAACCTGGTTTTGGAGCACAAAGGGTGTGGGCTGAGGGATTTGGGTCTCTTCAGTCTGGAAAAAAGATGGCTGAGGGGGGATCTTATCAATGCTTATAAATACTGAAAGGGTGGGTGTCAGGAGGATGGGGCCAGGCTCTGCTCAGTGGTGCCCAGCGACAGGACAAGGGGCAACAGGCACAAACTTGAACATAGGAAGTTCCACCTAAACATGAGGAGGAACTTCTTTCCTGTGAGGGTGGCAGAGCCCTGGCACAGGCTGCCCAGAGAGGTGGTGGAGTCTCCATCTCTGGAGACATTCCAAACCCGCCTGGACGCGTTCCTGTGCCACCTGCTCTGGGTGACCCTGCTCTGGCAGGGGGTTGGACTGGATGATCTCCAGAGGTCCCTGCCAACCCCTACCATTCTGTGATTCTGTAACACCCATCAAAAACCAGAGCTGCAGTTGCCATGGAAGCCACAATCCTGAAAGACCCGATTTCTGTGAATCGGAATACTCCAACATGGGCTTGTATTAAACGTTGGCTTTGCACCTGATTTCTTTTTTTTTTTTTTCTCTTTCAGAGGGCTGTCAGAGACCAGGCCAGCCAACACATCCTCAGCTCCCAAACAGTTCTGGGAGCACGGTCAGAGCAGGCTGGCTGCTGCTGACCACCCTGTGACTGCATTGGGAGCATGTTGTGCTGGAGCTTGGTGTAAACACAACAGCCTTTCTAACAACCCACAAACCACACACTCCCTGGCAAGGTCTGTTACAACCTAGAGTCATTTAAACAAACATTGAGAAAGGGAAGAAAAAAATAAAATCATGTCTACCACTAACTTAGAGAACTGGAACACATCAAACACAAACTTCTCCAGCTTTATCCCGTTCGGTTTTAGCGGTTTTACCAGATTTCCCTCCTCGTCAATGTAGGGCACCTTCTTTATGGCTACGTGATGCCTCAGCTGCGGCTCGTATTTCCTGCAAAAGGAGAAGAAACAAGTTCATTTACTTTGTGCCCATTTAGAAAAAAGTAGTACTCTTCTGGGAAGCAGATGGTTTATTGCTGCTCTGGGTCATCTCTCAACTATTGTGGGTGTTGCTCTCTCCAAATTGATCCAAGTCACACCGAGGAAACACCTTGCTGAGCAGAGCAGCCCATCCAGCGGTACTCCCTGCACCAGTGGGACATGACAGGGTAAAGCAAGAGGAGAGGGAGGACCCCGTGTCGAGCTGAAATTGCAGGCAGAGATAAAAAAAGGTAACCCAAATTGTTATCTGACCAGGATGACAATGGAGCAGAGCAGATCCCTCACAAAAGGGTGGATCAAGCTCTTCAGGAAGGTCGTATCCCTGCTCGCTGAACCCCCAGCATCACATCCTCATCTCCCAACATCAAGGTGCAGAGTCCTCCCCCAGCTTCACCCTCTCCCCCAGCTCCGTTGTCCCAAGGGATGGCATGGGTGACACTCCCACTGAAAATCCTCAGTGTGGGGCTGCATCACTGACCACGTCACCGAGCACACCGCAGCCCATATGGCTGCTCACCCTTGCAGGCCCAGGAAGGTCACGCATTGGTATAGCTCAACCGATTTAGCTACAGCAAAGCATGCAACCTCTTCATTGGGCAAGGCCTGAAGAGCATGCTGGGGCTGTCAGAAAGGGCATACAGCTGTTTCAAACTGTTTGGAGGAGAGGGGAGGTGAAGAGCAGAGCAAGAGGTACCATAACTGAAATTACAGTGGGAAATGGGAACACCCCCCTCTTGGAGGCATTTCTGGGCTGCACAGCTGCCCAGCAGATCTGCTGGAACTTACTGGGCCACCATCTCCAGGAACTCAACCGTGAAGAAATGGTTGCAGATATTGCCAGTGCTGTACGTCAGCCCCCCATCAGGGTTTCGCTGCTGTGCAGTCTCCAGGCTGATCTCACTGTACTCCACCACCTGGTAGACGCCATCCACACAGCACACCACCCCAACAGGCTCTGTGGGGTAGGCCTTCTCCACCACCTGCAGCCACGGGACAGAGGGCTATTTTACAAGGAGGAAGAAAATATCAGCACTACTCCAACTCCCACTTACAAACGATCCTACAGGACTGCTGCACGCTGACCCTTCAGCACCTCAGGAGCACAGGCAGGGCAGTGCTGGGTGTATGGAGTAGCCTGGAGGCACATTGTGCCCAACAACTGGTAATAAAATCCAGTACTCGACTGCTAAATTGCACAGATGCTCAGAAGACAAAGCAATTAAAAGAAACCAGCATACTGTGGGGCACTTTTCTTATCAAGGACTGGGACCTGGCATTAAATGAAAAATGTTTGCAGCTATTAGCCTTCAGCTCCCTGTTTGCATGAACACTGTTATTGATTAAATATAAATCTCTCCTCAGTCACCTGCTGCTTTAGGGTGATGTCCTGGTTTGAGGCAAAACAAAACCAATTCAGTGTCCAGCCCAGCCCAAACCAGGATAGATGACAAAACCAGGCTGGTTTGGCTTTCCCCATCTTCCACAGTGGGGCATAAGGAATGCCTACGTTAGACTTGAAGGTGCATTTATAAAACACAAGGCAGTCCAATATGGCTTCTATATAGCCCAAGTGCCTTTGCAGAAAGGGCAGGGCACAAAGGGGAAGCAATTCCAGTTTGTAGTTTCCTGTGCAGTTACAGTCCCTGCTCTAATTGAAGTTTATTTTCCACAGCACTCTAGGAAGAGGGGAGGAGGACACCCACAGGTAGGGATTCTGAATGCAACGCAGGCAGCAAGCAGCTCCTCTGAATCTGCTTGAAGTGTGCTGTTGAACAGAGGGCTGAACACCCCGGTTCTTCTAAGCTCACCCCAGCCAGCAGCTTCCAAGTGTAATCAGACCTTAACCCTCTGTGGGAAAATGGCCCAGCTTAGCATCACCTCACCTTTGCACCGCAATCTGCCCCTTTGGAAACACAGAAGCCTATGAAGACTGGATCTGCCATTTTCACGAGGATATTGTCCACACAGTATACATGCACATACTGGATTCCACGCTGCTTCATGTCATCCAAGATCTTATTATCCACCAAAGCACGGTATAAGCCACCATTGCCATCTACAATGCAAGAGAAAAGAGAAAGCCCTGGTTAATTAGTGACTTCACAGCTTTTTTGCGGCTAAGAGCAAAAGCTGAAAGTCCTGAACAAACTTTCTTTAACAGGAGAGCAGGGAATGCTTTCTAGCCAAGAGTCAGTGCTTCCAGATTCTACTTGCCGCTCTGCAAAACAGTTCAGGCAAGGCTGTTCCCCTCCAGGCCCCAGCTCCCTCACCTGCAGCATGGGACCGTGGGGACCAACCTCACAGAAAAGCGTTACAGGACTTTATGAAGCCTTATTCTCAGAGGGTAAACACTAAAGGGCAAAACATTACGCAGAGGGTTGGAAAAGCTCGTTACATTTCTTCTCTTCCAGTGCAGAGCAAAAGCATAATTAAAACTCAGCCTGGAGAAAGAGACTAAAAAAATCTTATTCTCTGTTTATCTTCACCACGCAACTTCCCAATGCCTTTTTAAAGGTTTGAACTGCAGCTGCACAAGACACCTGCACATTTGTCCATCACAGATCGCCCTTTCATGGTTCCTCCTTTGACACCCCTGTCAGCTCAGGAAAACCACTCTGAGGCCGCAAAACTGCATCACTGCAATATGGCCCCAACCAGGCTGCCTCCACTGAGTTTCTTATGGTGTCCAGATTAAGAGAAGAAAAGAACTTTACTTGGTGAGACACTGCAATTCATTTTGGAAAGAGTAAATGTTCTTGCTGCTTTTTTACCCGTTTCCAGCCTCAAATAGGAGCCCAGCTCCTGACAGCTTCACGCCTGGGAGGCAGCCCCCCAGAGACCTCAAGCACAGTCCTGCTGACGCACGTTGTTCCTAACCTGCACCACTCCTAATCCTGCCAATACTCCCAGGCTTCCATAAAAAACATGTGCTGTGGGCAAATCTCCAGCAAGAACTAACCAGAGATTGCTACACTATTGATCGCCAGCCTGAAACACTTTAATTGAACCCTCCCACGCTAATCAGAAGCATTAACACTGACCTCCATTGACTACTCCATGTGCCAAGGCTGGCTGACAGCTAATAACAATTATCAACGTATATTCCATCACTGTACCATGTAAGAGGGAACAGCAGGGTACCTGGAGCCATAGCAATTTTCCCCTTCTCCTCCAAGATGGCCTTCCCATCAAAGGTGACAGCGGGCAGCATCCTCTGTTCAAACATGACCACGTTGGATCTATCCAGGTTGAAGTAGTTGTGTTCTACAAAGAACTCCTCTGTCGGCCCCAGCGTGAACTCACTTGTCATGATATACCTGGGAAGGAATGGGTGCTGAGCAATGAGCAAGAAAAGCACAAGCAAAAGACAAAACTACAAATGAAACATAAAAAGGAGGAAACTTGAAAGTGTTAAATGAGAAACACTGCAGTATCCTGCGGTATGCAACCAAGATGGAGAGTTCTCCTCCAGAGATCATCCCACAGGAAGGCTGCACAGGGTCTCGTGCACGATTCTACCCACAGGCTTAGCTCCAACCACGGCAGAAGAGCCTTTCCCTAAATGTGAATGACATCTGGATACACAAATGAGCTGGAAAACAAGGCAAAGGACACTACAACAGCCTCGTTCACCCTAGATTCGAGCTGATGTTAAGTTTCTTAAGCTTAAAGAAGCATTGACCAGCACAAGGTGCTGAGAACGAGCTGCGAATCCCCAGCAGCTCAGTATGCCAGCACCTCTTCTGTGCCAAGGCAAACAGCCGCATTTTCAAATGTTGGCTGCATGATTTGTTTTTCTCTTAAGTTTCTCTGTTTCCTCCTCTTCTTCCAGCTCCATTGCTGCTGTCTCTTCCTCCAATATCTTCCTTCTTCAACACTGGCTAAGGGACATCTTCATCATCTACCTGGCAAGCACTTCAACAGCTATCGGCATACAAGGTCCTCTGCCAGCGTGCCAGGGGTATCGCTTCCTTGCACAGGAGAGCCTGGACCTCACACTCCCCCTGATTTACACCTTTGCAGCACAGCACAGCCTGGCCTCTGGTGTACTGTAGCAGCCACCCGCCCTCTCAGTCCGGGGAGAGGAACTTTGTCAGCAGATGTTGTACCCTGCGAACACCCATCCTGGCTTCCAGCAGCACCGGGGATGGTGCATTTGCAATTCAGGCCATGCATGCATGGCTTCAGAAAGAAACACAATATGGATTCAAATCACCTTTGATCTCCAATTTGTAAAACAATGTGCTACCCTGAAGACCTCAGACACCTGCTCTTTCACTCTTCCCCAGCCTGGCTCAGACCAGTGATTTCATAAAGGTATCTCTTTGTAGTCTAACGAAGACCACTTAGCCGAAAACACTCCAAGCAACCTGTCACAGTGCCTTCCTCTCTCTCACCCACCACATCCCGTAGGGAATTCATATTCTGCACCTTGCACAGAGCTAGCCTCTTTTGAAGCCTGAAGGCTTTTGAAAGCTAGGAGCAGCCAGGAGAGACAGCAGAGAGCTGTAAACAACAACAGTGGGAGGTGGCCTGAAAATGGAGCACAACAAGCATTTACTACTGCGAGGAGAAGAGCTTTTTTTGCTGCAGCAGAGATTGCAGGCAAGGGGAGGCAGGGGGTCTTGGAAGGTGAGCTCTAGGCAATCTCTCCCTCCATGCAGGAATCTGAGGAAGCACAGCACAAATGGATGAAAACTCTTGCAAAGCATCTGAAACAGGCACTGGAAAGTGCTGTTTGTAGTGTTGTCAGGGACTGTTCTTGAAAAGACAGCATGGTACAGCAGTTAGGGTAGTGGTCAGTGATTCAAGGGCAGTGCTCAGTCCCTCAGGTCTGCAGACATGAACCCGCCACTTCCCACTCCTGCGCACCCTCCCCCAGCTGCTGGCATCACACATCCTGCTGACAAAAGGCTCTCCCCTGACGCGTCTCCGTACGGCACCCAGCAAAGTGCTTCTAGAAGACAACATGGGCAAGACTGCAATGCAAAGAGCCCTGCACAGTAGGTCTATGGCTCCAGGTCACCTACCAGGGGACGGCACACTTGCAGTGGTGTCTCTGGCCAGCGAGCTGCTCCACTTTGCGGATTCTTTCTGCTTGGATCTGATACAAGGTCTTGCCACTGGGCAACCCCACATTGTACATGCCCTTGGGATAGCTCACTCCCAGGCGAGTTCCTTGTCCTCCAGCCAGGAGCAGCACTGCCACCTTGTTCTGCGAGATCTGATGCAAGCCTAAATGGGAGATAGAACCCCAAGGGAACGTAAGAACCACAAAAGTAATCAACACCCCGTGCTCTTCTCCTGAGCCTTTCTGCAGAGCTCAGGCAACAGCCAGAAGCTGTCAGTTCAGTGTCCGCTGCTGGCAGTTCAGAGAGAAATACAATGCTGCATGCAATACAAAAAAATTCATTTCGCCTCTTCGATGCAGCAGTTTCCTCTGTCCAGAGAGGTGGGGAACGTCCCTTAATGTTTTCAAGGCTTAAAGGTCCCTTAAGGTTTTCAAGGATAAAGCCACAGCTTACCTGACCTAGGGTGGGGTATGGTCCTGTTCCAAATAAGGGTTGGACTACAGACCTCCAGAGGTCCCTTATCACCGGTATTTCTACATTCTAAATAAGCAAAGTCTCATCATTTTCAGTAAACCATGGGCACTTCTGCAATCTGCCTTAATCAACTATCTCTACTTGTGCTTCAGCTTCTGTTTGGCTGCAGTCAGGACTAATAACACAGCCAAGGCTGCAGAAGCCACAACTCCCACAATCTAATTAAAAACAGTATCATTTCTCCCAACAAACCAGGAGAGTCTAGGACTTGGGGAAGAACCAGACCACATAATAAACACCCAGCTCATTGTCTTTGTTCCCTGCCTTCTCTCAAGCCAGTAACACCGTAACGACTGACAACCACGAGAAAGATTTTTCCTTATGTGCTGGTTTTGGCTGGGACAGAGGTAATTTTCTTCATAGTAGCCAGTATGGGGCTGTTTTGGATTTGTGCTGGAAACAGCATTGGTAACACAGGGATGCTTTAGTTATTGCTGAGCAGTGTTGGCACAGCATCAAGGCCTTTTCTGCCTCCCACCAGGGAGGGCTGTAGGTGCACAGAAAGCTGGGAGGGGACACAGCCGGGACAGCTGACCCCAGCTGCCCAAAGGGCTGTCCCACACCATAGAGCATTATGCTCGGCATGGAAAGCTGGGGGAAGGAGAAGGAAGGGGGGGACGTTTGGAGTGATGGCATTTGTCTTCCCAAGTCACCGTTACGCGTGATGGAGCCCGGCTTTCCTGGAGATGGCTGAACACCTGCCTGCGATGGGGAGCAGTGAGTGAATTTCTTGTTTTGCTTTGCTTGTGCACAGCTTTTGCTTTCCCTATTAAACTGTCTTTATCTCAACCCATGAGTTTTCTCACTTTTACCCTTCCGATTCTCTCCCCCATCCCACCTGGGGCAAGTGAGCGAGCGGCTGCGTGGTGCTTAGTTAAATCTGTGCTGGTGTTAAACCATAACACCTTAGGGAACACTTTGTGTTCCTCCAGGAATGTACTGAGCTCTGGGACTGCCCAGGTCAAAAGCCACAGCTCTGCTGCTGCTCCCAGAGCCTTTTGCAACCTAACACAAGAAGTCAACGACACACGGCCGAGCCTGCCACTGCTCCGGGCAGTCCAGGACAGCCCGTGCTTCACCCCAACCTCCAGGGAGAGGACAAACAGCCAACTTTTAACCACATCTGGGACTAAAAAAATTCCTGACTTGGACTGAAAGACACAGGGACCACAGATACTGAATTAGAAAAATAGCAGGATTGTTTTTATGCTCGTCTTTAAATAATTGGCTGTTTAAATAAGCAATAGAGGGGAAAATACCAATTTCTGCTTGAACAACCTGGCTTGGTTTTAATTCTGCTCAAAAATCTAGCTTTCATCAATACGAACAGACATAAGTCATCCATGACATTGCAGTAATACTGTTGACCTCCCCATGCTTACAAGTTTCAGTCCCACCACAGCAGTTAACAGCACGTTTCTGCCCAAAAGGCCAGTAATGCCCGCCCAGGCACACCGAAGGGAGCCGGTCACGCAGCCCTGCCATCGCTCTGCTGCAGAGCCTCTGAGCTCACAGGGACACCTCTGGAGATCTGCAGTCCACCCTCCCGCTCCAAATGGGATTAGGAGAGCTCTCTAGGGGGAAACCTGTGCTGAAGGTGGAAGTCCTGCGATTTCAAAGTTTCAGGAGGTCCTCAGATAGAGGGGGAAGCTTGTATGGTTTTAAACGTAAAATTTAAAAGGCACAGAGGATAGCACTGGGTGAGCTGTATGGTGATGAAAATAAAATAAGCATAATCTTACACAACAAACCCCAAGCAATTAGCAGCTCCTTTGCACCTTTACTGAACTTCCCATTGCAGAAGACTTACAGTACAGAGCAGGGGGTCCAAGGTATGACATATGGCACTAGTACTTGCCCTGGTCCTCGGCCGTGGTTTGCTGCTGCGTGCTCGGCAGGCGATTGCCAGAGCACAGCTCTGTCATGGGAAGGGGCCAAGGAAGGGGCTGCAGAAGTGTGGCTCCAGGCCTCCCGGCACTGGCTTGGGTGGTGGCTGTCCCCCACCGAGACCTGGCAAAGAGGCACAAACTGGTGCAGGAGGGAAGCGTGTGGGTGAGACCTGCGCCCTGCACACCAGCCTGGCTCGCTGCAGCCACATAGCCCTCGGGAACACAAACCTGGGGAAAACATCCTCTCCCACCAGGCCCCTCCCCCCTCCTTTCTCTCTCCTCCCCACGCAGACACAGAGTTTCAGCAAACCGACAGCCAGCCCAGCACCAGGCTACCTGGGGGTGCTAAACTCCCAGCCGGCTCTTGGGTCCACATCCCTGCTAGGACCAGCCCCACCATCACCATGCCCTGGAGCAACAGCTGCGGGATGGAGTGGGGAGGAATGACAGGCCAGTGGCGGGGGCAGCAGCAATGACAAAATTACCAATGGGGAGAGGAAGAGAAAGTGATTGCGGTTAGAAACCAAAGCCAAACTCTTCAGTTTGGGTCACACTGTTGTGGCAGCCACCCCCTGTCCTGGGGCAGGGCAGAGAGAGGACAGTCACGGCTGTAGCTGAAGCAGTGAGTGCTACCACGAGTGAGGACAGGGTTGCACAGATCCTGCCCATTCCCTTCCCCTCCTTTATCCCAGGAAAAGGAATAACAACTGTCACAGTCCTGCTGAGCTCAACCAGCATGGGGAGCTGACTCACCACTCTGCAAGGAAATGCATCTCGCTTGGCCAATCTATGCCCGAGCAAGCTTAATCTTGGCCTCTCCACCGCAATGTCTCTCATAAAGCAAGATAAATAGCAGTGTCTGAGGAAAGAAAAGCCCTTGGCCACAACCACCGGCGAGAATGTCCTTGCTGTCATTCCCATGGGCAAGGATGACACTGGATAAGTCACTCTTCCAGTGATTCCCAACTGCATTTAAAACCCACAGCAGATGGACACGGTCCTGGAAACCTGGTGATGGGAAGGGCTCTGAATGTCATCATGCCACAGCTGCCCAAGGGTGAATGAGTACCACCAGACGGCAGCATGAGACCACCACATGCAGCTGTGCAGGCCCAGCAAGCCCAGTGAGTGCATCCTACTGGGCAGAGGACCTAAGATGGTGAGATAGAGAGAGAGAGAGAGAGAGAGAGAGATAGATAGATATACACATCACTGTCCAGTTGGCTCCAGTTTGCTCCTCAGGATGCAAGCAAATACCCGGCTTGTTCACAGCTGCACCAGTTGTGCTACACCAGTGCCCCACGGCACCAGTCTGGAGGGTCACCATGGCAGCAGCATGGAAGGAAACACATAACCTTCCTCCAGCATCAAGACAACCAGCAGTCCCCCAGGAAAGCAAACCTGAAGCTCCCTAATGATCTGAGCAGCCTTGGACTGTTGAAGGCTGAGGCACATGGTTAGTAAAATCAACGTGCCTGGTCACATCCCCCTCAGGTCTGCTCCAGGTGGGGACCCTGCGTGGATAACACTGCCTGGGCAGAGCAAGGCACGGTGCAGCAGCAGCACGTTCATCGTCGACCTCCATCAACCGCCTGCCTGGACACAGCACCGCCCCACGCTCAGTAGTGCTCATCCATACCTGAGCCTTGCCGTACCGCAGGGCTGGGGCAGCACCGCGGCAGCACTGCGCCAGGCTGGTGGGCTCCTTCCACCAAACCTGACCCAAAATGGCCCAGAGGAAAAAAAAAAAAAATTAAGGAAGAGAAGAATTTATGGAGATAAAAAAAAGATCTAAAAAAATTCCCCTGTGGGACACTTCCAAGCTGTTCTGTTTCAAAAAGGCAATAAAAACATTTTAAAAACCCAAAATAATCTAGAACTGAAATCACTTGAGCTAAAGTATTTCACATTGATTTAAAACAAAGCTGTCTGAGGTCTGAACTTGGCATTTGCTGGTCTCAGTTGCCACAGCTTGGGGAGTGCTGCTGTGGGTGCGACTGAGACTCACCCACCAGTGGACCAAGTCAGGCGCTCGCCCAGCTCCATCCCCGCTGCGGCCCCGCCGGGCTGGCGCCCACACACACGCTCTGGTCCCAGTGCAATGGACCACATCCCACGGATCTCCAATTCCAGCTTTATGCACAGCAACAGACTGTGACCAAGGGGCATCACTCACGTGAAGCTCTGGAGCCAACACCGTATCGAAAAAGCCTACAGGGTCACACTTTGTCACGCAGCATCGAGCACAAGCCACTGGGATCCTTGGCCACAACTCAAGGGGTGCCAGGGCTGGCACCGCTCCGCTGAAACGGGGCTGGCCCAGAGACGGCTGTTCTCAGGGAAGTTTTCCACGCAGTGACCAGAAGATGGGATCTGCCCAATGGTGACCTGGCGTCTCACACCCACGTCCCTGAGGGGCCTCTCACTGCGGGGACGAAACCTCGACCTAAGCAGGATGAACCCGAGTCCAAAGCAATACCACTGATAACATCAACAGTGTCATTCTCTTTTTCTCTTCCCAAAATCCAGCAGACTGACGGGGCCGTATTTGCGTGAGAGGGATGACCACAGCACACATGAAAAACCCAGCAAGGCGACTCTCCTTCCCATCATTTCTGGCATTCCCAGTATTTACGGTGCAACCCTACAACTACTGGGGAGTTTTTCCAAGGTTCTGATCTTAGGTTGCCATGAAAAGTAATATCCCCCAAAATTTGAGTGAGTATGTCTGCTCTGACTTACCAGCTGTAAAACTACTAATATTCACGATTAAAGTTCATAACAACTGACTCATCTTGCTGCACGTTCCTGCAGTAAATGGAAATATTTATCCCTCTTAAAAAACCACGCACCTTATTTTCTGCAGCATGAGAAATCTGAACAGCTGAACCAAACAAAAAAGGGAAGATGTGTTGGCTGTTAGATAGCCAGCAATGCTGCAGTAAGTCTTATTCTGCATAGAAAGTAAAAAAAAAAAAAAAAAATAGATTTTGCAGGAAGAACAGATTGATCTTGCAAGAACAGACTAAATTCTCCTGCTGAACAGGCACATCAGCCCAATTACAACAGCAGTCAGCAAGAGAAGAATAAAGCAAAAAACCAAAAATCCTTAATTTTTCAGGGCAGTCAGCTAACCATCACGGCTCATCAAATGCTCTGATGAAATGGGAGCTACACTGCGGCCCAGGCCCAGGAGTTAGATTTCATTAATAAAACATCTACAGAATGTAAAAGTGTCTGTGCTTGACCTACAACATCACCTCTAAGGCCACCCAGAAAAACGTGATTGCTTAATTTTTCTGTTTAAGATCTGAAAGCAAATCTGACCAGGCTAAGTTGTATTGTCACAGAGACAATAATAATGCTATTTATTATTTTTTTTAACTATTAAAAACTACCTTGGCTGTTGCCAAGAGCAAGATTTGAGTTTCCTGGTTCTTTTAACCATCATTTTTATCACAAAAAAGGGGGCAGGGGAAAGGGGGAGACATCATTTCAGTTGTTCAGTCTTTACAGAGGACACGCTGCAGGTGGGAGCTGCTGGGAACATGGACACCCCTGGGCAGAGCACGGTCGAGCTCAGCCCCGGGGGGACCCCGGCTCCGCAGCCGAGGGCTCTCCCAGCTGCCCAGCCTCGGGGACGGCGAGCAGTGGGTCGGGACTGCTCACTCTGCTCTCGTCCAGCTCGGCACTGCCAGCAGCTCGCTGGAACCAACAGCCTTTGGAGCCTGCATCCCTCAGGAGCCCACAACCCCCACAAAGCCTGTGCTGCCGGCTCCTCTGGGAAAAGCCATGCAGGGGCACAGGGACGCATCCGGGGATGAGGCCACATCCGCAGGGACACACCAGCGCTGCCCGGGTTCAGCGGCACGAAGTCTCTCTCCTGATTGCCCTCCCCTCAGAAATAAAACCGACGGCCAATTCCCATCTCCAGCATTAAAATGGATCACAAAAATAAACAAAAGGGTAACAGAAGAACCGTGTCCCCCTCTCCTGGTAGAAATTAAGAAACGCTGCCTGCAGGACTGATGTGGCTTGGGGCCAACCGGACATCGGGGCCAGGTGACTTGTGCACGGTGCTGGTGATCCCAACCAAGCTGGACCTTCTGGACTCCTGCAAGCATCGCTGGCAGCAAGTGAGGCCAGCCCTGCCCAGTTTGCCTTCCCTTCCCTGCTGCAGACGGCAGCACAAGGCAGATACGCCGGTTCCTTGCTGGCCTGGCAGGGCGTTAGACAAAGGACCCAGTTTGGTAAAATTCTTAAATTTAACTGTGCAGCCCCAACCTAGACCCATCTGCCACTAGAATACATGGGTTCCCTTCCTCCTCAAGCAAGAGGCAGCGACCACCACCCGAGCAGGTCCCCTACCAAACCCCACTGGTTAGGGCTGGGCAGCCGCCACGGCACTGGCAGGGCACTGACACCCTCCTCTGCTCAGCTGGAAATGTCATCACGGCCACTGGAAATACTGGTTTAACCCAGCACACGTGGCCTCTGGGTCACCAGAGTTTCCTCCTGCTCCCTCCATCACCGCTCAGCCCCAGGAGCAGAGTCTGATGCGGCAGAAAAGCTCCCCTGCCCTGTGACCCTGCTGCTTCTATTTTTGTTTGGAAATATTTACTCCCCTGCCCCACGCATCCCCCACCTCTTTGCTGGCAAGTTTGGGTCAAGGCTGTGCAGACACTTGCCACAATTTACACAAGTGTCTTTCCAACCACAGCGTGTTTTTTCTGGCTTCCCTTTTTTAATGATGATTATTTTTTAGCAGTGTATAAAGAAGGAGGGTAGACACATCTGAACCTTTGTAAATAAATGAAATAAAGTGTGCACTTGGAAAAAAGCACATGACGTCAGTGTAAGACATACGTGCTGTGGGGGGAGAACAGCCCCCCACACCCAGCCACCACCTACCCCATCACCCTCATCTTTCACACGCCCACGGGGTGACCAGGAAAAGCCGCCAGCACCTACTGGGCTCCAACAACCAAGGATGTTGGGCTTTCCTAGGCTTCTTCCACACTGCCCATCCGCTCTGCTCCCAGATCCCGCCTCCCTCCTGCGCTTGGATGGGGCTCCGTGCCAGCCGCCGCGCTAGCATGGGACCTGCCTTCGCACCCGTAAGCGGTCTGGGAGACCACCCCTGTGCCCCCACGCAGCCTCCTACTTCGGCAGTGATGCGAACCCTCCGCGCCCCCCTCCCCGGGGCCTCACCCCACGTCCCGCCGACCACGCGCTCGCCAGCCTCATCCACTGGATTTAACAGCCAAGAGCGGAAATCCAACGCCCCAGCCCCAAAGTGCCTCCGCAGCCCCTGCCATGCTCAGGGCCCGGTACAGCCGGAACCCCCAATCTCTCCCCTCCCTGCCTGCCTCGCCGCCACCCTCAGCTCCCGCTTGCCTCCCCCCTGCCTGGCCCCAAGCCCGGTGCCACCCCGAGGGTGCTGCCGCACAGCCTGGCCCTGCCCGGGACCCCGCGCCGGCCACAGCTCCGCGGGGCG
>VWZL01002503.1:37635-89304 GCA_013396915.1 Stercorarius parasiticus
GGGGGGGGGAAGCAAAAACCAAACCAAAACAACCCCCCAAAAAGCCTTTTCCAAGAATTTTCAAAATCTCCCAGACCTTATTCACCCCACCATGCCAAGGCTGAAAACATTGACCTGTTTCACGGCAGCCTCTTGAGGGCACTTTGCTATGAAAGCGTAGTAAGACCAGAGCTGCACTGGGCGGTTGTATCCCAGCCCGCTGTTGCCAGTGCAGAAAGCTCCACATGGAGGAGCGAGAGTATTTCGGCTGAACCACCAGACACAGTCAATGCCAGGAATTGTGTCAGATACCTCCAGATTGTTTTCCTGGTGGGATAGACCTGCCAGGCAGGGAAATGGGACAAGAGACATTAAGGTCCTTTTGAATTCTCCCTGTTATTCCTGGCTGTTCCAGCAAGCCCAGAGATGTGGGAGGAACCTAGGGAAAACCTCGTTTTCCTGCAGATTTAGCCTTTGCGGAGCAAAACAGCCCAAGAGCTGAGCCGTGTCACATTCACTGCTTTGTTTCTGGAGCAAAAAAGGGGAGGGATGATGTACTGGTTCCTTCTCCCTGTATCCTCCGCAGGTGTGAACCTGTTCAGTCAAACATGGCAAAGCCAAGCAGAGATGTCAAAACAGGTAGGACAGGTCTGGAAAATTTATGAAAATAAATGGTTTAAAGAAAAGCAGGCTGTGAACAGCCCAACCATAGCGCAGAGGAGACCAGCCAGAGCAGGTCCTTAATAGAAGAGCCCAATGAGGGTCTCCAAGGGCTGCTGTGATTTACCTGGCAGCCTGGGTCTGACACGGCTGAGAAACTCCAGAGAGGAGAAGTGTCAATAATGGGCTCAGGAGCCTGTAGGACCATGGTGCTGAGGACACCCGGGATGGAGTCCCAGTGTCTGTCCCGGACAGGGAAACTGATGGTGAGGGGAGCACAGTGAGGGCCGCCTGGATGGGAGGGCTTGAGGGCCAAGCGTCTGACACCCTCTCCCTTTGAAACCAATTCAGAGCTAAAGAGAATCACCCCTGGCACAGGGAGGTGTCCGTGGCACAGGCAGCCTCACAACCTGAGCACCTGGACAATGGCTAATCGCCCTTTCTGGCCATCACCCTTCTCCAGCACACTCACTCCCTGACGCTCCTTCTCTCAGCATCATGAGCATCAAACCAGGATGGGGGCTCTGGAGGTGCTGGCTCGTGGCTGCCCAGGGCCCTCGAGCGGTGCCTGTGGCAGGGGATGGTGACACCAGTGCTTTGCTGTTTGCTTTGTTGCAATGCACCGTCTGATGGAGGGAGTTTGCAGAGGACAGCAGCACCTTTCCCTAGGGCTAACGTGCTGTTGCATCTAACAAACACAGCAAATTTCGGTATAAATTAGAGAAACCCGTTCTCTTAACAATACCACAGAATCACATAGGATCATAGAATGTGTTGGGTTGGAAGGGACCTCTAAAGGCCATCTAGTCCAACCCCCCTGCAGTCAGCAGGGACATCTTGAACTACATCAGGTTGCTCAGAGCCTCGTCCAGCCTGGCCTTGAACACCTGCAGGGATGGAGCCTCCACCACCTCTCTGGGCAACCTGGGCCAGTGTCTCACCACCCTCAGTGTAAAGAACTTCTTCCTAATGGCTGATCTAAACCTGCCCTGCTCTAGTTTAAAGCCATTGCCCCTTGTCCTATCGCTACATGCCCTTGTAAACAGCCCCTCCCCATCCTTCCTGTAGGCCCCCTTCAGGGACTGGAAGGGGCTCTGAGGTCTCCCTGGAGCCTTCTCTTCTCCAGGCTGAACACCCCCAACTCTCTCAGCCTGTCCCCAGAGCAGAGGGGCTCCAGCCCTCCCAGCATCTCCGTGGCCTCCTCTGGCCCCGCTCCAGCAGGTCCATGTCCTTCTTGTGCTGAGGGCTCCAGAGCTGGACACAGCACTCCAGGTGGGGTCTCACCAGAGCAGAGCAGAGGGGCAGAATCACCTCTCTGGATCTGCTGGCCACGCTTCTTTTGATGCAGCCCAGGATGCGATTTGTTGGCTCATGTCCAGCTTTTCATCCACCAGGACCCCCAAGTCCTTTTCCACAGGGCTGCTCTCTGTCACACCATCCCCCAGCCTGTGTTGATAACGAGGGTTGTCCTGACCCAAGGGTAGGACCTTGCACTTGGCCTTGTTGAACTTCATAAGGTTTGCTCGGGCCCACCTCTCCAGCTCATCCAGGTCCCTCTGGATGACATCCCATCCCTCTGGCCTGTCAACCACACCACTCAGCTTTGTGTCATAATAGTATGAATACCAGTTTATAAAGATATCTAAATCCTGTTTCTCTCACATTTTACAGCACTGGTATTTTTTCTTTCCCATTTTCTCCATGTCCATGGTTCCTTTGGGGCCCTACTCCAGCTCCTGCTGGCTAGTGGCTGCTGGTGTGGCACCAGCCACAACACTGGGATGCCTGACCTCAATTCCTACTGGAAGCACCCGCTTCCCCCACAGCACCAGACAAGTCAAGCACACAGGACCTCTTGGTTCTGACGCAGAAGAGCTGGACGTCCCTGTCCCATGGGGATGCTGCTGGGGAGAGGAGATGGACTGATGCTTCTTGGCTGTGTGCAAAGCTAGCAGTGAGAGCGAACACCGTGTTTGGGGAGTTTTTATTTTGTTCCTGTTCAGTAACAGCGTTTGCTCTGGAGTTTTTATGTTGTCCCAAATCTGCGTTCTTTACCTGGTGCATGAGCCAATAACACACAGGGCAGAGGTATTTCCAAGTTTGTTCCATTAATGTGTGATGTGCAGAAAGGGTGCTCGTCCCAAAATGGGAGCACACCTTAGTTTCAAAAATTTCCCTTTTTATATTGGGAATATATATATATTTTATAAATACTGATTATTACATATTCTAACAATTAATACATGTTCATTGTTACTCTCTTTAATGATAGGTGGAGATTTCTTCACTTCCTATGTAAATTAGCGTGCAGACTCTGTTTTCTTCTTCCATTGTTCTCTTTGGAGTAGGTGGTATCATTTGGGTCCATCGTCCATGAGTCAGTGGTCGCCATCTCTCCCTGCCAAAATTACCTTTTTCCTACTTCTCTAATCTTGTCAGTTCCAGGTGGCTTTCTCGGTTTGCTGACCAGGCCTACAGTTCATCACTCTCTTGACAGGGACGTCCTGCTTATCAACAGAGATACATTGTCTAGTAGCTAGTTCCTTAATTTAATCTTAGATAAATCGCGTCTCATTACTATTTCTCTATAAATGATCAAATGGGGTTGGGGCTGTATAGAGGACTTTCAGCAGCAGCGGCAGGTTCCCTTGGTTGCTTCAATTACATGTTATGTTTCATTTTTCTAGTTAATATCAGTTTGACTACAACATTTAGGGGTGTGAGGTCTGCAGGTTAAAGAGAGCCACTTGCTGTTCTGCACCGTTACCGGCTCTTTGAGGGGCCAAAACCCGGCTGTCTGAGGCTGGTTATCACCACCGGCAGCAGAAGCACCCATCGCAGGCGGTTCTGCCGGTAAAGACGGGGCTCTGCGAGAAATGAGGGTTTGTACCGAGGGGGGAGATGGACACCGGCCAGCGCGGCGCTCCCCGGGCGGAGGTCACCGAGCCGTTACCGGGGGTGCAAGGGCTCGGATGGTGGCGGGATGGAGGAGGAGACACCTCCATGAGCCGGCCCCGCTCTCGGCCAGGGTGGTGGGGGTGTGTGTCCCGGTCCCTCTGGAGGGACCCCTCGCCCCCCGGCCCGGCCGAGAGCGGGGCGGACGCCGCGGAACTCAAACCGCAGTCCTGCCCCTCAGCCAATGGCCAGCGCCGCAGCCCACCACCAACCAATGAGAGCGCGGAGCCTCCCGCCTCCAACCAATAGAAGCGCGGGGAGGGCGGGGCGGCAAGTAACGCTCGGGAGCGGCGGCGGCGGCGGCGATGGCCCCGGAGCGCGGCGACCGGTCGCTCCCCCCCACCGGTACCGAGGGCCTCCCCCGGGTGTTCCTGCAGAGCCTGCGGACTCTTTTCGATATCCTGGATGANCACCTTCGAGCGGTTCGTCCTGGGGCTGCGCGCTGCCCTGCCCGGTGCCGACCCCCCGCTGGAGAGCGGCGGAGGGCGGCGGAGCGCGGAGAAGCCGCCGAACCCGCGTGGTGCCGAGGAGCGGCGGGGGAAGAGCGGCGGGCAGCGGGAGCTGGGGCACGGCCCGCACCGCGGCCGAGGTGAGCTGGGAGCGGGGGTGGGGAGGAACCTGCCCGTCTCGGTACGGGCGTCGCCGGAGCGTAGGCAGCACCGGAGCGCGGGCATCGCTGCAGTGCGGGCAGCACCATTGCCGGAGTCTACAGACGCGCTGGGGGCCTGGGGCTCGCTCGGGTCCCGCGGCGGCGCAGCCGTGTTCCTTCCTCTGGGCTTAAACCAGCAGCAAGCTCTTCCCGCAGGCCTGGTGTGAAACTCCCCAAAAGTTCCTGCTGGTTTTAGTTTGGGCTGTGGTGGGCTTTGAGCCGACGCGCAGGTAACGCAGGGTGGCGAGCGTGCTGCTCCCCTCTCTGCCTCGGGGTTGTGCTTCCCTTCGCATCTCTCCTCGCGTGGGTGCTTGTCTGTTTATAGTGGTGATAAGAAGAATTAAGGGCTTTACCATAACATGTCCGTGGCTGTCGCCTGGCGCAATGTCTGTAGGTGACCTTTCTCGGGGGTGGGTGGTCTCGGGGATTCGCAGGGCCTCCGAGAGCTGAGCAGCTTTGCTGGAGCAAGAGCTGTGGTCAGGGGGCAGCCCCGTGCTCGAGTGGGCTCCATGCTGTGGGTCGGCCCCCTCAGAAAGGCTTGGTTCACCATTTCGTCTAAGTTTTGGACCAAAAAAAAATAGCGAAACCTGATGCAACTTTTTTGTTTGGATAATTCTGCAGCACTATTTATGATAATAAATAATTAAGCAATAATTAAATGGGAAAGCGGCACCAGGGAGATGTGCTTTGCTGTCCCCAAGCACTGTCCAGGTGGCCAGGCCAGGGCTCTGTCTGCAGAGCTCACCACCAGGTCCCTGGGGACTCTGTCCCTTCCTCGGGAGCTGGGGTCCCTGTGTGGGGTCTGCCAGGCCCCCTTACCCCTGGGTAGCACACTGACCTTGGCAAGGGGAGACTGTCACCGCATCTTGATTTGTGGCTGGGGAGTCAGAGCAGTTATAAGGAAACCAGGCTTCTGGACTTATCTGGTATAGGTAATAATTCTTTATCTAGAGTTGTGGCTTTGAGATCTACGGACACAAAGGTCCGTGTGAGGAGCTGGTGCTTGTTATTGCAACACTTGAGCGTGATGACTTCCTCTGCCTTGGGAAAGTTGTCTGGGCTGGTTTGCTTTCTCTTCCCACCCATTCCCTCCCAGTCCCTTCTTCTGCTAGGTGGAGAAGAAACTGTGGCGGAGGTTCTCTGCTTTCTGTTTTGCCTCCAGACTAGTCACTGGAGCTTCATCTAAGGGAATATTATTAAGCAGGTTGGCTCTTCTGTTGTCAAGAGTGTAAATCTGGAAAAACCTGAAAAAAAATCCTGCTTGGTAAATAAACAGCAAATTGAAAGCTCTGCCCTGGAAAGGAGCAAGCAGATGTCTACGGCAACTTTCTGGTTGCTGAGATCTTTCCATTGTAGGCTGATGTTATGCTGATGTCTGGAGCCTGCGGGCAGGGTTAGTGCCTCAGCCCTTGCTGCCAGCTTCCCTCAGTACAGGGCAGTATTCTGGCAACAGGCCTGAACTTCAGGTTGATTCAGCAGCTTAGTGAACGTTACAACTCAGCCCTTATTCTATCTCTTTGAGCTCCAGATCCTGCACAGCTGCCCAGTGTGCCCTGCCACCGCGGAGGGTTTCCTGGGGAACGGTTGAATGGGTAGATGTTCCCCTCAGCTGGCTGTGAGGGAGCTGGGCACTGCCGTGGCAGGACACAGCTCTTTCTCGCTGTGGAGAAATGTGCTGAGAGCTGCCCATGGGTCCAGGAAGCCCTGTCTCCATTAAGATTACATCGCTGGGGCTCGAGGCTGCTCTGAGCCTCCAGGTGCATGAGGTAGCTTCTGTAAGAACCCAACCAAGGGCAGGGAGATGGTGTATCAGTGCTCATCAGCTGCAAAGAGTCTGAGTAAACTCCCTGTCTGTGTTTTGGGGGAAGGAGGTGGTCACAGGATGCCACCCTAGCTCTGCTTCCCAGTCCAGGGGGGCATCTGCATGTGTCAGAGGTGATTTGGATGCGAATTGTGGCAAGAGGGCAGAAGCTGGGTCCAGGTGATCCTCCTGGTGTGTCCAGGGGTGCAGTGAGCCAGTGGGACAGCTATTCTGTCCCCTCTTCCCTGTTAACCTCCACTAGCATATGGGCAGAAGTCCTTTTGAAGAAGTCCCTGCTCAGCGTCAGCTTCCAGAAGCTCTCATCAGCCTGGTGGTGCTGGAGCAGCCCATGAGCCAATGCTGGGCACCAGCCTCAGTTGCTGGGGAGCCAACAGCACCCAACAAGCACAAGGGCAGTGAGGTGAGCCCGGACATGGAAGTCACCATGATCACTTTCCTACCACTGGTGCCTAGGTGGCCTGTCACGGCAGCATCCGAGTGTCTAGGTGTTGCGGATCTTTACCCTTGTGGTTCCTCTGAGAGCTGAGACCTGGGGAAGTTAAGACACAGAGCAGAAGATGCCTTGCCTAGGAGGTTGGTGGTGGACCTGGGCACTGCCTCCTCCCCCAGCACAGCATTGCCTCTGCTGCTGGGGCGGCCTGGCTCTAGCAGCTGCCTGGAGAGCTGGTGGCTCCGGCAGGAGGAGGGGATGGTTTGTAGGTAGCTGTTATTGTCTGGGCCATTGCCAAGGACAGGGATGCAAGTGTGTAAAACACCCACGAGGTGTCATGGTCCTGGGCACTTGCACTGGCTGGTGAACGTTGGGCTCGGGCCCTGCAGGGACAGAGAGGCTCTGGGGGGGGAGTAGGCCAGCCCATATCTCGTGGCAGGGCCTCTTCCACCTCTGGTGAGCTGGTCCTGCTCTTTGCCTAAGAAGAACTGATCCCAGCTCATTAGCGGTGTCCTGTTTTAGCTACTACATTGTCAGCTCAGGTGCACAGAGCTCAGTTGTTTGACCAGGGAGCACCTTCTTACCACAGGCTCTGCTCATCCCAGCCTGGCATTTCCAAGTAACAGCAGCAAAAACCTTTTTAACGTGTTGTTTCTACCCTGCAGCTCTTCCCAGAGGTGCTCCTGGCTTTCCTTTGGGATTCTGCCTTTTGAAGCTACCCTTGGGTTTGGGGCTGTTCCTCAGGTTCCCAAGCAGGATGTGCTACAGGTCTGCTAGGAGAACATGTATGTGGTTGCACCGGTCTTGCTGGGTTCCTCCCAGGTAGATATGGGCGCATGAAACCAAAGACAGTTGGCAAAACAGATGAGTGGGCGATGTCAAAGTCTTTGTGTTTATTGACGTGCTGGAGATCTGCCTATGCCGGACCACTTGCTGGTAGGAGCAGTGGGATGCTGTGATGGACAAGAAGGAGCGCCAAAAAGTGGCAGGCTGAGCGAGGCGCTTGTGTAGCGTTCCCTGCTGAGAGTCCAGCTCCCGTTGCAGAACTGGTGCAAATGTGGCAGTGCAGGCAGTCCCGGTGTGGGGCAGCTCTCCCAGACCTCGTTGCCTTCAAGGTGAGGGGTGGCTCCTGTGGCCATGGCTGCCCTCTCTTGCCTCATCTCCCTCTTCCATGGTGTTCATCTCCGTGAGACTTGTGGAGGAGCAGGTGGCAGTGTGCCCTGTCCCAGGACTCGCAACCCTTTGTGCCTGCACAGCAGGGAACAAACAAGACCTGTGCCAGGCAGCTCTGGCGCCTGGGAGCCAGTGTGTGCCCAGCCCATGGGAGAAGGATGTGGAGATGAGTGGGGGTGCCTGGCAGATACATGGGGAGCGGTCCCAAGGAGATGTTTTCCCCAGCTGCCTCAGTGTCTGGCTTCGCTTGCTCTTGTTTGAAAGCCAGGTTGGGAAAGAAACTCTTGAGGAAAGCTGTGCGGTGAGCTGCAAGCGCGAGGGGGTAAGCACGAGGCAGGGTCTGCTGGGGACTCGGCAGGGGACCGGGGCAAGAAGGGAGGTGCGGCAGGCTTGCTGCCTGGGCATGTCTGGGGAGGGTGCTGGCTGCACCCTCAGCTGCACAGGCGTCAAGGCAGAGCTCGGCCAGCTTGGCCAGAAGTGGGGATGTGAGCTGGCTTGGCTGGGGCTGCAGGGCTGTGTTTCTGGCGAGTTTGCCTGGGTGGGTGGTGCGGGGCTTGTACTGACTTTTCCGCAGGTGCCCAGCCAATACCTGGTTTGGTGTACAGGCAGCACAGGCAGGGGGTGTCTGATCCAGCCTGAAACCTGACGGTATGAACTTAATCTGCAAAAATAGGTTATGCATGGATTTGCACCAGCGTCATGTGTTTGTAGTAGATCTGTCTTTTGCAAGATAGGATGTTGGGATTTTAATAAAACTTTGGAAAACCTACAGCCTGATTTACTCTGTGGTTAGCCCACAGATACGGGGTCTGGGGGGGGGACATCTGCATGGCCAAGTGCATCAGCGAGCAGGAGCTGCCTTCAGGAGGAGCTGGGTTCCTGGCAGAGCCTGTGCCACCCAAGTGGGAGTCCGGGGTCCCATGAGGACAGGAGGAGGGTAGGCATTATCACTCGTGGCTTAGTTGCCTGTGCTGGGACTGAATCAGCATTGCCTGGAAGCTGCCTGCTTTTTGCAGAAGATGACCACTGAGGTCTGTTGCCAGCCTGGCACAGCCAAGCCAGTCGCTGCTGAAGCCTGCCCTGCCCGTACAAAGACGTGAGCAGGTGCTCGGGCCGGTGCTTTGCTCAGCTGCTCCCTGCCATGTCTGTTTGCAAGACCACCCTGCAGATTGTCCCATAGAAGTGGCCTTGGGGAGGTTTTTGTTGCCAGCAGCTGGTGGCCTCATGCTTTCTTCTCTTACAGGCAGTGATGCTAAGGCTGCTGCGCAGTCCCAGGGAGATGGCAGCCATCCAGGAACTGGGGACACTCGGAGGCATCAGAGGGGACGTGCAGAACACCGCAGACACACCATCACCAATGGTGTGGACTTCAGCATGGTAAGGGGACAGCCCTGTCATGGGCTCCAGCAAAAGGGCCCATGGTCCCTGCAGGAAGGTGGACTGCAGGGGTCCCTCACTGGTGACACCAGCTCTATTTGGGCTGTCGCTCCCCCCTGCCCACCCTGCATGCGTGACCTGTGTGGTGTCAGGCACATCCTGATATTTTGGATGCAAAGCTCCACTGATGTATGTGAAGGTACAGCTGAGCGGCTTTCTGTCCCAAATAGGGCTAGACAGGGAGGAGGCACATGTTGCCCTGCCTTCCCCTGGAGAGGGGTCAGCCCATGGCGCCAGCGTTTGACTGCGTGGGTGCCTTCCCCCGGGCAAAAACTTGGGCAGGAAAGGGCAGACGTGTAGGTGTAGCAGCAGGTGGGTCTCTGGGCCTTCCAAGCACTCCAGCGGTGGTTGGGTATGCTCTGCACTGGCGAGTGGTGGTGCCGGGCTGTGTCCCCTGCCAGATGTTCCCTGTAGGGCAGGGCTCAAGCATGCTGATCCTCTGGGCTCCCAAGAGACCTTTTGCCAGTAATACAGAGAAATCAACATTGAATTTAGCTGGGCAGCCCAGGATGGAGGGATCTGCTCCCCTCTCCATCCCCGAGTGGAGAGGTTTGGATCAGATTGCCTGGATGAAGGGATCTGCACTGCTCCCAAGTGGGATGGAGGAGCTGCCTGGGCATGTTGCCCACAAGCTCAAGCTAACTTTTCCTGGGAAGAGAGCTAGGCCCCAGCCTGCAGGATGAGTGATTGGTGGGATGAGCTCTGGCGGGTGTCGGAGCTGCTGCTGAGGCTGTGACTGTCACCTCTACACTTCTGCTCCTCATGCCCTGGTGTCCCTAGCTCCCTGAGGCCAGTGGAGCTGACTGGTGGCGTGGGCAGCATCGATGACAGCCTGGCGCTGGCCGTGCGGGATGTAACATGCTCTGATGCCTGGCCTGGGGAGGGGAATTTGTGCACACACGGTTTGCTGGGCTTGCAGCCATGCGCAGGGTTGGGGTGCTCTTGGGCTGAGGAGTCTCTACTGAGAGGTGCTGGCAAGGAGTAATAAATGTAGATGTGTGCATTTGGGGATGGGGGGGGGCTCTGGTTCTCAGGGTTTTGGTGGCTGAGGGTTGCTGCTTGGGAGAGGGGAAGGTCTCTCCTTCCCTGGCAAGGCTCTTCCCTGTGCATGCAGCTCCAGGCTGGAGCCCATCACTGCCAGGAGCTCAAGGTCCTGCCTGGTACTGGTGATAGGGAGCTGGTGGCCAGCACATCTCATCAAGAGCTGGGGTCTGTTCCCCAGCACTGCCACAAGCCCCAGGGTGCCACAAGCACTCTTTCCCTGGGCTTGTGTTGCCCTTGCCTCTGCTTGCCCAAGTTGTTGTGGGGGCAGTGGGAGGGAGGTCCTCTGCCTTTCTTTCCCCCACCCCATGCACCTGAGTGCTGCACTGCCTTTTGCGTGCTCCTCGCCCCAGGGTCCCTGTCCCTCTCCCGCAGGTGAGAAGCCTTCCCTGGCAGGAGCCTTTGGATACTGACCCCACTTCTGACTGTACAGAGACAGCTGGAACAGGTTTAAGTCCAGTGAGGACTGAATCCCTGTGCAGGACGGTGCTGTCACCTCCCTGCTGGTGCTGGGAGGACGTTGGGTCCCCCAGAGAAAAGGCACTCAGCTGTGATTAGGCTAATTTTCCTAAAGGGGGATGGGATCGGTGGTGTCCATCCTGAATCCCAGAGTGCGCTGGGACGGGTTCATTCTGGGCAGCGAAGCAGGGGTGCGGGGGCTGTGCTGCAGCCCCAGGCCCCTTTGCGCTACCACAGCTGGTGTCAGCTCAGCTGGTGCTTTTTAGACAGTCCATCATCGATTGGCCTGATTTCCCCATGGCCACAGGGGGTAGCTGGGATGAGACCTTCCATGAGAGGCTGAGTGCTTTCATTTGTAGGCGGGCCAGGGTACGGCACTGTCCCCTCCCCTTCTGCCCCGGGGAGCACCAGTGAAGTCCAGCGCTCTGTCTCCGTCTGCCCCCAGAGCATCCCATCCTTTGTGAGATACCATCCGTCCCCGCACCCGGCAGAGCTGCCGATGTCCCACTGCTCTGTGGGATGCTACCTCTTCCTCCGGTCACGGTGCTGGCCAGCAAGCCTGGTGGGACTAGGGCAGGCCAGGCAGCCGCAGGATGCAGCCCGAGCTGGGTGGGGGTCCTTGCCACATACAGCACCTTCTTCATGCCCCTCGGCAACAGCCTGTGTAGCACCAAGGCTCTGCGCTTCTTCCTGTGGGTACGGTAAAGCGTGGCTGGTGTGGGGTGGTGGGGTGGCTTCGGGACTGGCAGTGGGGGCGGGGAAGCGCTGGTAGCCTGTAAAAGGTCTTGGTATGGTCTCCCTTGTCCCCAGGAGTGGGGATCTGTTCAGGGTCACTTCTGAGCTGAATTGCCTGTTTCTAGATGGTCTCCAAAGCAGCAGGAGAGATTACTGAGCATCCAGCAGCTTCTGGGTGATCAAAGTCCCACTGGTGCCCAGAGGAGACTCTCCTGGAGCCCAGTCTGTGCTGTGAGCGGTGGAGGCCAGGCTGTGTTGTGGCAGAGGCAGCAAGGCAGGCAGCTCCAGGGTCCCTCGGAGGTGAAGCAGAGGAGGGAGCAGACTGGTGGTGAAACAGGGCTATACATTTTCCCCTGGCTTCCAGTCTGCACATTTAGCTTGCCTGCTTGCTGAAAGCCATGTGTGTTTGTGCTGCTGGCTGATGGGGGGAATTGGGGGATTTGGGGAGCAGCTGCAGGCCCTGCTCTTGCTGCATCTGAGGTGGAGAAACCTGCTTTTGCAGTGGGGAGCAGGAGGGTGGACTGTCCTTGGCCTGCTTCGGTTGTTCTCCCAAACCAGAGAACTCTTCCCCCAGAGCAGCATCAGGCAGCACCCCTCATCTCACTCCTCTGCAGCTTTATGTGGGGAGAGGGGCTGGGACCTTGGCTTGTATCCATATCCCTCTGCACCTCGTGAAGAAGCCAGCTCCTGGGGCTTGACAAAGCCTTGGTGGTGAGGGGGTGATGTCTCTGTGTGCTCTGTTCTGCAGCTGAAGCACATGAAGGAGCTGGAGCAGGAGAAGGATTTCCTGCTGCAGGGTCTGGAGCTGGTAGAGCGCGCCCGGGAGTGGTACCACCAGCACATCCAGTTCATGCAGGAACGCCAGAGGCTCCTGGGGAAGAACAAAACTAGTGCTGTGAGTCAGGGGCTTGTTCTTGGGGTGGGTCTGGGGCTGCTCTGTGGGTCTGGAGAACTGGGCTGGGACTTGGCTGGAGCTGGAGCCAGCCCTATGGTAACCCCCAACATCATCTTCCTCCCCATCCTCAGGAATCCCTCCCTGAGGGCAGCCAGAGCCACCTGGGGTGCCTGCTCCCCAAGCTGCAGGAGGTGAACCGCTGCCTGGGTGACCTGCTCTCCACCGCCAGCAAGGTGAGAGCAGCAGATGAGCAGCATGTGGTTGTTTGTGTGAGCTTGGGACCCATCCTGTCCCCCCGCTTATGCTGGTGGCTGGGCTGACATTGGAGCTGCCGCAGTTCCCCTGGGCTCTGGGGAGGTGACTTTGCTCTTTGGGCAAGATGGGGGACGGCCAAGAGGACAGCACAGCTGATGCCAAGCTGGGCTGAAGGACACTCAAGGCATTTGGGGGACTAAAGGAGATCCCCAAAAAGATGTAGCCGTTGTCAAGTGAATAAGGAAACCATCCTGCTGAGGTGCTGAGTCAGCCCTCCTAGAGCTGGCCTGCCGGGCTCCTGGCAGGAACTGGGCACACCACCAGGAATGCTTCCCATCTCTGCCTGCCTTGGTGGAGACCCTGTGATGGCCTGTGTTGGGATCTTAGTCCAGTGCTGTGCTTCTCAGTTCCCCGTGTGCCACAGAAGCAGCTTCTGGCCTTGGAGAATGTCTGGGCAGGACCACTGGGAAGGAAGCTCAATGATGAGACATTGAGCTTCCTTATCCCTGCCCTTCATCTTCTTTCCAGCCAGCGAACCCCTCCTCAGCCCTGAGCAAGCTGGTCCCTGTGGCGTCCCCAGCCTCAGCAGGCTCCCAGCAAGCCATCAACATGCTGAAGGAGCAAAACCGGCTTCTCACCAAGGTGAGTGGGGGTACGGGGGGAGGGGCTGGGATAGAAGGAGGGGGGGGATGGGGCTGGGGAAGGAATACAAGGCAGTGGAAAGTGTTCCTTCAGCTTGGCCAACCTTGGTCATCCCAGCATGTGGGCTGTACCTAGAGACCCCCGTCACACAGCTGTGTCCAGCTGTTTGCTGGGTGAGGATCTGTGGGCAGGGATGGGGCATCCCTGCCAGAGGGAAAAGGCAATGCAGGTCGTGAGAGGGCGCCGATGCTGCGGCTGGGGTCTGGGAGCAGGGCTGCTGGGGAAGGGGCACCCACGATGCCTCTGCCAGGGCTGGGCTCACCGCTGGGGTTCACATCCCAGCACCAAATGCCAGTGTTTTCTTCTTTGAGCAGCATTTTCCTCCTCTGTCCTGTGCAGGAGGTGACTGACAAGAGTGAACGCATCACCCAGTTGGAGCAGGAGAAATCTGCGCTGATCAAGCAGCTCTTTGAGGCTCGCGCCCACAATAACCATGAGACGAGCCAGCTGGACTCTACCTTCATCTAGCGCCTGTCTCCCCGCTCCCCGTCCTTGAGCTTCCCCGGGGGTTTTGTGGGACTCTTGCCCAAAACCCATTGCACCCATTACTCCAGGTGTCGTACCTCGACACCGGTGCTGCCGGTGGCATCTCTGTGGGAGGAAGCCGGGAAGGCACTTCCCTGACCCCATCTGGGGAGCATCCCCTCACTGCTCTGCTGCTGGGCTTTCCAGCCATGCTGCTCTCAAGCTGCTCCTTTTCTGTCTCTAAAGGGACTGCAGGGACTGTACCTCCACCCCATGACCCCCAATGTGTTGGGGCAAACAGCTGCTGCCCGTGCTGCTGGCGTGGGGGGCAGCTGCTGTGCCCTTGGCCTGACTTAGGCTGAATTTTGGCTGCTCTTAGAAAAAGATGATGCATCTTCAACACTCCTACTGGCATCTCCAGGCAAGCCTGGTGTTGAAGGGTGGCTTGTCCCACTGTCAGAGGACAAGATTGAAAAATCCGATGGGGCGTGCCTGGCTGCGCTCTGCTGCCTGAGTTCTGACTGCCAGTAACACTGTACCGGGCTAGAGCAGTGCCTGAGCTGGTGCTCCTCCTGGAGTAATCCCTCTTCCCAGTTTGTGGTAGTGATGCCATAGTCACTGTTTACACATCTGCAGGCTCCTGTAGTTAATGAGCCATAGACCCAAATGAGGTAGACCGTACCTCTGAGCTGCTGTTTCAGGTTGTTTGCAGGTTGAGGCCGACACCTCTACATCCCTTTATTTGGCTTGGCCTGGCAAATGTTTCTTTATCACTGCCAGGTTTCTAATTTTTTTGTGATGACTTCAAAAGGAGAGGTGATGTCCTACAGCGTGAGGATGCTGACGCGAGCCTGACTTCACAGATGGGCTTTAGGACAAGGCTTTGTATTTAACTGGATGTGGGTGACGGAGCGGAGGCTGATGGGCTCTTTCCTTTGCACATCTCCACGTGGAGAAATGGCAGCTTCGCCTGTCCTGGTGGTGGGTGCTGGCTCCCTGGGGTGACATCCTGAGTGCAAACTGCACCCCTCTCCAGGTCTCTTGGGGCAGTGGAGGTGGTCTGAGCGTGGGTCGTGTTAGACTGGTGCATCTCAGAATACCTCCTCCTTCCCACCCACCTCCGTGATGCTTGAGCTGAATGATGTCTTCCACTGTAGCTCGGTACGTGGTATTTATGGTACTTTCCTAGGAGATCCTTGTGAATCCCCATGTAGCACAGGCCTGGCCCTCCGTAGCTCCAAGACCAGGACCTCTCTCTCCAGGGTTGTTTCATGCTCTAACTCTCCTGGCACAACGCTGTGGCACAATGCACTGAGCTGGGCAGAAGGTGCTGAACCTGCCCTGGGCTGGGCACCATGCTGACCAGTTCCTTTCTTGCTCCTGTTTTTATCTGTACAGTGCTGTCTGTCCTCTCCAGCTCCTGTCTTTGAGGTTGATCTTGACCTGAAGCTCGCTGCAAGGCATGATGCCCTGCTCTGCCCTTGTGCCTGCTGCCCTGTGTCGGAGTGGGGATCAGCAGAGAGCCAGGGAGAGCGAGGAGGATGAGGAGCAAGGCCATGGCTTGGTGTGTCCCCTGTCTGCAGGAGTAGGGTGTTAGGTGGTCCTTGGGCATCAGTACTGCTGTCTCTTTTCATGATGCCACCTCTGGTGTCCGGTGCCTGATTTGCCTGAGGTTTGAATAAAAGTGACCCTCTTTATGAGGAGAATCGGCTGTCTGTAGGGATAATAAAGTGGGGTGAACTATTTAATTTATCCTGTCTGCCTAAATCGGCCTGTCTGCTGCTTCGGACTGTCCTGTCCCAGGGGATGTGGTTTGAGCATGAGGAGCCCAGAGGGTATCTGTTCCAGGCCATGTTCCCATGCCCTTTTCATCCCCTCTGGTGTTCCCTGTGCTCTGGGGCTGGGGACCCACCGTCTCTCCTTGCTGCTGTGGGTTGGGGTCATGAAGCCACCTGCACCCCTTCCAGTGCTTGTAGCTTCATCTGGCCGCTCCTCCAGAAGCTGTGCTGGGGGCTTGTGCTGGTGGTGCTAGTGTAGTTCACAACCTCTTATTTCTTCTTAAGCCTCCTCCCTGGGGGCTGGCCCCCCTGGCTGTGGGCAGTGGTGGCCGTGGTGCTCTCAGGGACAGCTGGAGGGGACCCTGCTGGCACAGCACCATGGCACACATCCCTCTTCCCTGTGCTGAAGGTGGCAGCACCCACTTGGGGCAAACCCGGGGCTCTACCTGGGGCACCTTTCTTTGCCCCTTGGCACAGGCAGGCTGTGGGGTGAGCTGGGCCCCCAGCACCCTGCAGAACCCTCTGGGGTTGAGCCGCCCCTGCCGGGAGTGGGGTCGGGAGGGGGGCCTGAGCAGAGTCCCCTGCAGCTGGGAGAGGGATCTTTGTTGCAGCCTCTCTCAAGGGGTGCTTTGGGCAGCCATAAGTCTCAGATGGGGCAAGGAGGGGGACAGTAATTGCCCTCGATTCCCATTTCATGACATTACTTGGATGCAGAGGGCTTTCAAAGGAAAGAGAGGATCATCGTCCCCACTCAACGCTGCCCTGTGCAGAGCCAAGTCAGCTCTGCCCCTGCCCTGTGGCTGCTGCTGCCCCGTCTCCGGGGAACGTCCTGGCCGTGGGATTCCTGTGGGACCGCTGCCAGGGGAGCGACGGGCCTGCTGGGACCAGGGTCCCCCTGCGAGCTGCAGGGCTGGCCTCGAGCTGCCATGCTGCTTCTGGGTCCCTGACCCTCACCTACGTGTCTGGGCTGTGTCCACTTCAGCACTTTTAACTGCATGGGCTGGCACTGCTCCTGCGGTGCACCGGGAGCCACGAGACTGGGGTTTGTGGCCAGGGCTGTAAGCAATGCACTGGGTGATGGGAGTGAACATCTTCCCTTCTCCCCAGGCTCTGTTCCCACTAGAGCTGGCTGTGCCCAGATCTGTGAGCGTGCCTCCAGGGCTCCGATCATAGCTGGAAGGTGCTGCGTGAAGCTGTGGTCCACACCGGGAACAGCTGGAGCAGGTCTCTGCTGTCCCCACCAGGGCAGCCCCTGCCAGCCTGCCTCAGCTGGGTCCCTCCATGCTTCACACTGTCAAACCCGCATGCAATACCATGTAGAGTGAGAATTAGGAATAGGAATGGAATGGTTTGGGTTGTAAGGGACGTTTAAAGGCCATCTAGTCCACTACCCCCCCTGCCATAAGCAGGGACATGTTCAACTAGATCAGGTTGTTCAAAGCCCTGTCCAACCTGGCCATGAATGTTTCCAGGGATGGAGCAGCTACCACCTCTCTGGGCAACCTGAGTGCTTCACCACCCTCATCGCAAAACATTTCCTCCTTATATCTAGTCTAAACCTTCCCTATTTTAGTTTAAAACCATTGCTCCTTGTCCTTTCGCAACAGGCCCTGCTAAAAAGTTTGTCGCCATCTTTGTTACAAGCCCCCTTTAGGGACTGAAAGGCTGCAATAAGGTCTCCCCAGAGCCTTCTCTTCTCCAGGCTGAACCCACCCAGCTCTCTCAGCCTGTCCTCACAGCAGAGGGGCTCCAGCCCTCCCAGCATCTCCGGGGCCTCCTCTGGCCCCGCTCCAACAGCTCCGTGTCCTTCTGCTGTTGGTGCCCCAGAGCTGGAGGCAGCACTGCAGGGGGGTCTCCCCAGAGTAGAGCAGAGGGGCAGAATCCCCCCCCCTCGCCGCTGCCCACGCTGCTGGGGATGCAGCCCAGGCTGCGGGGGTGTTCTGGGCTGCCAGCGCACGTTGCTGGCTTGCGGCCAGCTTTTCACACGCACACACACCCCTGCCCCAGCATCCCCAAGCCCTTCTCTGCAGGGCTGTTCTCCATCCCCAGCCTGTGTTGATACCGTAGTCAACACTCATGTCACTGGGCATTTATCACAGGCACCGGTGTGAGACCACGGCAGGGGGGTGGGCCTACTACCGAAGCCTGGTGAAGGGGGACTGTTATATCAGGTGCAGGGTGTGCTTGGCTCTTGCCTGAGCTCGATCTGGAGACGTGTACGGCCCCCGAGCTGCCCTGGGGGACACAGGATCTCATCCTCTGTGTGCTCGGTCATGCGATTTGGGAAGGATCCAGTCACCCAGGTCTATTTGTAGTTTCTCTCTCTTCTCCTGCCCAGCTCCATGCCCTTCTCATGCCCTTGGAGGCTGGGCTGCATGCCCAGCTACCCCCTTTGGAGAAGGGCTGCTGTCCCAGCAGAGCAATTATCCCAAATGCTAGCAGGAACAGCCACATCTTGGGTCCCCAGCCTGTACATTTTGTGTTTTTTGCTTTTCTTCCCTGCTGCATGGTCAGAAACTGCCCTGGGTGGTTTGCAGCAGCTCCAGCACCCAGCACGCTGTCAGCCCACGCACACTGTGCCCACTGTCCTGCTCTTGCCAGTGCAAATCCCTGGGAGGTGAACTGAGGATGTGATGACCTGGAGAAGCCCCCGGGTCCTGGGGCTGGTCCTCACTGGGCCAGGGAGCCGGGCTGTCTTGTCTAAGGGGGTGCCTAGTGCATCTCAGACCTGAGAACTCGCACCCGGTATCTCTTGCTCATCCCCTTGGTCCCTTGTTGTGGGTCTTCTCCTGCCCCAGACCATCTCTGCGCCTTGTTACCACAGCCCTGTCTGTATCCCAGGCTCCAGGTCGCCAGCGCTTTTCTCCTCTTGGCAGAGACAAAACTGCCTCCTGCCTTAGCAGCATTACCTGGTGTGTGCGGGGGTGTGAACAGTCCCCATTCCTCCTTCCTGGCTGTGGCCATCGGAGAGTTTCATTTTCTGCTGGTACTTGAGGGATGGTGGAAAAAAGATCAGCTCCCAGGTGGCAAGGGACCAGATCTGCCCTCCCCCCTGCAGGGTACGGCACTGGTGGGTGAGCCTCTGCCTCACTGTCCTGGCTCCTTCCCGGGGGAACGCTGGGGCCACGGCAGTACCAGGTGCCCCAACATCTCCATCCCAGGGGGAATGGGGCAGAGCATCCCGGCTCTGCTCCAGCATCCTGCCAGGGCCCTGATGGGTCTGATGGCTCCTTGCGGCCATGACCCCAGCCTGGCCGGGTGCTCACCGCCGCCCGCGCAGCCTCCGCCACGGTACAGCTGATTGAAGGCAGATGCTCCCTCCCAGGGAGACCCGGTGTGACAGGGAGGGGTGCGGCTCACAAAATTCCTGCTTGCTCTGCAGCTGCGTGCCATGGGGACTGCGACTGTACTCCACACATTGCATCAAGAGGCAGCTGGCTGTGGCAGATATCCACCCTGTTCCCTCACTCCAGAGAAGCAGCCGTTGGGGATCAGAGCAGGGGCTGGGGTCCTGTACAGCACCCTGGAGGGGGGACATGCTCGCTGTGCAGGTGCCCTTAGACCCAAAGTGTCCCCTTGCAGGACCCTAGTGTGGTGGAGGGTGCAGACACAGTGGAGGTGGCCCTCTCCTCCTGCCCTGCCATTGGGACACCTCTAGTCACCCTTCCAAAGAGATGGGACCGAGCGGGGCCATGCCCTGGGCAGGGATCGGCGGCTGAAGGGGCAGAATGGCTGAATGGGCAGAGAGAGCCTGCGCTGGAGGCCGGGCTGCAGCCACGTCCCAGGGAGCGATCAAAACCCACCTGTGCGATGACACCACTTAACTGCTCTGCCTCAGTTTCCCCAGCTGTAGGCAAGGTCTGGGCACATGGAGCAGCACACCCCCGCGGCAGGAAGCCTGGGCAGCTCCGTGCCTGCACAATTTTAAAAACTGAGCATTTTTCCTTCATTCATTCCCACATCTCGCTGCATCCTGGCCCAGTGGAGGCAGGGCAGGGAGGACACATGGCTCTCACTTGCCCTGCAGCCAGATCCAGGGGCCAGCGCTGGGACCTGCGAGTCCTGCTGGCCCGGGGGCTCTCCTGGGCACGTGCCCCCCATTTGCCCCAGGGCATCCCTGCAAGGGTCTGAGGGACCCCCCCCCAAATCTTCCCTCCCCCGCCACAGGCAGCCAGGGACACCCTATCCTCAGACAGGTCCAGGCTTGGTTTCTTTTGGCTGCTGAAAGCGCTCTCCTGCCCATGGTGGAGGTCTGGGGGTGTCTACAAGCCCAAGAAGACACCGGGTAGGGGCATGGTGGCTGTAGGGATGGGATGGCCCCCAGCCCTTTTCCCTGGGCAGAAAAAAAAGAGAAATCGTTATCAAACCTTCCTGTCAAGAACATGACGGCAGGCAGGGCTGCCTGTGCTGCCTGCACCGGGCATCCTGCGGCCACTCCCGGGCATGGGTCACGGCCACGGCCACTGCCACAGCGGTGTGTTCCACAGCAGGGATCCGCAGGGCAGAGCTCGGACACAGCGGCGACAGCCCAATGCAAGCAGGACATCCCAGCACGAGCTCCCCAGAGCTGTGTCCCGGGTACGGCCTCCAGCAGCACCGTGGGTGGGCAACTGGGGCAATGGAGGGGCACGAGGGAAGCAGAAACCCAGCCACACCACACTGAGAGCGTGCACTGGAGTGGGCCAGCTTTCCCCCTCACGCTGTCACACACATATACAAAATATTTACGTGTATTTAGCGCTCAGGGTGCCCCAGGGTGATGCCAATAGGCTCTGAGCAACCTGGTCTGATTGAAGATGTCCCTGCTCATCGCAAGGGGTTGGACGAGGTGGCCTTTGGAGGGCTGTAAGAGATGGACTGTAAATTCCCTGCCAAGGGGCAGAAGGCCCTCCAAGCCTTCAATGGAATGCCTCAAACACTCGCAAGGAAATAAATAATGCAGGCCTGGCCTTCGAAGAACTGATAAGGCTAAAGCTTCTGGTGCCTGAAAGTGTGGGAGAACTGTCTTGTGAAGACAGGATAGTTCTGCCACTCGTGTGGTGAGCTTGCTAGTTCTCAGTTCTCAAGGCCATTGTGTCCGATGAGTGACCTTGCTCCATTATCCGCGAAATGCATAGGAAAACGCACGCCCTGCATATGCTAATGAAGATTATAGAGATCATGCTAGACACATATGACTATGGCACTTGCCTCTCCACCCAAATCATGCCACATGTCACCTGGGAGAAGGGAGAAACCTGAGACGGGGCTGTCCTGGGCAAGGGAGGTGGACCATGCTAATCCAGCAAACATAAAAGGGGAAAATAAGTGCCCCTAGGGGGAAACAAAAAAGAAACAAAAGAAGAAGGTAGTGCCTGGGAAGATTCTTCCCAAGAAGACTGTACCTGGGAAGATTTTTTCCAAGAGAGAAGAAGATTATGCCCTGGAAGATTCCCTGAAAAAGGCGCTCGAACCAGGACCAGTGATCTCTTTAACTCTGTGTTTTTCTCTGTCTTTTCCTTTCTCTATCCCTCAGTTTCTCTTTTCTCTTAGAATTGTTAAGTAACGGTTAGAGTTGTTAAGTAACAACCTTAAGTATGACCTTAAATACCGCTTGCCATAAGTTGTTCTATACATGTCGTTAAGTAACACAATGCACACCTCACCATTTGCCATAATTTGTTATGTACCTGACCAATTATCGTGGATTTGTTAAGACCTATACTAACCGTTTTGGGCAGCTAATAAATGTTTCCATATGCACCTTGAGATTTATCTCACCTTAGTCCGTGCTGTTGGGAATTTACGAATCTGAAGTCACTTACCCCCCCTTCTTTCCTGGGAGTGGGACATGGCAAGGGCCCTTCCAGCCCAAACCGTTCTGGGATTCTGTGTGGAGCTGGGGGGAGAAGGGAAGCTCGGGATGAATTGTGCCACGAGCAGCACCGTGCTCGGTGGGAAGGGCTGACAACGGCGGGTGCCAGGGGCGTGGGCAGGCTCTGCTGCGGTCCCAACGCTCCTGTCCGCAGGGGCTGGCTGGAGTTTTGCGTTGCTTCATTTCCACAAAGGCACCGAGCGGCTCTTGAGCTGCAACGGCTTTTTCCATCCCTGCTGAAGATGAACGGCTCCCGCGTGGTGCTGGTTAAACTGGGAAAGAAATAGGCTTTTTTGTCCTATTAACTAGCAGATATCGCCTCAGCCCCCAAGGTTTTGTTTAGCCTGAAATGAAAATATTTTGTATTGTTTTGAGTTCAGTTTGGGCTTTTTAAACACACTTTCCTTTTCCTTCTGCTGTATTTAGGCCCAGTTGTAATAGAAAAGCTGTTTCTAAGTAGCACACGGAGAAATGGCCCCATCGTGGTACTCTTGGCATGAGTTCTGCCATGCAGAAAGCATCCACTTCTTTGGGATGCTTCCAAAATCTTCATTAGATCTTAAAAATCTTCCAAAACCTCCATTAGTCCTCAGGATGAAAGACTTTGTGGGGGACACCAGGTCCCACAGGCAGATCGGACGTCCTTCCGTGCCAGGCCAGGAGGCGGTTCTGTGTCCCGTCCCCCGCCAGGGATGTGCCCTGGCCAGCTTGGAGAGAGCCCAGCTGGGTGGCCCAGGAAGATAATAACCAAATAATCTAATGATTTCATCATTAAATATTTAACATTGATGGCTTAGGAAGAGAATAATTTGGGTTTGTGAGAGACATCCTGGTGCTGATGTTCCTGCACAGATGCAACCATCTTCCCACCGGTGGCCATGTGGCTCGTCAGTGCTGGCGGCCGCGGCTCCGTGCCCTGCCACCAGGCTTGTCCCACAGGAACGGATGAGCCCAGCACCCCCCTAGCATCCCTGGCATTCCTGCATCCAGGGCAGCCGGCAGCACTCGGCTGATTCCAGAGGGGCTCTTGGTGGGGTCTGCAGGGGCAGCTTCATCCCTGCAGCATCCCTGCACCACCAGGATGTCTCAGCTCTCATTTTGCTTCTCCGTCCGAAATCCTAAGGGGGTTTTTCTGGCCCAGCCATTTTTCACATTTTCCTCTGATGACTAGGCTGTTACACTGCTGCCAACTCCCAGAAAGCCATAAATCTCCCTGGCCCTCCTAAAATCATGAAACTGCCGGGGGGGGAGGAAAAAAACAAAAACATTTTTGTAAACAATACTTTTAGGAGAGGGCGTTTATTCCTCTCCTGGGTCCTCAGCCTTCATCACTCCCGTTGCTCAGCTGTCCCCTACAAGACCCGCCTTTGGTGGGAGCCCTGTCTTACGAAACCAAAGGAGCCGCGAAAACCTAAATATTGCAAAACTTTATTTGGTTAAGAAAAAAGGCAAAACCGTTGGTGCCATTAGGGCTGTGAGGCTGGGAGCGGCTCACCCAGCAGGATCCGGCACCAACAGAAATGCTCTGGTCGCTTCGTGTCCCGCGGGGTGGCCGTACCCCTGGGGTCTGGGGCGGGGTATGGCTCCCACTGTGGCTGCACCGTGTCCTGGTTGCCCACCCGCCCGTGCTGCCCCAGGGCCCATCTCTGGTGCCTGTGGCTTTTCCAGGGATTTCAACCATTTTCCCAGGGCTGTGAGGTGCCTTTCCTCCTCCTGCCTCCCAGTGGGATAAGCGGGTCTCCCAACTCACAGGGCGCTTGCATGGCAAACCCTTGGGATGTGGGTCTGTGGGACAGGATCTGTTCGCCCAGGTCCCCTGCCCAGGTCTCCAACCCCCCAGGTCCCTCCTGCCCCCTCAAACGGGGCTGGCACCCGGCTTCTGTGGCTGTGACCACAGGGGTCGTGCTGGCCGGAGGCACCCACTTGCATGGTGATGCCTGCAGGGCCAGGGCGGATTTTGCCAGCCCTCCAGCTGACAGCCCAGCCACAGGGCCAGGAGGTGGCTTTCCCTCTCCCTGTGTGCCAATGTCAGGCTGTGACAGCCACCCCGGCCCGGCCATGTGCACAGCACTGCAGACCACTGCTGGGATGCTCCAGCATTGCCTCGAGCGCGCTAACGAACACCCCCAAATGACAGGCAGGTGGGGGCTGCCGAGGGGAGACGCCAGCACAGACGCCAGTGTGCCAGCGGTCATAGCTCTGCTCCGGGCAGATGCTCAGAGATTCAGGCACCGCTGGAGAAACCCCTGCATTAGTGTGCACACGGGGACAGGCATGGGCACAGCAGCACACCGCGGGCGCACACGCTCGTGCCGTGCCAGGCTGTCCAGGGGCCATGCACACTGTGCCCATGGTCACACCATGTCTGTGCTCACACGTGTCCATGGTCATACCATGAGTGTGCTCACACCATGTCCGCGCTCACACCGTGTCCGTGCCCACCCTCTGACCACGCTCACACCGTGTCCACGCTCGCACCGTGTCTGTGCTCACACCACAGCAGCCTGTGCTCCCGGCTCCCCATACCAAGCCTGCGCTTTCCCCACTCGGTTCCCGGCTCCCCAGCAAGGCACAGAGGAAGGAGCCCCTCTGTGGGTAACAAACTCTGTCGGGGCTTGACGTCCTCCACTCCAGCCCACCCGCACACCCCACGTCCACCCACGCAGCCCTGTCCATGTGTGACACCAGCCCGCTGTGTGAGCATTGTCCATGCTACAGGTCAACCTGCACGGCAAGGCTGGGAACACCCTGCAGAGCCTGGGAAAAACAGGCCCGGTATAAAATTAGCTGGAGCTTTTATTGCCGGGATTTTATTTTTAAATGCAATGGAAAATACATCGCTGGAGGGAAAATCCAAGAGGTCTGGGCCAGCCTGCTGGATAACGGCGTACCCATGTCCCATGGTGAATGTCCCCCTCGCCCCCGGGCGGGATGCAGCGGGGGAGCTGGCTGCGGGGTGCCGTGGGTGCAGCAGCAGGGATGGTGAGGGTCTAATCCTGCCCCTGGGACGCACCCAGGGTGGCGCGGGAGGAGCAGTGGGGGCAGCAGGCGTGGATGAGCCCTGCCTGTAGATGGCCATAGAGTCCCTGAGAAACTCCAGTGGGAAGGAACATCCCTAATCTGAGCAGGATGGGACCTTCCAGCCAGAGAAGATACAACTGGGGGTCTGGAAACTCAGAACTGGAGAGGCTGGAGAGGGACGGAACCGCCAGCTCTTCCAGTGCCTGAATGAGGTGAAGGAGGCGGGAGCCAGATTCAGCCCAACCTGCAGCAGGCGGTTCTCCATGCTGGGGTGGCAGGAGCTCCTTGTTGAGGGATGGTGCTGATGCTGAAGGTTTGCCTGCACCCAAAGGGAGGTTTTTTGACAAGTCCAAAGAGGAGGGATCTACTGAAGGGTGTAAATACAGAGAAATCAGGAAATCGCATCTGGATCACGAAATCCTCTAAGCTGAAAATAGCTGGAGGCTGGGAGAAGGCTCAAGGAAGTATCATGTATGCTTGCTGTCATCTTCCTCATCCCTGGACACCGCTGGGTGGCAGGAAGGGACGGTGGGGACATCGCAACTGTGCTACTGCTCCCAGGCTTATTTGGTCAGAGAGGTGTGTGCCGGACATGAATACAGCTGGCACAGGCTCTAGCTCGGCTCTGAAAAGTTTGGGTTGTTTTTTTTTTTAAACTAGTGAAACTTGCACCTGTAAAGATCTCACCTGAAAACTAAAACCCACTGCCAAGGGTCCAAGTGAGTGCCTGGTTCCCCAGTGAGCTCCTCACCACGAGGTGCCTGGTGACTCCCAGGGCACCCCAGTTATTCCAGACACTGGAAACACGGCTCCTCGCACAGACACCTGCTGCTGAAGCCATGGGACCCAGCGTCCATCCTCCGCCCTCCCAGCTGCCCTCCCACCCGGCAGGAGCAACCATCCTGGTGGGGTGACAAGAGGAACCTGAGCTGCATCCACAGGCTGGGACAGGGCTCAGGGTCTCCGTCTCGGATCCACATACCTCTGGCTGGCACTGGCTGGGACACAGCAGCCGCTTGGCAGCTGTGCTTGGCCCCGGTTTGTGGAAGTCTTGCTGCGGTCGGGCACCCATGTAACCAGAGGAGAACTGAAAGTGCCGATCCCGGGGCTTGCCTCCAAAGAGGGGCACATGTGAGATGTTGGAAAGGGAAGCTGAACCATTTAGCAAGGCACATGCAAGCCTTGCTATCCGACAAGGTCGAGGCAGGATGTGGTGGCAGCCAGGCAGGCTCCTGGTAGTGGTTTGGTTCTCAAATCAGCCCTCGAGGTTGAGCAGTCTCCTGCCGCAGGAAGGCAGAGGTCTGGGGTCCTCCGCAGGCTGCAGAGGGATATCTGCTCCACCATGGACCTCCATGGGCTGCAGAGGGATATCTGCTCCACCATGGACCTCCATGGGCTGCAGAGGGATATCTGCTCCACCATGGACCTCCATGGGCTGCAGAGGGATATCTGCTCCACCATGGACCTCCATGGGCTGCAGAGGGATATCTGCTCCACCATGGACCTCCATGGGCTGCAGAGGGATATCTGCTCCACCATGGACCTCCATGGGCTGCAGAGGGATATCTGCTCCACCATGGACCTCCATGGGCTGCAGAGGGATATCTGCTCCACCATGGACCTCCATGGGCTGCAGAGGGATATCTGCTCCACCATGGACCTCCATGGGCTGCAGAGGGATATCTGCTCCACCATGGACCTCCATGGGCTGCAGAGGGATATCTGCTCCACCATGGACCTCCATGGGCTGCAGAGGGATATCTGCTCCACCATGGACCTCCATGGGCTGCAGAGGGATATCTGCTCCACCATGGACCTCCATGGGCTGCAGAGGGATATCTGCTCCACCATGGACCTCCATGGGCTGCAGAGGGATATCTGCTCCACCATGGACCTCCATGGGCTGCAGAGGGATATCTGCTCCACCATGGACCTCCATGGGCTGCAGAGGGATATCTGCTCCACTGTGGACCTCCATGGGCTGCAGGGGGATATTTGTTCTGGTGCCTGGAACACCTCCTCCTCTCCTTCTCCACTGACCTGGGGATCTGCAGAGTCATTCCTCTCACGTATTCCCACTCCTCTCTCCCAGATGCTATGCAGAATTTTTTACTGTTTCTTAAATACATCATCACAGAGGAACGCCCATCTTTGTTGATGGGCTCAGCTTTGGGCAGTGGTGGGTACACCTTGGAGCTGGCTGGGTGCCACATGGGGCCAGCTCCTGATGTCTTCTCACAGAAGCCACCCCTACAGCTCCCCACTACCGAAATCTTGCCATGTAAACCCAATACAGTCCCAAGGACATGACGTCCCCCTGGCAGGAGGGGCGACCAGGTTGGAGCAGAGCAGGGATGTGCTGTGAGTGAGATGCAGATGCTCATCCACATCAGCCTCTGCCCAGTTCCCATCTGGTTGACGCATGCTGGGCAGGATCATTTCTGCCCCAACAGCAGCTTCCCACATGCCCGGGCTGGTTTCTGCTCTCCTGAGGACTCAGCAGCCCGGGCAGCTCCTCTGACACCCAGCGCAGGGCGTGTTTCAGGAGCGGGACCTAGCCAGCTGCTCCGCGGAAGGGAGATGAGCGGCTGCTGGCTGCCGAGCGCGCCTCTGGCAAGCCGTCCACACCCCTGGGCTCTGCCAAACTTCACACTCATGCAAAACGCTATTTTTCTGCTCTAAGAGCTTAACTTGAGCCCCGCCTGGGGACTTCAGGCTGAAGAAATCATCCCAGCAAAGAAAAGTTTTCCCCGCGGCAGGGCAGTGTCTCCCTGTGGCTCCTGTCAGCAGCACGTGAAGTGATGGTTGCTCTTCCACCCCACAAAAAAAGCAAAATCCAGCTGAAGCTGGATAAATTGCACTCAGTGGTTTCATCCAAGTCATCTGCTGAAACCTGAGAGCAGGAGTGAACCTGAAGGCGGGATGAGCACCCTTCCCATGCCCTTCCCGGGCACGGCCCCAACCCTGTGGGCACAGAGGAACACCTGGAGGTTGCACTGCCATCTTCCCACAAATGAAATGGGGTTTTGTTTTCCTTTTGTCCCAGTTACAAAGCACAAACGTATCTTAAAAGGGCAGGGTGGTGGCTTTGAGTGAAGCATTAGCAGCCCTGAAGGTCTGAGAGATCATCCCAGGACACAGCTGTTCTCCGTCTCCTTTCTCCTGACTCCATCACCTCTGCAACCCCCTTCAGCCTCACGGATGTGTGTTTAACTGGTGCCACCCCAGGGTGGGTCCTGCTTGTGCTTCTGTCCTGCAGCACATAGGACCATGTTCATTCAAAATACTTTGCACACATTAGTGAAGGAGGGAGGCTGGAGCCTGCGCTGAGGCTGAGACCCTGCCGCCAGCCGGGATGAGCCTAGAGCCGGGGGAGATGCTGCGCCATGGAGACCAGGCAGGGGAGCAGTCCCTCACCTCCTTCACGCTAAGTCTCTCCATTTTTCAGAGTTTTGCATCTGACCTTCCTGAAGTGGCCTGGAGAAGACCCACAGAGATGTCTCTGTTTTGGGGCAGGAACCTGCAGCACTGGGGTGCATTTGAGGGTGTCCATCTGCAGCCGGAGAGATCCCTGTGCATCCTCAGAAGCATCCAGCTGCTCATGAATTGCACTGTTTTACTGTAGCGTGTGGGGGAACAGGAAATGAATGAGGCTCTCAAGGGCTTTTTGAGAGCTTCACAGCACATTACTTTCTCAAATTGCAGCTGGTGGCATCCCATGATGAGCTTGGAAGCTCCAGTTCTTCCTGAAAGACAAATAAAAGTCCAGTTTTGCAGTTATGTTCAAAAACTGAAAAGTGTAACTGTGAAAATCTCTGTAGCTCACAAACTTTCTTTTTTTAAATTTCAGGATTTGGGGTTGTCTCACTCCCATTTTTGAGTTTTGAGTAATTTGAGAAAAAACCCTAAAGAGAGACGGGGGAGCTGGAGGTGCACTGGGAATTCATCGGGAGGGATCATACGGAAAGCCCCAGGGTGGGCAACGGTGGTGAAGCAGGGGGGTTAAGGTTGGAAACAAGTGGATTTAATAAATTGACGAAAGCTGATTAATTCACTGGCCTGGGCATGGGTCAGTTGAACAGCCTGATCTCAATAACTGATTGATTTAACGGTGGCTCTGCACAGCTCACCCCTGCTCCCCGGCAGCCCTGGGGAGTGCTGGGTTTGCCGGAAGGAGACGAGTCCCAGTGCGGGAGGGCTGCCAGGAGGCGGATGCTGAGGGAGTGTCTCCAGGAAAGCAAACTCCCAGCGGCATTTCCCCAAAGTGGGAGCCGTCAGCAGCTGGGACAGATCTTCTACCCGGTGCCCAGATGTCTGCGGGTTTGGGGTGGGATCCTGCGGGGCCTGGGCGGTGGGGGCAGGCAGAGCTGGAGGCAGCCCAGGGCGGCCACCGAGGGCTGGGGGCGATACAGGAGAGAAGGGAACACTGGGCCAAGCCTTGGCTGAAGGACCACAGCGCCAGCTCCCCTGCCCTTGTGCTGCAGCAGGTCCCCTTGCTGCCATCCCTGCAAACAAGTACCTGCCGCCAGCCAGGAACGTCCCAGTCTGCTCCTCATGCTGCCCGCCCTGCCACGGCGGTGGGAAATGGAGTCTGTCCTGTGTATGCCATCACCCGTCCTGCAAGTGCCATCATCTCTCCTGCCTGTGCCATCATCTGCCTGTGCCATCATCTGTCATATCTGTGCCAGCATGCTGGCATTGCTCTGCTGGACACAAGGGGTCCTGCTGCCAGGAACTGTGACAGTTTGAGGCAGGAGTGATGACAGCCGATGACGTCCCCAGTGTCCCCCTTCAGAGAGGGTCCATGCTCCTCCCTTCACCACCGAGGACTCAGAGCCCTGGAAGCACATGCGAAATGACTTGCCAAGGTCACTCAGAGCTGAGCCCGGTGGCACTGGGCAGTGCAGTGAGTTTTCAGCTAAGTCAGCAGTGTGACAGTGGGAAGGAAGTCCAACAAAGGATGCACTCCCAGTCTTGGGACCAGCATTGGTGGCTTCGAGTCACCTTTTGCCCTCTAGCAGTTGGCTGTCTGGGGCTGTGTGCTGGAAGCCCACCAGGCAGGGAAGGATCTGGCTACCCATGCACCAGTTTGGTGGGGAGAGGATGGGAAAATGCCATTTGGACTAAGGCTGGGAAGAAAAAGCATGTCACGCTCAGCTGGGGCTGGAGCAAGCCCTGGTGCTCCAGCAGAGGAAACGGCTCTCCAGAGATTTCTTGTTGCATTTTGGGATGTGGAAAGGACTGGAAACATGCCCGCTGGCTGGAGGGTGATCCACAGGGCCATGCACATTTACACAGAGACAGTAACCACCTACCAAAAGGAAACTCCATTGTTGGGGTGAGAAACAATGCTACTGATACACTTAAATTTAGGGATTGCTGGGCTGACAGGGGGCTGCCTCAGGCCGGGGGAACCTGCAGGTGTGCGGCTCTGAGCTGCTGTGCTGGGGCTGCTGCCATGGCTCCTACTGCCATGGCTCCTGCTGGAAAACAGTGGGAAAAGGGCCTGGCAGAGCCAGGAAACCGGATGAGATGCCTCCCCGGTGCAGAGATTTCACCTGAAGGACCATGGCCTGGGGAGGGAATGGGATGCTGTGGGACAGCTCTGTTGGCCATCCCCAACCTCAGGGGGATGCCACCAAGGAGCCCCAGCCTGCACTGGGTACCTACCTTTTTTTAAAGTCCTGCCAAAAAAGAGGAGAGACCCCCTCCTTTCCCTCAGGTTGAGTTTCCAGTGCAAGGTCTTGGATCCAGAAAGCGTAGTTTGATGCCAAAGATTTGAAGGAGCAGTCGCCCTGGGACAGGACAGCTTCTCCAGCCGCGGCACTGTGCAACAGCGTCGAGGGATGGGACTACGCCTCTGCAGGCGGGAGCCCTCCATGGGATGCTGGGCCTCAAAACTGACTGCAGAGAGTTTGGGGAAAAAAAAAATTCACTGCACAGGAGAGCTAACGGAGAGATGCTACACAAACCACGTCCCTCCGGGTTGCTTGAATTCTCCTTGTGGATCAATGTAATAATGGAGAAACAGGTCCTGTTTGGTCCTTCAAGGGGCAAAATCCCTCATGCAACTCGGTTAAATGTGGATCATTGAGGAACAAGGGACCACTTCAGGTCAGAAAGTGGTGTGGATTTGGGGGGAAAGTGGATTGCAGTGTGTGCACCCGCTCCAGCAGGAGGAGGCATGGCCGCGGGCACCCCCATGTCCCCCCCGATGCCCTGCTGCCTGTCCTGCTGCCCACTGCTGCTCACAGGGGACGTTTGCAGCAGCCCATGGTCCAGCTCACCTCCGGGCCTCAGCAGGCGGTCCCACACAGCTGCCCCCAACAGCCCCCTGCTTGTCCAGAGCCCCTCTGGCGCTCTGGCGGGCGCTCAGCAGGGATAGCCTGGATGTTTCGGCATCCTGCAGGACAGCCCATCCTTGCTGTGTCTCTGCACGAGGATGTGATGGTGGCCATGGGCTACCCGGTGCAGCAAGCCTATTGCCCCGGGAGCCAGGGCAAGAGTTCAGCCTCCACGTCACCCAGCTGTGACACCGGGGTGGTGCTCGTGGGGAGCCAAGGTTGTTCAAAACGTGGTTTCTCGCTTATGATTGAAAGCCCTGGATAGTGTTGGCCAGTTTTAAGAAAAGTGACAAACAGGTGCGTGCTTTGTTCCAAGCAGAATGTAACTTCCCCCTCTGTCCTGCCAGCTCCCTCCGCCCCCCACCCCCCTCCCCTCCGTCCTGATGAGGACGGGGATCAGCCCCATGGGCAGGGCTACCCACCTGGGTCTGCGCATGGTCGCCCTTCCTCCATGGTGTGTGCTTCCCTTCTGCCCACGCACCCTGTCCCTAAGGAGAGGTGAGCCTGTGACGGCTGCACGGAGCCAGGGGGATGTGACAGTGGCCCCAGGGTTCCGCATGCCAGCACACCTCTGCCCCAGGGCCATGGCGTGGGGGAAGGATCTCGTGCTGGGATCTGCAGCCTCATACCACGAGCTTGGGGAAGCAGCTCACCAGGTGCTGTGGCCCCACAGCCATGGGGCCGATGGCACAGGGTGGCTGCCAGCCCGCGGTGGCTCCTCGCTGTGACGCCTGCCCTGCTAGGAGCGAGCAACCTGCGGCTGGACGTGTCCCTGCCCTCTGCCCCATCACTAGAGGACTCCTGGCGAGGCAGCCGGGAGAAACCGGTGGGGCTTTTCCAAAGAAGCTGCCTATTTCCTGGCTGCCTGGGTGCCAGGGCAACAGGGAGCAGATCCCGGCCCATGGGAGACCCCCCCGGGTTGGCATCGCACAGATGCTGCCCTGGGAAAAAGGAGAGTGAAAAGGTTTTAGAAAGTAAGGCAAGAATGGAGACTTGTGCTTGGGTTTGATCTTCCTTCCAGGCAAGCATCCTTGCCAGGACAGGGATTATAGCCTTGGATACATTGGGATCCTTCCAGTCCTGTAGAGCTTCAGTGCCTGTAAGAGCAAAAGCTCTGGGCTTAAAGCCGAGGCTCGAGTGCATCAAGGAGCTCCCACCCGCAGGGCTGTTGGCCACTGGCTCAGTGGGAACTGCCCTCAGGCACACTTCGGTTTGCTGCATCTCCTTATTTTTCTCCTCTACCAATGGAAACACTGGTTGGATTTGCAGCCTCATTGCCCACAGACTCAAAAAAAAACCCAAAATACCTTGTGTGTGTGCGCTGTGGACTTGCTTGATGTTGGAGACTGGTGTGGGCAAACCCAGCTGTTCCCAACAGGCACTTGCTCCCCAGCCAGCACTGGCCCAGCTCTCACCGTGTCAGTGGCAGCATGCAGGTGGAGATGTGGGCAGGTGCACCCTGGCCAAAAGCATCCGTCTGGCTCCCGCCGGACACATCTCTGCTGGGCTGAGGAATGCATCCCCCCCCGCAGCAGGACAGGCTGCTGAGAGGTTTTTCCAGTACCCTGCGCAATTCTGGGACTCCTCCATGCAAGGCAACGGGACACTGAGAGCTGGCACCAGCATTTTGGGAAGCCCAGACACCCAAGTCCTTTGGTTGGTGCAGGACTCAGCCTGCCTGGAGGTCCCTGGAGAAGGGACACCTCTGGGCTTGTGGGCTGTCTGGTTGACCTGCGCTGGCCTGAGATCTCCAAAAAATAGACTTGATTTCTCAACTGAGTCCCTAGGGTTGTGTCAGCCCAAGTCCTGACTCCAGCGAGAGCTGCAGAGCTCAGCCAGGCTGCATGTGGCCCTGGGGAGCAGGTCACAGCTCCTCCACCCGGATGTGGGTCCAGTGTTGCTCCCAGGTAGGACTGGGATTGGGATTAGGGTTAGGGTTGGGATTGAGAGCAGGGTTGGGGGACTCCCCCTCCCATGGATGGCAGCCTGTGTCCCTGAGAGCAGTCTCAGCCCAGTCTGCGGCCGGGGAGCGAGTCCCTGTGCCTGTCCCTCGTTCAGGCACTGCTGAAGAGCTGCCCATGGGGCAGACGGGGGCTGTGCTCCTGCTGGGGACACCTCTGCAGCCTCCCGCCACCCTGAATGTGCTGCTGGCTGCCACAGGGACCATGCTGTTCTCCAACCAGCCCCTCCTCTACCTGCTGTTACTTGCCCTGAGTGTCTCTGCAGAGGAACCATGGCACTCGCTGCCCTCCCACGCTCCCTCCGGAGCAGGCGGGGACTGCTCTGGAGCTCCCATCAGGGCTGAGATCAGTGTTCTGCTCTAGCAGCTCTTGAGCGCATCATAGGACTGCTTGTGCGTTGCTCATGGCTGGCCCACGTCGGTGGCTCATCCTAATCCCCAGATTATTGAATGCTCCTGGATGCATCTCCCCTGCACTTGCTGTTGGCCAAGGAGCTTGCAGATGGGAGCAGAAAACCCTGTCCCTAATCCCTCCCTTTGGACCTTGGCCCGTTGCAGTGTCTCCAGGCTCATTCTGTTCTTCCTGTTATTTCCCAAACACATGTGGAGCTGCAGTGCCGCCCACCCATGGTCCCAGATGTGCCATCCACCAGTACTCCCAGATGTGCTCGTCCATGTTTAATGAAGACATTGAGAAGCTCTGAGCCCCACCACCAGCAAACCCTGACATCCCCAGGCACCACCTCCCAGGGCCAGCCAGCAAGTCCCTGCTCTTGCTCCAGTTTCTCCACTAATCACTCCTTCAACCCAGCCAGCCCCTGCCCAGGTGGCCTCACGTCAGATGCTTTTGTTGGAAGAGATGGATTAGAAAAACCCCTCTCCTTTGGGAAAGCAGCTATCCTGCACTGCTGGGTGAGTAACGCACTTCGCACCTTCCTGGTTTTGTTCCCCACCTGCCACTTTGTCCCCAGTGAATATTTTGCCTGCACGTGCCATGGGGTGGGAACAGTGGATGAAAAACTGAACAGGAGCGGGCGAAGAGCAGATATGGCACTGGGGGCATGAGGACGGTGGGATGCCAGAGGCACTGGACAGCCCTTGGAGCACACGACCCGGAGACCTGGAGTTGCTCTTCCTCCCCCCCTGCCTTGTTGTGCAACATGACAACAACAAGGAGTGTGTCAGGGTGCAGGGAGGCAGAGGTGGCAGGGTGGCAGAGGTGGCAGGGCGGCAGAGGTGGCAGGGCAGCAGGACAACCAGGCTGCACCAGGCTGGGTCCCCACGCAGCTGCCCGTGCACCGAACCTGCTCATTCAGGTAGATCTTGCTTCACAACCTGGAGTCCCACAGAGGTCACATTTATGCCAGCCTTGCATTCCTGGCATCCAAAATCCACGTCCCTGGTTTCCTACACAAACAAAGCTACGCTCTCCTTCCCATGGTATCGGGAGATCCCTCACTTCGTCTTCTGCCATGGAGAAAGCCCTCCCTGCCCCTCGCTTTCTTTTTCCCGCTGAATTTGTTCATGCCTGCATCTCATTTCATGCTCCTTGCCAGGCATTGCCCACCTGCGGTGGCCACTTTAGTGCAGGCGCCTGCTCCTCCTCAGGGACATCACTGGGCTCTCCCTGTCAGTGGCCGGGGCGTGTGTCAGTGGCTGCCACCCTGCCCTGACCCACTCTCCTCGCCGGTGGTGCCTCCTGGAAACGGGGCATGATGAGGAATGGCTGCTTGTGGGAGCCTCCCCTTGCTGGAGCCACCTCACCCTGGCCGGACTGAGCCCAAGCCAGCGGGGCTGGGGCTCTCCCTGCCTGAACGCACCATTGCTGGGATATTTCTCTGGCTATACACGGGTCGATGTGGTGGTCATTCCCCTTGCATGGCTGGAAGTATTTCCAGCCCAGTATGTCCCAGCTCTTGGTGCCCCCCAGTTTGTGCTGGAGATTGAGTCTCCTGGGACGCTAGAGATCAGCCAGGCTGGGCACAGGCTCCCTTGGACCTCAGCTCATGCCCCTGCCCCTTGGGGCTGGGCAGAGGGTGGCAAATGTGACCCTGTGCAGAGGAGGAACAGCCTCTCTTGCAGTGGGAAGGGATGCAAACCCCCTGCTCCATGCCACCTACAGGCGACCTGGGAACAGGGTGGCCAAGTCTGCGCAAGACCAAGAAGACACTCACATCTCCACTCAAATCCCAGGAGGGTCCACCACGTGGAGTAACCGCCTGCCGGAAAGGGACTTGCTCCAAAGTCTCCCAAAGTAAAATAAGGGCGAGGAGCAAACAAAGTACCATCCCTACCCCCACAGGGCTCTCCCAGCCCCGTCTCTGCTCACTGCCATTCAGAAAAGAGATTTGTGGTTCCTTTTCATCATGGCCTGAAGACCTCTTCTCACTGCTTGCCCAGGCAAAAAGGCAATCGGGAGGCTTGGCAGCTATTGAGAAAGGGATTAAGTGCAATCCAGAGAAGATCCTTCTGCTTCTGTGTCAATCCCTATTGCGGCTGCACCTGTGAGGTTGCAGATGTGTGCCTCAGAAACCCTGAATGGGTGAGGAGGGTGGCAAGAAGAGTCAGGAACAGGCGGGTATTTTGCCATGGAAACTTGAGAAGAGCCTTATAGTCAGCAGCGCTGCGGGATGGCAGCGGAAACGACGATCTGCTGATCCTCAGAGCCAAGACTATGGTCTCCTGCGGTATTAGCAGCAGCAGCAAAGGGGAATAATTTTTTCACATAAATCAGTATATTAATGTCTTGGAGTTGACTGACACAGGTTTTCCAGAGGTTAAATACTTAATGTGTTGAAGTGAGGAGGCAGATGCACTCACAAACACTCAGAGGTTGGACACAGTGGGCCTGCGGAGAAGCCCTGCCCTGGGCACCAGCTGGGTGAGGGTCACTCTCTCTCCCCTCTTTAGCCATTTTCTTCCCCAGACTCTGCTTCGGTCACTGCTTTGGGGGACAAAACTGGAGCTCGTCCCCAGCGAGACCGCCAGCAGCAGACTCTTCATGACACAGTGGCACATCAGGGCCAAGGGCCCCCTGGACCACAAGCCCATGGTGGCAGGAAGTTCTGCAGAAACTCCAGCGTCGGGTTAACATGTATTATGTGAAGGGCAGCTGAGAGCAGCAGAGAATGTGGCTTGCTTCGAAAAAAATTAAGAAGTGAGGCAGGCTGTGAGGAGCTGAAGTGTGACCCTCAGCCTGCAACCCAGCTGGGCTGGAAGCCACATCCTCCTTCAGCCTCCTCTCCTTGGTGATATCTCTTTGTTTATTATTTTGTTCACTGCTTTATCCCTCTGTGTAAGCAAGCTCAAAATGTCCTTCTCAGAGCCAGGGGCCCAACCTTTCTTGGCTCATTGCTCCGTGTGGAAACGCATTACATTTTTCACTTGTGACCATACTAAAAACAATCTCAATATACATCTGGGCTCCTCAGGGCTGTCACAAGCTCCTTGTAATGATTAAAAGCGGTAATGTTAATCATGGTAGGTGAGATACTTTCTCAGAGCTCTTCTGTCATCCTGGGTGTTCTCACCTCCCACCAAATCCATCCCTAGGCTGAGCCCCGGGGCAGGGGCAATGCCTGGGGGGAGAGGGGCACAGGATGGATCCGAGTCCTGGGTCAAGGACAACACCTGGTGGGGGGAGAAGGTGGGACTGAGCCCGGGGACAGAGGCTATGCCCGGGGAGGAGGGACAGGTTTGGGCTGAGCCCCGAGGTAACGTTGGTGCCTGACAGCAGGGGCAGCAGCAGGACAAGGCTGACCCTGAGCGAGGGTGATGCCCGGGGGGCAGGGGCAGCACTTAGTCCTGGGGCAAGGACCGTGCCCGGGCGGGGTAAATGGGGCTGATCCCGGGGCGGGGCGGTGCCCCGCGGAGGGGGGAGATGGGGCTGATCCCGGGGCAGGGCGACGCCCGGGGCAGGGGGGCAGGACGGATCCGAGCCCGGGTGAGGGGTAGCCGCGGGTCCCGCAGGCCGGGGCCGGCCCCCCGCAGCCGGGCGGAGCCCGGTGTCCCGCCCGGGGGGGCCGGGGCGGCGGTGACTCAGCCGGGAGAGGCGGGCGAGGAGGAGGAGGCGGGGGAGGAGGAGCAGCAACCGCCGCAGCCGCCGCGGAGCCGCTCACCTGCCCCCGCTCCGGCCCCGCCATGGCCCGCCGGGTCGCCGCCGTCCTTCTGCTCCTCGCCCTCGGCTGCCTCCTGGGCATCCTCCTGCTCTGCCTCGGCTCCGGGGACACGCGGGGCCCGCCGGGCTTCAAGGTGAGCGGGGTCGGCACCGGGGGCACGGGGCGCGGAGGGGACAGGGGCAGCGGGCACGGGGAGCACCTGGGCTGCGCGGCACCGGGGACGGGGGGAGCCGCGCCCGGCACCCCCATCTGCGGGATGCGCGGCGCGGGAGGGGCTCCGGCATCCAGGGGATCCCCAGCGGCACGGGAGGCCACCGGGGCTGGGGGGTCCCCGGGCTGCGGGGTGGGTGTCGCAGGGCCCAGCAGCGAGCCCCCCGGCTGCGGGGACACCCGGCCGCCCAGCCCCGGCGCCTCAGACCTGCGCTTCGAGAGAGGAATCTTTCGGACACACTGAAACATAGCGGTGGCATGTCTGGATGTGCCCCCCCCAGGCGAGAGCAGCCGTGTCAGCATCTGCTCCCGCGGCTCTCTCTGGGTTCTGGGCACGCTGCGCACCCCGGCATCGCCCGGTGTTCCTGGGCTCTGTCTGCATCACCCGAGCCAGCGCTGCCAGAGGAGAAATGCGCTGCCCTATGAAAATGAGCTGCTTTTTTTTTTTTCTTTTTCATTGTAAATTCAGATGCTTAAAGAAGTTCCCAACCAATTTCTTGTTGGCCAAGTCCCCCAGTTGACTCTTTTGCAGCCCAAGCCTTTTGTTTTAAAAAAGTCTTTGTTTTTTTGGTTTTTTTTTTTTTTTTGGTGACAGACCGAGCTATTCTGTGGGGAGCAGGCTCTTGTCCTGGAAAATGGTTCATCCAAAACCCCCTTTTTCTCCTCCCAAGCAATTGTCTTGGAAACTTTCTGAGCCAGCCTGGATGCCAGATGTGTTGCCTTCTCTCCGGGTTTGTCAGATGTAATGAAGATTAGATTGAGAGAACAAGTTGGCTTAGCCAAACTGATACTCACTACTGTTAGTAGAACTAGCAATGATTAACTCTTTCCCTGTGACACCTTCCTTTACCGTGCATGGGGCATACTAAGCGGTACCCATAGCTGGTTTCAAAATGGATTTTGTCTCTTTGGACACAGGGAATTCGACAGATCGGTGCTGAGAGCCCTGTGTGCAGCACTTGGGTCAGCCTGGGAAGCCTTTTCTCCTCCAAGCTCCTTTCCAAGCTGGAGTTTTGCTTTTAAGCCAGGTGCATTCCCAGAAATTTAATTTTTGAGCTTTTTTGTGCTTTTTCCCTCCCTGGGTGGTAGCACCTTCCAGTCTGCAGGCAGCGCTGCAGTTTGGGGCTGATAATCCCTGAACAATGATGTGGGTCCTGGCCCTGCTCTGACCGAGGCTGTGCCACTTGGCCCAGAGACTTGAGGTCTTGCGTTGTTCCTGGATGTGCCAAGCGCACACGAGGTCCAGCGTGGTGTGTGTGGTGGGGCACCGCCCACCGGAGCTCGGCAACGGTGCCATGGCAGTGCCTGTTCCCATGGGGCTGACGGCCAGGAAGGCACCAAGGGGTTTGCTTTTGCACAAAGCTCAGGGCTGTTCTGGGGATGCAGAACTTTGTCTTAGTCTAACTCAGCCCAAAATACGCCAACATGATTTAGAGGAGGCTGGTCCTGCTGTGGGGGATGCCAGGCACGTCCTCCCCACCTGCCTGGGCAAGACATGGTCCTTGCTGGTTCGGTCGATGATAGCAGCAGCTGCTGGGCTGCACTGCTGAGCTACAACTCCACGTCTTCCCTTTCCAGCTTCTTTGCTTGGAATATTGCCCTAAAAATACCCTGGATTAGTTATCTTGCTGCCAGAGGGACTGATCCTGGGAGCGCAGTATTCCCCTTCCCCTGTGGGTCTGCAGCAGGGCTTACGGCACCGCGGCCTGACGGCTTGGGGCTGTTGCCTTCTCTTGACAACTCTTTTTTTTCTTCTTTTGGCAAATCTCTTCACAGGCCATTACAAAGCCTGCTGGGCTCTTCCCCTGCCAGCCATCCCGGTGGAGCTGCGGCTCCCACGGTGGGAAGGAAACTCATTGTAACCCACCACAGACCCCATGGGTCTCATTGCCCTTGAGGGAGGTGGGATGCTGTGGGACCAGACTGAGCCCCCACTGCACTGTGGGGCCACCCAGAGAACCCGTGGGGTGGGGGTCTGGAGGCTCAGGCATGGCCATGGAGGCATGGTGCCGGGCTCCAGTGAGTTGGGCAGTTCTCAGCATCCCCCTCCACCTCCTCCCCTGGGGTGTGGGAAGTTTCTGGGTAGAGCCAGGACACCTGAGCACTACTTGTGTCTTTGTTGCCCTGTGGCCTCTGGGGACACCCCCGCCCCCTGCACCCCCTCTGCAGGGGCTGTGGAACTGAGCAGCCCTGGCTTGGGCTGTGCTGAGCCGTGCAGCGGTGGTGCAGAGCCAGCAGGGCCATGGGTGACCCAGGAGGCAGCAGGTCCGGGGGCAGCACGGGGACACTGTCCTGGTGTGGGGCCACACGGAGTACCCCCATGTCCCCCGGCCCAGCGGCATTACCAGGGTCCAACTCAGGAGGTTCTGTTTTTAGAAAAATCCATCATTCCTGTGCCACCAGGAGATGCTGCGTTTGGGGACTGTCCCATGGGCTGTGGCCAGGGTCACAAACACATGTGCGAGGCCCCACCGAGCCCTGGGGTGCCGGCAGTCGAGTGTGCCAGGGTGGATGAGAGGGATGATGGCAGCCAGCCGCTGGTGCGGGAGCATGCCAGGGCATCCTTGTGTCCCTCCAGTCCTCATTTCCAGCCCGCTCGTTGGCAGGCATGGGACACATCGGCTGGAAGAGCTGAGGGCAGTGCTTACACTGCAAATCACTAACGAGATGGGCTTTCAGATGCGTTTCTCCCTCCCTGGGCTTCCTGTCTGCAGAGCCCCTGCAGACGAGCTGCCTGTGCCCCCGTGCAGCTGCAAGCCCACGGCTCGGCCACGGCTCGAGCCCGCATGGCAGCTTGCTCTGCGCTGGGTGATGCGGTGGCTCTGATGCCCGGGCAGAGGGGCTGGGACAGGGACAGGGGCTGGGGCAGGAGCTGGGACAGGGGCTGGCACCATCACAGCCCCGCTGTGGATGACCCCATCCCTGATTCCTATGCGGGTGCTGGAGGTGTATATGTACCCCTGGGTCTGGAGGATGGAGGAGGGGACGGGACCTCTCCTTCATCCCTGGGGACCCTCTTGGCCCTCCAGGTCTGCCTCGACCCCTGGGTGCGCACATGCCTGTGCACATGGCTTCCACCCCTGTTCACTGCCACCAGCGCTGCCTGGGAGGAGCTCCTCCACAGGGACAGGCTGGGGTGCAAAACCCTGTGACCCCCAGGAAAGGGGCAGAGGGGGCTGGCGCGAGGTCGTGGTGGCTCCTCTCACGCTGGCAGCCAGGGACCAAGCCGCAGCAGCGGCAGCTGGCCAGGCACCGGCACTCCCTGTGCCTGGCAGCGCCCACTGCACTGCGGCGGTCCATGTTGCCACATGTTGTTACCTTGCCTGGGCCCAAGCGCTGCTGCCTCCATCGCCAGGGTCAGGCCACCGTGGCTCAGGGAATCCCACAGACTGTTCTTTGCCCACGAGTCCTGGGGCTGCTGCCCATCTTTGCCACCTCGCAGCTGGCAGTGATGGGCTCTGCCCGCCTCGATACCAGGGTCTGAGAGGAGAGACCCCCACCCCAACCCGCAGGCACTGGCAGCAAAGGGCACCTGTGTGGGGCAGATGGTTCTGCAACCTGTCCCAATGGTGTCACTGTCACCCCAAACATGACACCTCCCCGTGGGGCTCGCTCTGGGTGTGGGGTTGGTACCACCTTTCGCTGCCGGCCGCCCTGTGCAGGCAGCAATGCCGCTGCGCTTCCCTGGGCCTGAGCAGGCAGCGCTGCTGCCCCAGGCACACACCCGCATGGGCGCACGTTCCCATGCACACCCACGCGCACCCATGCACGCACACCCGCCTGAGTGCACGTCTGCACAGACACACATGCACGCGTGTGCACACAAACGTGTCGCCACACCCGTGCGCGTGTGCACCCCGCACATGTAGGACACGCCCCTCCCCGCGCACCCCCACGCCTGAATCTGCGCACGAGTGACTGTGCACACACACCACACGTGCACACCTGCGGGCACACACACCACATGCACACACACACGCGTGCACAGCCGTGCACATGTGCACCTACGTGTGTGCAGCCCCCACATGTGCCCCCCGCCCCGCGGTGCCCCCCCGTGCCAGCTCTCCGTGGGGCTGGGAGCGGGGCCCAGCTGAGCCGGCCCTGGCGCAGGCAGGATCAAACCCCCTGAACCAGGTCTTCCCCACCACAGCCACATGGGTCTTCCCCTGCCCACCCCGGATCCAGCCGCGTGTCCCAGCTCGCGTGGCCATGTCTGCTCCTGCCTCGGGGTCGGTCTGTCATCCCCAGCTCTGCTCCCCTTGGGCTGTCCCCAACCCCGCGGTGTGGCACCGGGTGTCCCTGGTGCTACAGGTCACCCTCGCTCCCTCCTGCTCCAGCATTTCTTAGCCCCTGCCACCCCACAGGTACCTCCATCTCCAGCCTCATCCCCCTCCCTGGGCTGCAGCCCCCCCATGTCATCCCGGGGCTGGAAACCGCTGCCAGGGTCCCAGCTGTGCTCAGCCTCGGGTTGGGGGATGACTTGTCCCTTTGGGGACAGCGTTGTCACCCTGCTACTGTTAACGTCACTCCAGGTGATATCTGGGGTGGCACGGAGGGGGTGTGGTGCCCTGTGAGGACACCGGGGACATCTGCATGGTGTGCGCAGGATACGAGGGCACATGCGTGGCAGAGGTGGGCAGGGGGTCTGCTGCACCTTCCCTGGGGACCCCTCGCAGGGATGCCAGCACCCACTCGTGAGGGCTGGGACAGCGAAGGGGACACGCCAAGAGGACCATGGGGTGGGAGCTGGTGGTGACATGCCAGTGGCTGTCCCCCAGGACAGGCAGCTTTGCTGGGGCAGACTCAGCATGCTTTATGGCTTGTGCCTGCTGGGTGGTTACGCATCCATCTAGGGGTGCAGGGGGTGTCTGCAGGGCCCCGGGGCAGGTGGGCGAGGCAGAGGGTGCTATGGCAAGGAGGGACTGGGGGGGGACACAGTGCCAGGGGGTGCATGGCCCATGGCACACTGGGCAGAGGAGGGGACTGAGAGCCCCTCAAGGCTGCCCAAGGCACTGACCCCAGCACCCAGCTTTGTGCTTTGGAGCATCAGCTGAGGGGGGGAGGCTGTCAGAGGTCTCCTCCTCCTCTCTGCAGCCTTCAGTGTTCAGCATCACCGGGAGCTGCTCCCCCACACCAGTGCCGTGGCACAGCAGCCCCAGTCTGGCCACAGAGAGGGATTCTCCGCTGGCTCATAGCTTTTGGCGCAGCTCACGTGGCAAGCCGCTGACAGTTAAGAGGAGCCAGGGGAGGCTGGGGGATGAGGTGGTGTCACCCATTGGAAATGGTCCCCTGGGGGAACAGGGGGTACCGCTGGTGTGGGGCCACGGGTTCATGTGGGAATGGTGGTTGCCTCTAAGCAGGGACCCAAGAGGTCCCTGCCTGTGCCCTGACACTTCATTTCTGCTGCCTGAGCTGGCCAAAACCCAGCCCTGCAGCCACCCAGGCCATGGAGCGCTCTCTGTGGCTGGCGGGGATGGGGATGGGGACAGGGATAGGACCAGGGCACCCACCAGGCAAGGCTGGGGTGGCCCCCGGGTGCTGAGCCGGGAGAGGAGCCGCAGGCGGGTGCAGGCAGGGCAGGCAGCAGGCAGATTCTTGGTACACGCCAGGTTTAAGCCTCAAGTGGTTTCACCCCAGAGATGCTCAGCTGCTCCTCCCTGCGCCCCTCCCCCCTGCCCCCCGAAATTGCAGCCTCTCCGTCAGCGAAGCAGCTCCAGCGGGGCACAGAGGGGGCCAGTGCAGGCACCCCGAGCCCGCGGGTGGTGAGGGGGGAGGCAGAGGGGTCTGACTGGGGGGGCTGAAGGCAGCATGGGGCAGCCCCTCCCTGGGAGCTGGGTAACCTTGTTTGGCAGGAGGGAGCGGGGTTATTTATAGCCAGAGAATGGCCGAGCCATACAAGGGCAGGAGGGACGAGGTGTCTGGCTGCCCTTCTTTGGTGAGCTGCATCCCCGAGGGGCCGCTCCCAGGTGTCCCCCGTCATCCCCCCACTGGCCCCAGGGACCCCTGGCATGGCTCAGCGCAGAAGCCCACTGGCCAGGAGCGATTCTGTGGGGAGACGGGAGCAAGCGAGGGTGTGTGTGTGGGGGGAGAGCCTGCCGGTCTGTGCTCAAGGAGGCAAGGGGGTCCCCACGCCCAGGAAGCCGGAGTCCCTGTGCTGTGGCCAGCGGTGTCCTATGGTGGCTGGTGTCCCTGGTGGGGCAGAGCACCTGCTCCCAGCCGCAGCCTGTGCAGAGCCTGTGCAGTCAGACGTGGGCAAGGGCTGGACTGAGCAGCACGCGCCTCTGCCGGATGATGCTCCCGAAGCTGTCGGGGAGGGCACTGCCAGGGCAGGACCGGCTGGGCACAGTGTCGTTGAGCCCCAGCATCTTCCCTCGGGATGGGCTGGGGCAGCTGGGGGGTCTCCTGCCTCCAGCCTGACCCGCTGCCTCCCCCCGCAGTATGGCATCGTGCTGGACGCCGGGTCCTCCCACACGGCCATGTTCATCTACAAGTGGCCTGCAGACAAGGAGAACGACACCGGGGTGGTCAGCGAGCACAGCATGTGTGATGTGGAGGGTAAGGGCTGTCCCAGAACCTGGGAGCCGGTGGCTGGCCGCAGGGTCTGTCGGGTCCCCCGTGGGTAGGTCACCGTGATGGTGAGAACACCCCTGCCAAGCCCAGCTGCCTCCCTGCGTATTCACCGGCGCAGATGAGGTGTTGTTCTAAGGGGTCCAGCTCTGTTCCCAAAACCTCCCTCATTCCCCTCAAGGCTTGAAGCTGTGCACGCTTGTGGTTTATCTTTTCCTGGCATGCATTGAACCACCAGGAAACAATCCAGCTCCCTGCCTATCCCAGCGCGGGATGGTTTTCCGCTCTCCATTTAAGCAACCTTTGCTCGCTGTCAGCCGGTGGGGGATGCCTCATGGGCAGGGAGATGTGTCTGGACTCTGGATGGCTCCATGCCCACGGAAACCTGCGGCACCTGCCTTTTGAACAGCCTGGGAAGGGCAAAGCTGCCCACTGAGCATCATCCCACCAAACATGCCCACAAGCATCCCACCGAGCACCTTCCTACCACCTACAGGGAGCAACGCTGTTTCCTCTCCGCAGGTCCCGGCATCTCCAGCTACAGCTCCAACCCTCCGGCTGCCGGGACAAGCCTGGTGCACTGCCTGAACCAGGCTCTGAGAGATGTGCCCAAGGAGAAGCACGCCGGCACCCCGCTCTACCTGGGCGCGACGGCCGGCATGCGCCTGCTCAAGTGAGTGCTTGTTCTGGCCATGCCAGCTGCCTGGTCTCAGACGCTGCGGGGGAGCCCTGCCATGTCACCCTGCCATCTCGCCAGCCGTGGCAGGGGTGGAGACGGTGAAGGACAACTATGATGTCTCCCCTTTGCCAGGCAAAGCTCCTAACCCTCCCAGCTGCCTGGCTCCATGTCCCTTGCAGAAGTGCAACTGCCTTCCAGAGCAGGGGGTGCTCTGCAGGGCACAGCCCGCATATCCCTGCCTGAAAAGAGGCCAGCATGGGGCTGGCACCGGGATAACCCACCCAGGCTTTTTGGCTAGCCAGGAAGAAAGTCCCCCTGCACCCATTGCCAGCCTGATGGGATGCAATGAGAATAATTACCTCCTGAAAGGCACACAGAGGAGGGAGTCGTGCCCTTTCTCACTCGGGAGTGAGCACACCTCCATCCTTGCTGCCTGCCACCTCCGCTGGCAGAGACAAGGGGAATTAGTTGGGGGTTTTGGGGGCATATCCCTACAGGTACCCAGGCGAGGACCCACCTGCCTCTCGCCCCATGCGCCACGGTGGGGCTGGGCCTCAGGGCTGTGTGGGCAGTGGATTCTCTGCTGGTGGCACCCTGCCACCCTGCCACCCTGTCCTCTTGCCTGCCCCGCAGCATTGCAAACCTGCAGGCTTCGGACGCCGTCCTCAGTGCCGTGGCCGCCACGCTGAAGTCGTACCCCTTTGATTTCCGGGGGGCGAAGATCCTGTCGGGGGAAGAGGAAGGGGTCTTTGGCTGGGTCACCGCAAACTACCTCCTGGAGAACTTCATCAAGGTGGGCAGGGGAACGTGGCACCTAGCTGGGACGGCTGTGGTGGCCAGGCTGTCCCACAGCTCATCACATCCTTACGCCCACTCCTGTCTTCCTTGCTCAGCGTGGCTGGCTTGGGGAATGGATACAGCCCCAGAAGAAGACCCTGGGGGCCATGGACTTTGGGGGAGCTTCCACACAGATCACATTTGAAACCAGGGACACCATTGAAGACCCCAGAAATGAGGTGATGCTGAAGCTGTATGGCCAGGCATACAAAGTGTACACCCACAGCTTCCTCTGCTACGGAAGGGACCAGGTCCTCAAGAGGCTGCTCTCAAAGCTCCTCCAGGTACCGGCATGTGCTCGATGGGGATGCCAGCTGTCATCACTCGCAGTTGCCCCCTTCCCCTGGTGTATATACAGGGGTGTCCCCCAGCCCTGGCTCTAGGAGAGCCCTGTGGGGCCATCTGCACACCTTTCCAAGCCAACTTTTGGATTTTGCCCCCTGATGCTCTCCCATGGTCTCAAGGCTTCCTCCCACCCTCTCCATAAGGTGTTGCACCCCTTGGCCAGAGCCAAGATGTCCCATGTCATCTTGAGATGCTTGTGGCAACTGCCAGCCAGCTCTGCATCCCTCTGCCCAGGCTCCTCTGCATCTCTCCGGCAGGGAAATGGAGGCAGGCAGGCAGCGGTGCTGGGGCTGCCACATGGCACTGGGCCTACGCCATGGCTCACACGTCCCACGTGTCACTTCTCTGGCAGGCTGAGCGCTACCAACCAACCATCCACTATCCCTGCTGGCCCACGGGCTACGACAAGAGCCTGTTGCTGAGCAGTGTCTACGACAGTCCTTGCACGGAGAAGGAGAGGCCCAGCCTTGCCCTCAACACCACCGTCACTGTGGTCGGCACCGGGAACGGCAGCCTCTGTGCTCTGCACGTCAGCAAGCTCTTCGACTTCACCACCTGCTCCTTCTCCCGCTGCTCCTTTGATGGCATTTTCCAGCCAGAGGTTTCAGGAAACTTCATTGTAAGTCCTGGCAGGGAGTGGGGTGATCTCCTGGCTGCTGGGTGGGCAGGTGTCCCCAGCCCCCCGGCATCGCGCGGCAGCGAAGCCAGACCCTTGGCTCTCCAAGGGCGGTTCCTTGTGCTGACAACGCCCATCAGGGTGGCTCTTCGTGGTGAGAAGGTTTTGCTGCCAGCCTGTCCCACAGCTGCCTCCTTTCCTCTGTCAGGCCTTCTCTGCCTTCTTCTACACAGTGGACTTCATCCGGACAGTGATGGGGAGACCCGTGCACTTGCCCAACGACCTGAAGGATGCTGCCAAGACCATCTGTGCCACGAGCTGGAGCGAGGTGGGCTCCTCAGGCATGGCGGGGAGGAGAGGGCTGCTTTGTGTGGGGCATCACCCAGGCTCTGAGAGCAGCCCTTGGAGGTGGCTGGGTGTCCTGGGAGGGTGGGTGACAGCTCCCACCTGGGACAAGGAGAGGCTCAGGTGGGTATGGCCAGCACCTTGGCCAGCCTGATGCAACCACCCAGAGTTTCAGGCCACAGAAACAAAGCTTGAACCCTGCTGGCTTGACCCCTTTTTTCTGTCCCTCCATGCATCCAACCCAGCTGCTCCAGAAAGCCCCTAAGCTGGAGAAGAGACTGGCGGATTACTGCGCTGTCAGCATGTTCGTTTATTTGCTGACCACCAAAGGCTACAACTTCAACAACCATTCCTTCCCCAACATTGCCTTCCAGAAGAAGGTGGGTAACACCAGAGCATGTACTCATGCCATGATGGCTGTTAGATGGAGTTAGGCCAAAAAGCCCTGCAGGAGAGATGATCCCACACCAAGAAAGAGCCGAGCAATATGAGGGAAGATCTCAGGGAACAGGGGCAGGAAGGGACTCCCTTCCTTCTGGGTGATGCGAAAAAAGAAAAAAGAGCTGAGCTGGCTGTAGGATGGTCATGGAGTCAGGTCCTCCAGTCTTTCCTTGGCCCTTGAGACACCAGCCATCTCAAACAACTCTTTGCTCAGGCTTGTTGGGAAGTTATCTCAGGGCAGGATCCCACCTTTGCCAAGTGCCCTCACCTGCACAAGCTGTGACATGGGCAGTGAGATCAGGACTGGCCAGAGCGGACAAGATCCAGCTCCCATCAGATGAGCCCGGCTCAGCACAGGATGGTCATTGCTTCATCTCTGGCCAGCTGGACCCATGGGCAAGCAAGGGCTCAGGGTGCTGTGGACTCCCCCAGATCCCTCTCCTTCACTGGGATGACACTGAGGTGGTCCCTGGAAGGTCCCTTGAGGCCCGTGGAGCTGGGTTGATCGGGGTAGTGACCATGCCATGCTCTTTCCACAGGCAGGAGAAACCTCCATTGGCTGGGCCCTGGGCTACATGTTGAACCTCACCAACATGATCCCAGCGGAGAAGCCCTCTTCCCACAAGAGCATGCTGTACAACTACTGGGTCATCCTCATCCTGCTCTTTGTGGTCACCACCCTGACGTCTCTGGGGACTGCCGTCTGCCTGCTCCGGCGCAGCAAGTCCAGCACCATCTAACAGCAGGGACAGGGTGGGCCTTGTCTGCAGGATCCAGCACCATCCTTCCTCCTGGAGTCTCCATGGCCTGAACACTTGGGATGCAGCAAGTGCTCAGAGATGTCCTCCTCCAATACATGATGCTGCCTGTCCCAGAAGGAAAGCTTTCCCTTTTTGCCCTCCCCTTGCTTTCAAGCTGCAGAAAGGTGGGGGTAGAAGAGGACCCTAACCCTGCAGGAGAATGGCCTAAAGGTTTCCCAGTGCTTCTCAGGGATGGACCCCAGAGCAGGCTTGGGATTTAGACATTCAGACCTGAGGCATCTTTGTGCCACCAGACCTGGGCTGCACTGGGCCAGTAAGTCCAGAAAACAGCAGGATTTATGCTGATGTGCATGGGGGGTGTGGGGGGGAAATATTACGCTAGTCCTTATAGCTGGCCTCTCTAGCCTGTCCCTGGAGCATCAGCCCTGCCTCCTGGGGAGCTCTGGTCACCACCCAGAGCCCAGGCTGTCATGCAGAAAACACAGGGACCTTCCTGAGGGCCTGACCTTGACCTGGACTTCCACCAGCCATGGCACAGGGGCTTTGGGTAGAGGCTTAGCAACAACCAGACATGGGGAGCAGGCAGCTTCCAGGTCCCGCTTCAGCAGCCAAACACGTTGCCTTCCCCATTCCTGTGGTTCCTAAGCCAGTCTCGCCTTTGCCACAGCCAGAGCCTCCTCCATTCCCTGGCAATGGCACACAAAGTCCCTGTGGCTCTCTGGTGAGTGGCTGTACCAGCCCAGAAGCGATGGGCTTGCTGTGGGAGTGGGATTTGAGCCCTGCATCATCCCACGCCAGGCAGCTGGGAGGATGTGTCTTCATTTCCAATTGAGCAAGAACAGAGACATGCAAACATGCAGAAGGCTTGGTTTTGTTTAGTTGGATTTTTTTATAATCAGAAATAAATCTTTGTAACCTCTCCTATGGTTCTGAGCTCGTATGCTCTACTAGCCTGGAGAATCCCCCAAGACAGGCTTGAAACCTCACTCCAGACTCAGGCCCACTTGGAGGTGGAGGAGTTTCAACCAGCCATGGTTGCGCAGTTGAAGTTTCCCAAGCGCAAGAGGTACAGTCACCCCAAAAGCGTAAGCAGGCAGCGCTCAGGCCGACTCTGCCCCGTGCATTCACTGCTGTGCTCACAGCCTCCATGCAAAGAAAACATGTGGGGAGGCTCTGGTCCGGGGGACCGGGTCTGGTAGCCAAGCAGGGCAGGAGAGCAGCCTGCAGGACTGGCAATTTGTTCGTGCAGTCGCTGGCAGCTCAGAGCCACCGTGGCACACAGCCAGCTGCACGGGGCCAGTCCCGACTCATCAACCCCAACTGGAAAGAGCCTCTTGCCCCACCGCATCCCCCTGCACGCCCCAGCAGAGGAGCGGCTCCAGCGGGAGCTGCAGTTTCTCGCTGTGCTCTTTGTTCTCACAGGCGGCAGGAGCTCTGCTCCTGGCTCCGGCTGAGCTTCCACTACGCTGTGCTTGGCTTAACCCACCCGTTCCCCACAGCCCCTTTGCTTTTGTCTGGTCTGGTGGCTGCTCCCCATCTCTCTGCACAGCTCAAGTGCAATTCCAGTCCAGATGATGTTCTGAGCCCCCAAACCCAGTTTCCTCCCCAGGCCTCTCATCTCCCCAGCACAGGGACTCCCTCCCGTGGCAAGGCTCCGGGACGGTCTCCAGCTCTCACGCAGAAGGAGGCGTTTCTGGTCTCTGAAGCCGAAATGCTGCTGCTCTGCTCCAAGAAACCAGCTAGCTTCCAGAACCCAGGCTGGGTTTCCCCTTCTAAGAAATTCAGCTGCCACTGAATCAGAGCTGGACATCCACCAAGTGCAGCCGGTTTGCCCTAATCATGATCTGGAGTCGGCCATTAGGAAAAAATGAAGTAAAAGAGGCCTTTTAATCTTCACATGTGCCCCTCTGGATGTGTGGGATTTGAGACAGTACCATTCCCTTGCCGTCTGGTTACAGACCCAGATGGAGAGTCTGGGACTGGGCGGGTGACATGCCCCGAGAGCAAGATTGGCACTGCACAGAGGGGCTCTGGGCACACGTGCACCCCTTTTGGGGGGCAGAGAGGACATCCCCAGAGGCCGTGCAGCTGCAGGGCTCAGCTCAGACCCATTCTGGCAGGTGAGAAAAGCCTTGCTGATACATGGGCAGGGACACTGTGACCGGTTAGGTGCAAGAAAGAGAGCACACAGCAACAGCTCTGCCCTCTCACAGCTTAGCCCAGACCCGTCCATGCCTGCAGTCACTTCACACGCAGTCAGATTGCGGGTGCCATGGCCTCAGAAGGACGAGAGCGCTCTGCTCCAACGTTTACTGCAGAAATTGGCTCAGGGTGATATTTACCACCTGCACCCCAGCTCTTCCTGCCCCACCACCAGCCTTCGCTTTGTCCACAACGAGCGCTTTCAGCTCGTGACTTTTATTGTGCCCCCCATGTGCGATATTTAGAGGCCACCTGGGAGGCAGCAATCCCTACGGTGCCTCCACCATGCTCCCACAGCAGGATTGACTCATCTGAGCTCCCAGGCAGCGCTGCAGAGCCCACCAGGCTCACCGGCAGCGCAGGCAGCCTGGGCAGGAGGGAAGGGGCGAAGCAGGACACGGGCATGGTGCGCTGTGCTCTGCTAGCTATTCCACAATGTCCCCGTACTTGTTCCTCCTCACCGGCGGTGCCACACTCTCTCCATCTTCTGGGCTGGGCAGATCCTCTGCAACAGAAAGAACAAGCTCCCTGGACCCCTGACTATCCCGGCATGTTTGCCAGGGGCGTGCAGAGAACCACAGAGCCCTGGTGAAGTGTTGAAAGCCTCTTCAGCTAGACCCAGCTTTGGGAGCTCATGGTACCAGTGGCGGTACCCACTCCAGCTCTGCCCACTGGATGGAGCAGCTGGGGTGTGAAGGGGTTTACTGCCTCCCCCTATCCCCTACCCTCTTCTTCCTCTTCCAGCAAACAAGCCCTTCACGCTGGCTCTTATGAATCCACAAAGCAGGCAGGGCAGCAGGCAGAAGTGAGCACTCAAACCCAATGCCACCATCCCTGCGCAGGTACCTACAGCGCCGGTGGTGGGCACAGAGCACAGAGGGACATGGGAGCCATGAGATCAGGCAGGGAGCTCCGGCCACCCTGGTACTGCTGCCACCTCAGCCCCTCTGGGGTGCCAGTATGGGACTTATATGGGGATTTTGGCAATGATGCAAAGAGTCACCAGCTTAATTATGAGGCAGAAACGGCAAACTGTTGCAGCAGGAAGAACCAGGCATGACAAGCCCAGGGAAAGCAGCAGGGAGAGATGTGAACGTACCTGCAGGCTGAGACACCCTACCAGCCATGGCAAGCTCCTGTGGGGACTTGCCCGTCTCCAGGTAAATCCAGAACTCGGAGCATTTCTGAGTCTCAGCTCTGGTTACCACGTAGCTGGCGAGGGACCCTGCGGCTAAAGAGACCAAGATGCTCCCAAGAGCGCCGGCAGCAATTTAGCCGGCATTTGCTAAGGGCGATGGTGGGGAAAGCCCCTGCCAGCTCCTGAGCTGCTGCAGCAGCCTGCGAGCTGTCCCTGAGCCCCTAAGGGCCGTGGGGAGCAGGGATGCAACGGGAGCCAGGGGAGAAACCCCCCCAGGACAAGGACAAACAGCCCTTCTGCCTGCAACTCGTCCTGCCCTGCCCGGAGTGGGATGGAGCGGGATGTCTGGGCAGGGGCAGAGGCAGGGCCCCTCGCTCACCCCCGGCCATCAGCAGGCTCCACTGCAGGCTGTACGGCAGCTTCTTGTTCACCAGCTTCTGCACGGCAAAGGCGGCTCCGCTGCCTGCCCAAACCCCGGCACCGGGGGCTGTTACTGGCACGGCCCCCGCCCGCGCCGCCGCCCCCGGGCTGCCCGCGGGGAGCGGCCGTGGGGACCCGGGGGACGCCGCGGGGAGCCGGACCAGGCCCTACCTGCCAGGAAGGCGCCGATGCCCTTCATGAAGGCGTGGGACTGGCAGGCCGCGTACTGCTGCAGCGCCTGCGGGGACACGCTCAGCGCGGGGCACCGGTCCCCGGTCCCCCCAGACCCGGTCCTCCCGGCCTCAGCCGCCGATCCCCCTGGCACCGGTCCCGGTACCCCCAGCCCCAGTCCCAGCCCCTGATCTCCCCAGCCCCC
>VWZL01002503.1:89378-101832 GCA_013396915.1 Stercorarius parasiticus
GGGGCCGGGGCCGGGGCCGGGCTGGGGCCGAGCGGCCCCGGCACAGCCTGAGCCGCTGCCTCCTACAGTGTGACCGACGCGCTGGAGGTCTGGGCCGGGGAGCTCGGCGCCCGCCCGCCGCTGGACTGCGTACGTACCGGGGCCGGGGCCGGGGCCGGGGCCGGCCAGGCCAGGTCAGGCCGTTTCGGGACATGCCCCTTCTCCTCCTCAGCGGTGCCCGCCGGAGGAGCACGGCACGAAGCTGAGGTGAGTGCCGCGGCTGCCGGGAGCCGGCCCTCGGCCTCGGGCCCCCGGTCACCCTCGCCTCGTCCGCGCAGGGAGGCGCTGGGCCGCGGGGCCGCCGCGCTGAGCCTGGGCGAGGGGAAGGCCACGCTGCAGCTGCGGGAGGAGGCCTGGTGCTCGGCCCTGGAGCTCTTCAAGCTGCCCGTCGCCGAGGCGAGGAGCCAGGTCCAGGCGCTGGTGTTCGGTATGGCAGGGCGTGTTGAGAGCCTGGAGAGACGCCTGGAAGGTCGGTGGGGGGCTTTGGGAGGGGGTAACGGCAGGGGGAAGGCGGGCAGCTCCCTGCCACCTTGGCAGTGTCACCCCCCACACATGCACCCAAAGGTGCCCTGAATGATCTGGCTCAGCCAGCAAAGGAGGAGGCTGTGCCTCCCTGGACTTGTCCTAGTGGCTTCTCCCCCCTGGCCCAGCAGGCCTCCAGGGCTGGGCAGCAGTGGTGCGGCTGCCTTTTTCTTATTTGGGATGGCCATTTCCCAGAGCTGCCCGGCGTCTGCACCTGACTGCCATGGGCAGAAGAGATCCTGCAGGGAACCAGAGGACACAGTATTGTGTCTCTGCCCAGAAACACAACCTTGTCCCCATGGCCAGCCACACCATCACTTCTGCGTGTGGGAGTCTTACAGAGGTCTCTCTGAGACATTCAAGGCCAGGTTTGATGAGGCTCTGAGCAACCTGATCTAGTTGAAGAAGTCCCTGCTTACTGCAGGGGGGTTGGACTAGATGGCCTTTAGAGGTCCCTTCCAACCCAACAGATTCTATGATTTTAGGGGCCTAGGAAGATGCTGGTGCAGCGGCAGCTGGGGTGGGAGTACTGGGAGGAGAATGTGGCTCATTTAGGCTGTGGAGGGGAGGGAGCTTGCTGGGGAGGCCAGAGGCGCTGCATGCCACACTGGGGTGCATAGTCACAAGCTCTGGCTCTTGTTTCTGCAGCAGTGGAGACGCTGGCGTCTTCCTATAGCCCTGAGAAGAACACTGCCCGGAGCCAGCAGCTCTTCCTGCCAGGTAAGCAATTGCCAGGGTGCAGCCTCCCCTGATCCTGCTGCTTGTTTGCCTTCTCTTCCCTAGGAGGCTGCTGGTCCTGTGTCCATGTGCTCTCCAGGACACTCGGAGTCTCCTTGGCTGTGGCTGCTGTCAGCCACCCCACTATTCCGGTGCCCTTCCTGGCACAGAAGGGACCAGGGCTTTTGGGGTGTCTGGGATGCGCTGTGCTCAGGTGGGATGCTGGGCATTGCCAGGCAGGTTGCTCACTAGCCTCCAGGAGACGGTCAGGCTTCGCTGCTCTTCCAGACTGGGGGCCATGGCAGGTCCATGGCTCCCTGCTCCTTTGGGAGAGGAGACAGGGCTTGGCCCTTCCTCACCCGCCAGAGATGCTGGGCCAGCCTGGCTGGGCTGCTGGAGGCTGACCCCAGGCGTGGAGGGGTTTGCAGGGCTGCCAAAGCAACTGGCTGACCTTTTGTAATCCCCATCCTGCCTGACCCTGACCGAGGCAGACCCCAGCCCCAGGAAGAACAGGGGTGCTGGCTCAGCTTTGCCGGCCAAGAGGAAGATCCCGGGAGAGTCTCTCATTAACCCTGGCTTCAAAAGGCAAGTGCTGCTCCCAGGCTCAGTGCTGGGGCTGGGCTGCGCTGAGATCCAGTGGACTCTGCTCTGTAGCTGCATGGGAGCAGCGTGTGGGGCTTTGGGCTGTGATGCTCCCTCCATCTCCTTCTAGCAAGAAGGCACCATCTGGAGTGGCCTTCGAGGACTCCTGACCTGTGCTGTCCCGTCCCCTGATGACAGCCTGACCGGAGCCTTGTCAGCCACATGTGTGGAGGAGGTTTCACTGCACCCTGGGCCTTCTGAGCCCCTTGCGCCCACGGGGGCGGATGGGACAAGCAGGACCCAGAGGGCTGGAGCCAGCACCTGGCAGGCCTCAGCGGGCAGCAGATCCTCAGCTGGTGCGGTGGCTGGGCCTTTGAGGGGGGCAGGGGTGACAGAAGTGGTGGCTTTTTTTCCCTGCATCTCTTCCCTGCTCACGGGGGCCACCTCTTTATCTCACTTGCTGTGAATTGGTGGGGTTTTATTTAAGAATTTTGTATCACTATGTAACAAAAATGTTGCCTGTGCTTAACTTGTTGCCAATAAAGATGTTTTTAGCCAGTCGGTCTGTGGGGTCTGGGACAGCGCAGATGTGTCGGTCCATTGTGCCCTTCTCTTGCTCAGGAACCCTGTGGCTAATTTCAGGTGAACCTGGAGGGGCAGGAGCTCACAGGAGTTCTCTTTCTTGCCGCCTTTGTGCCAGGGAGCTGGTGGGTGAGTGGTTAAAACCTCCCCAGCCCTCTGGAGAGCTGGGAGAATGGGCCGGATCCTTGCTAGGCGCTGGGAGAGGACTGTGAGGCTGGTGTGTAGTCCGGTGAGGGAGGAGGGCTGCTGGGGCTGGTCACTCCAGACTCAGGCTTGTCTTGCTTGCAAAGCTTTTATTGCTTTCTGTGAGCTCTGATACATGGCTTGGACTTGCCCCGCTTCACCCCCATCCCTCTCCCAAATCTGCTCCTGAGAGCTTCCTACCGGTGGGTTTGGGGTGGGGGTGGTGCCATCCACCCCCATCACCCAGGGTTCTGGGGGCCAGGCTGTCTCCACCACCCGTGTCACCCCCCCAGCTCCATTCCCAGGGCTCTGTGGGGCTGTGCTGGTTCCCCTCACTGGTGCAGCTCCTTGGGGGCATCCCGCAGTGCCTGGCACAGCCCTGCCTCGGGTCACTCACCTGGCAGGTTGGCATGGTGTGCAGCGATGCCCACTGCAGTGCACTGCCCTCTCTGTGCCCTGCAGCCCGCTGCTCTGGGCAGCTTTTCCTCCCCAGCTCCTGCCCTTGCCCTCAGCATCACGCACCATTGGCACAGAGGGTGCCCTTGCATCCATCCTGATGCTTGAGGGACCGCAGGGCAGGTTGAAGGGGTCTTGGCCAGGCAGGGAGGGTGGCACAACAGGTAAGAACATGTTTACGAGCTCAACGCGACGCAGATTGGTGCCGGCACCTCGGGCAGGAGTGCCAGCTGGGGGAATTTGGGTGCCAGGGGCACAGCTCATAGTCTCTGCTCTCCCAAGTGCATGCAGGCAGGACTGTGGTGGTCACAGCAGGACTGGGGTGGGCGCTGGCCTGCTTCCCGACGCTGGCCCTGTGCCCACCTGGGTGTGTGCCCGGCTCACTGCGGCGACCGGACCACAGAGCGATAGGCTTGTATGATCTCTTCGCTGTTGGGGCAGGTGTATTTGAACTCCTTGGTTTCGTTGGCACTGTTGAGGTAGCGCCACACACCCCGCAGGTCCTTGGGGATCCCGAAGCGGCGGTAATGCTGGCACACGACCTTCAGGCAGAAACAGGGTGAGCCCTTGCCCAGCCCTGTGTGCCTGTGGTGTGCCTAGGAGAGCCCCGCGGCCGGGCGGTGGTATTCATGGGCAGGAGCCAGCCATGAAGGGTGGCAGGGAGCAGGGGACATCCCTGGCACTGCATGAGATGAGGGCTGGCACCCGGCAGCAGATGCGGAGGGGAGTGAGATCTGTGGGAAGGCACCAAGCTGGGCAGGGGGCATGGGGAGGTGGGCATCGAGGTGATAGAGGGGTTGGCAAAGGAGCGGGGGGTTGCTGCAGTCACCCAGGGGCAGATGAGAGCATGGGGCCAGCAGCATTGGGAAGCCAGGGCAAGGGGAAGGACAGGCACTGGGATGCCCCCACTCACCTGAACGATGTTGAGCTTGGGCAGCAGGTTGCAGTCGGCTAACGTGAGCTGGTCCCCGTCGAGGAAGCGGCGCTGGGAAGCCCGAAGGTGGGGGTCATGGGCCAGCTCATACTCCAGCGGGGCACTCAGGTACTCATCCAGCTTCAGCAGGGCCCGCAGCAGGCTCCGCTGCAGCGCTGCGGGAGGGGGGCAGCGCCACTGGGTCAGGGCACGGCCCCACTGCGGGCATGGGGCCCTGCAGCTCTGCCATGGCCTCCTGCCAGCCTGTCCCCATGCCCAGGCAGCGCCTGCCCACGCTCCCCCCGCCTTGCCCAGGCTGGCACCTGCCCCGGCCCTCCCAAGGGAGCCCTGGCGCTGCCACGCTGGACTGCTCAAGGACCTTCAGTGCCTGCAGAGACCCAGCTGTGGCCTGGGGCAAGGGAGGGCTGGAAAGGCTCAGGGTGACCTGGCCTGGCTTCGGGGTGGTGACACCTAAGGGGTTGCATGGGGTGCCTTCCCCCTGCCCCCAGCTCCTCACCGTCATCCTGGGCAGGCACCGGGTTCTTGATGAAAGTGGAGAACTTGTGGAAGATGTCGTTCCCAGCCAGGCTTGACTCCCTGTACCGTGGGACTAGGCTGGGGAACCTGAAGGGACATGGGCATGGCTGAGGAACGAGGCAGGCACTGGCGGGCTCATGTGCTGCCTGCCCACCCCCACCTCCCTGCCTGTCCTGCCCCTCTTTTGCCCCTTGCCCCCTCTCGGGGCAGTGCCAGCCACTGACATGGGGGGGCCCAGCTTGTCCTCCAGGAAGTCCTCGATGGTGACAGTGTCGGTCTTGGGCTCATCATTGTAGAGCAAAACAGGCAGCTGGGCACCTGGCGCGAAGCCCTTCAGCACGTCCAGTGCCCTGCAGGAGACGGGGACAGACGCTGATGGCCGGCAGTGCCCAGGGCTCTGCCTGGCACCGTGTGTGTGTGTGTGTGTGTACGAGGTGGTACCCCCCCCCACCCCACCCAAGGCTGCTCCTGTCTCAGTGTGTGCCTGTGGCAGGTCTGCCCTGGAAAATGCCCACCGACCTCCCTCAGGCAGCGGCGGGCAGCTGGGGCAGTACAACAGGCTCTGTGCATCCCACAGTGCCCACCCTTCACATCCCCTTCCCAAGGCTTTGGGGGGCCCACCCTCCATCAGTGTGCCAGGGCAAGGCCGTCCCCCTCTGCCTGTTGCCCTGGCCCCAGGGCTGGTAGCCCCTTGGGTGGCGGGACGATGACCACTCACCTCTTCACATCCACAGTGGTGAGAGTGAAGGGCACCCCTTTGAGCAGCAGCACCATGAAGAGCCGCTGGCAGAAGGGGCAGTGGCCCACGCTCTCCCCATCCTCGCTTGCCTGCGGGCAGAGAGGGAGAGCTCAGCTGCCCCTTTGCCCCACCATGGCCACAGAGGGGGCAGCGCTGGCCAGGCACCCCCCAGTGGGTGCAGGGTGAGGGTGGCAGGGCACACGTCACCCCTCCCTGGCCAAGCCTGGGCTGGCCGCAGGCTGGCGAACAGCGCTGGTGATCCATGGCACCTGCTGTGCCGGGCAGGGTGCTGGCCCCCGCCTACTCCTGGGGCCTCCGTGCTCCAGCCCAGCAGCCTGCGTGGCACAGTGGGTGCTGGCCATGGCACCCCTGGGGGACTGCGGAGCCCCAGACTGCCCCAGCCCTGCAGCGCTGAGGGGGCTGGGGCTTAGGGGCAGCAATGGCAGTGGCACCAGGGGCAGCATGGCACTGGGCACCAGGGATGGCTGCGGCAGGGACAGCCCAGCGCGGCAAGGACTGTGCTGGTGGAAGGTGGTGGCAATGTTGGTGGCTCTGTCACCCCCAGGCGTGATCCCAGGCAGGCCCTGTCCTGCCCTGTGCAGCCGGACAAACTGCCCTGGCCGGGCGGTGCCTGGGAAAGGCCCGGCGGATGCTGCAGTGGCCAGGCTGCTGGGCAGGGGGTCCTGGCTGGGGGGGGCGCACCCCACGCTGAGCACCCACAGCCCCTCCATGCCACGGGACAGGCAGCAGCGCACTGTGCCCTGCAGAAGAGCCCCGAGCTGCCCAGCGCCTGCCCTCTGCCTGCCCAGGGCCCCGCAGCTGGGCACTGTGGTGGGCAGGGGCTACCCCAGCCCAGCAATGGCGGGGTGGCAGACAGAGGTTCGCCCCGGCCTGGGGCACCCCTGGCCCCCATCACCCCCCTCACCTTGACGAAGAGCTGGATTTGGGGTTTCTCGGCCATGCTGGGTGGCGGCTGCTGGCGGAGTGGTGGCTGTGGCGCAGGTGCTGGTGCCGGAGCCGCGGCCCCTCCCAGCCCACATTCCTCCCCGGGGTGCACCCGCTCCCACCCACGCCTGGCCCCACGGCGCGGCTGGGGACGCCCTGCCGTGGGGCCCCGGCCACCGCTGCTGCTGCCAGTCCGGGTCCAGCAAGGGCGGCCCGCAGCAGCACCACCTCCTGCCTGCACCCTGCGGGGCCTCACGCCCCGAGCCAGTCCCACCACCCACCCTGGCAGATGCCAAGCGCTGGGTATGTTGTGCCCAGCTCCCTTTGCCCATGCACCCCCACCCCGGGGCACTGTGACCCTCCACCCCCCAGCCCTTGCCCAGCCCAGTCCCTCCCAGAGCACCCAGTCCTGGTGCTCCTGCCCACCAGCAAGCACGCAGCCTCGCTGGCTCCAGTTATTTTTTATTTAAAACGATCATTATTTTCACATTTCGTCTTTTTTTGTTTCTTTTGCTAGCAATGTACAGGCTCCTCCAAGGCGTCCCCACCCCTCGGGGTGCCCTGTGCCCAAGGCTGTGTGTGGCATCGGCGCTGTGCCCGTGGCTGGTGGCCAAGGACGTGCAGAGGGAGGTGAGGCGAGAAGCAGGGCCCAACGAAGCGAATAGTGTTAAGGCAGCGGCCACCCCTGCCCCAGGGTGATGCCCTCCTGCTCCCACCTCGCTGCCACCCTCGGGGTGCCCCCAGTGGAGTCTGTGCCTGGGCAGCCCCGAGCCCAGGGCAGGGAGGCCACCATGGCCACCCAGGCTGTGCAAGCACACCGTGCTGGGGGCACGCAAGCATCTCCATTGACCATTGAAAGCCACAGGGCATGGCAGCAGGTGGGGACAGCTCTGCGGATGGGAGGCTGGGGGCTCTGTGCCTGGGGTGCGGGTGCCCCCCCAGAGCCCAGGGCAGTGGGATGAGCGCGGGGTGAGGATGAAGCCCTGGCCGGAGCACAGAGCATTGCACCGTGCCCACACCGGGGTGCACCGAGGGTGCCACCACCAGGGTCACAACTGAGAACCTAAAGGTGACACTGTCCCCTCCCTGGTGGCAAACAGCTAACCCTGAGCTGGCTCGTCCCCCAGCACCCACCTGGGAAGGCAGAGCGTGCCCAGTAAGGGAGCAGGGGGGCACCCCAGGTAGTGGCTGCCCACCCACGTCATCCACCCCAGGACCAGCCAGTTTCCAGTATGCCGTTAAAAAAAATATGGTCTGAAAAATCTGAAAATAGAGCTTATCTCCCCCCAATTTTTCCCCTATTGAAAATACCATATATTGTATCACAATCTATAGCAGGTGGCATACTGGACTGGCGAGACCAGGGGGCACAGGGACGGTGGAGCGTCAGCTGCCATCTGGGACTGTCCCTGCTCCTGTGCCCTCGAGTGGGGCCAGGGCTGGCCCAAATCTGCCTCCTTCTGCACTGTGCTGCCCCGTGGCAGCGAGCCGGGGTGCCTGGTGCTGGCCACTTGCCAGTGGGCAGGAGCCAGCCCGGGGCCTCCAGCCGAGCCTGTGCTATGGCGGCAGAAAGGGCAGCAGGGACAGACTGGGGCAGCCCAGCCCTGGTCACTCCTGGGAAGGACGGGGGGGCTGTGCATGTCCACCTCAGGGGGCTGCAAAAGCTTGGGACACCCACAGGGTGGCTGATCAGGGTCAGCGTCACGGGCCCTGCTGTCACTTGTCACCCTCCTCTGGGCACAGCTGCGGGCTGGGGGGTGTGGCTGGGCTGCAGGTGCCAGGCATAGCCCCCGTGGGTGACAAGGTGGCAGGACCCTCTGCAGAAAGGAGGGGCACTGCTGGCCGAAGGGGTGCCCACTGCCAGCTCTGGTGACATTGTCAGCCCTAGTGACACTGCCAGCCCCACTGCCGCGGTCCATCCTGCCCTCTCCACCACCCCGGGCACCACTGACAGGTTGTGCCAGTGCCCAGCTGGGCTGCCTTGTCCTCGTACCTCAAGGCCACCACTCTCCCAGCTTCAAAAGCCATCCTGAGCCTCTCCCAGTACCACCAGTGACCAACAATAAGAAACCAGTGCAGGTGGCTCCTATGCAGGACCAGATGCTGAGCAACGGAGTGCCAGGGCAAGGGGGGAAAGCAGGGGGACACAGCAGAAAGGTGGCACAGCCGCAGCGCTGCCCAGCGGTGGGGGAAGGGGGCAGTGATGGCAGGCAGGAGGCAGGGTGAGGGGCTCTGGGAGGAGGGACGTGGTTGGGGGCAGAGGGGAGAAACAGCTGGTGCCAGCATGTGAAATACCCTGTGAAATACCCCTCCGCCCCACCACGTGCCCCTCTGCAGGGGCATGTCTGCCCGGTCCCAGGGATGGTGGAGAGTGCCCAGTGTGGCAGGGCTGGGGAGGCCGCCCCCTCGGCTGGCAGCAGTGGGGCAGGCAGGATGCACCAGCGGGCCCCATCTTGGGCAGGCTGGAGGTGGCCGGTGACATCCTGTCGCCGACAGAAATCAATCATGGGTGAAGCACCAGAGCTCCTGCCCCCATGGTGCTGGCCCCCGAGCCCCCCACAGTGCCAGGGACAAGCGCCAAGCCAGGGGTACGGGAACAAGGTGAAAGCAGCCATCCTTCCTCTGTCCCTGCCAGGGCCAGGCCTGGGGGGTGCCGGTGCCCGGGGAGGGGGGGTGTCCCCACGGCCAAGGGTTCCCCGGGTGGGTGCAGCATGGGTGTCCAACCAAAGGCACCACTCACAGGCCTCATCCCCACCACACAGTGTGTGGGGGCAGTGGCACTGGCACCAAGCCGTGTCCTTCTCTTTGCAGTCTCTGTCCATTGGCACGTGCTGGCTGGACAAGCCGGCCCAGGATGGTGGCCCCCAGTACCACGCAGTGACACTGTCCCAGAGCTGAAGGCCATCCAGCAGGCAGTGCCTCGCGGGGTCTGTCCAGGCCAGCGCTGCCCCTGCCCTGTCCTCCCTGGCACGTGCCTCCAGACGTGGCAGCTCCGCTCGACGGGGCGAAGGGAGGGGAGAGGCCAAAAGGGTTCGGTGGCTTCACAGCCGGGGACGGTGACTGCCCCCGGGGTCTCAGCACAGCGTGTCCGTGTTGAAGGAGAGCTGAGCCTGCGGGCAGAGATGGGCAGGGCTCAGGGGCTGGGCCGGGCAGGGGCTGTCTGCTCTGCCCAGCACACTCAGCGCTGCTGAGGCCAGGGACTGGCCTGGGGGGAGAATGGCTCCTCTCCCAGAGAGCCCTCTTGGGTCCTTCCCGGGTCCCCTCCATTGGATGAGACCCGGTGCTGCCACACCCAGCCCCAGTGCCCCGGGCAGGGATACAGCTGGGACCAGGGACATACAGATCCCGGGACAACCTCTCACCCTCTCCTCCTCGAAGCTGATGAGGCCTTCGTCATCGGTCTCCAGGTCCTCCTGCTCCTCCACCACGAGGGCTCGCAGCTCCGTGGGGGCGGTGCGGGGGCGCAGCAGGCTCAGCAGGCGCTCCAGGGGTGACTGCAGGGCGCAGCTGGGGCTGGTCTCCTGCTGCTCCAGGTTGTCACTCTGCTTCTTGGCAAAATTCACAAACACCTGGGGAGAAAGGGGGAGGAGGCTGCGAGGGACCCCTTTCTGAAAGGGGGAAGAGGGTGTTTGCTCACGAGCTAGGGGGGCTCATTGACCGAGCTTTAAACTAGGCGTGTTGGGGGAGAGGGATATTACCCAGCTTGCTCGTGACAAGCCAAGGGATGATGCTCCAAGGTCTGAGGGATGGGTCACTAGCAAAGGCCCTCAACCTGTTGCTCTGAGATGCGCTGGGTACGCTGCAGCACACTCAAAGTCTTACGGGAACGGCGCAGGGGCTCCTGAGGCAACAGGAACTGGGGAGTCACAGATAAAAAACCCCAGAGGAAGATCACCTGAAGAGCAGCAGGAAGGAAATGCAGCCGCTCCAGCCAGCGTCAGCTTCATCGGGCACCCAGCTGAGGTGCCATTACACAAATGCACGCAGCATGGGGAACAAGCAAGAGGAGTTGGAGATGTGCACACGCCTCCAGGGCGATCTTACTGGCATCCCAGAGATGTGGCGGGATGGCTCTTATGATTGGAGTGTTGGAACGGAGGGATACAGAGTCTTCAGGAGGGACAGGCTGGGGAGACAAGGAGGGGGTGTTGCCCTCTACGTCAATGAACAGCTGGAGTCCATGGAGCTCCACCGGGGGATGGATGAAGACCCAACAGAGAGCTTATGGGTCAGGATCTGCTATAGGCCACCTGACCAGGACGACAGAGCGCATGAGGCCCTCCATAGACAGATAGGAACAGCATCGTGTTCCCAGACCCTGGTCCTCATGGGGGACTTCAACCACCCCGACATCTGTTGGAAGGACAACACAGCGGGGCACAAGAAATCCAGGAAGTTCTTGGAATGTGTCGATGACAACTTTCTTCTTCAAACGGTAGAGGAGCCAATAAGGAGAGGAACTACGCTGGAGCTTGTCCTTACCAACAAGGAGGGGCTGGTGGGGACTGTCAAGCTCAAGGGCAGCCTCGGCTGCAGTGATCATGAAATGGTGGAATTCAAGATCCTTCAGGCAGCAAGGAGAGCATGCAGCAAGCTCACTACCATGGACTTCGGGAGAGCAGACTTTGGCCTCTTGAGGGACCTGCTTGGCAGGGTAACATGGGAAAAAGCACTGGAGGGAAGAGGGGTCCAAGAGAGCTGGTTAGTATTCAAGGATCACCTCCTGCAAGCTCAGGAGCGGTGCATCCCAAGAAAGAAGTCAGGCAAAAATGCCAGGAGGCCTGCATGGATGAATAAGGAACTCCTGGACAAGCTCAGAAGCAAAAAGGAGGCCTCCAGACGGTGGAAGCAAGGACGGGTACACTGGGTGGAATACAGAGAAACTGTCCGAGTGGCCAGGAACCAGATTAGGCAAGCTAAAGCCCAGATAGAATTAAATCTGACCAGGTACATCAAGGATAACAAGAAAAACTTCTGTAAGTACGTCAGGGGTAAAGGCAAGACTAGGGAAGATGTGGGCCCTCTCCGGAAGGACACAGGAGACCTGGTCACCCAGGATATGGAGAAGGCTGAGGTACTGAATGACTTTTTCACCTCGGTCTTCACCACCAAGGGTTCTAACCACACCACCCAAGTTGCAGGATGCAAAGGCAGGGTCTATGAGAATGAAGAACTGCCCACTGTAGGAGAAGATCAGGTTTGGGACCATTTGAGAAACCTGAAGGTACATAAGTCCATGGGACCTGATGAAGTCCATCCACGGGTCCCGAGGGAACTGGCGGATAAAGTCACCAAGCCGCCTTCCATTATATTTGAAGAGTTGTGGCAGTCTGGCGAAGCTCTCGCTGACTGGAAAAGGGGAAACATAACCCCCATTTTCAAAAAGGGAAAAAAGGAAGACGCGGAGAACTACAGGCCAGTCAGTCTCACCTCTGTGCCTGGCAAGGTCATGGAGCAGATTCTTCTGGAATCTCTGCTAAGGCACATGGAAAATAAGGAAGTGATTGGTGATAGCCAACACGGCTTCACCAAAGGCAAGCTGTGCCTGACAAATTTGGTGGCCTTCTACAATGTTGCCACAGTGTTAGTAGATGAGGGGAGAGCAACCAACGCCATCTACCTGCACTTATGCAAAGCGTTTGACACTGTCCTGCACGACATCCTGGTCTCTAAATTTGAAAGGCATGGAATTGATGGGTGGACCACTTGGCACATAAGGAACTGGCTAGATGGCCGCACTCAAAGGGTTGCGGTCAATGGCTCAATGTCCAAGTGGAAACCAGTGATGAGTGGCGTTCCTCAGGGGTCAGTACTGGGACCGGTGCTGTTTAACATCTTCGTCGGCAACATGGACAGTGGGATCGAGGGCACCCTCAGCACATTTGCCGACGACACCAAGCTGTGTGGTGTGGTCAACACGCTGGAGGGAAGGGATGCCATCCAGAGGGACCTGGGCAGGCTTGAGGTGGGTCTCTGCGAACCTCATGAAGTTCAATCAGGCCAAGTGCAAGGTCCTGCACATGGATCATGGCAATCCCAGGCACAAATACAGGTTGGGCGGAGAATGGCTTGAGAGCAGCCCTGAGGAGAAGGACTTGGGGGTGCTGGTGGATGAGAAGCTCAACATGAGCCGGCAATGTGTGCTGGAAGCCCAGAAAGCCAACCGCATCCTGAGCTGCATCAAAAGAAGCGTGGGCAGCAGGTCAAGGGAAGGGATTCTGCCCCTCTGCTCTGCTCTG
>VWZL01002503.1:102028-134448 GCA_013396915.1 Stercorarius parasiticus
TGGTCTGGCGGGAGGTGTCCCTGCCCAGGGCAGGGGGTTGGAACTAGATGATCTTTAAGGTCCCTTCCAACCCAAACCATTCTATGATTCTATGACCCCCACAAGCACCTCCATCCCCTGGCCATCCCTCACCTGTCATCCATACCATGGGAGACAGGCCCCAGCGCATCCCACCAGGCTGTGGCTGCCACCATGCCCCCCATCTAGCTCCAGCTCCCGTCCCAAAGGTAGTTTCTGCCACGCACTTTGTCATGGCCACCCCTCCAGGCACAGCCACCCTCTCTGGGGACAAGTACCCAGCCACCCATGCCATCCCTGCTCTCACGTTGTCCAGTGTGGTCTGGCTGACGGAGTAGTCTTCAATGCCCAGCACGTCCACCACCTGCTCCATCTTGCTGAAGACCTGTGCCAGTGAGATCTGGTCTGACTTCAGCTGGTACTGGGCCTTGGTGTGGTGCCGCTCCTGCAGGGGACATGGAGATGACACCCTCCCATCACCCTGAAGGGGGTCCCACAGAGGTGTCCCTTGAGGCTGTTTGCATTCTGAGGCGGGGGCTGGCAGGGGATGCCATTATCACCGCAGGGAGCTCACCTTGAGGATGGCCTCGGGGAAGTTGCGGTTGAAGAACCTCACCACCTCCTTGACATTGAGGCTGGACTTGGTGCGCACCGTGATCATGTAGCCATCTCCGAACCTGTGAGGGGACAAAGGACCCCGTGAGGACCCGGCCCCCTGCCTGCACCTCTGTGGGGAAGGACTGACCCCAGGGAAGGGGATGATGCTCTTCAGCAGCCACTGCACCCACCCGAGCGAGCCCATCCCCTGCCCACCCTCCAAAGCAGCACCCACATGAAGTGCTGACATCTCGCTGCGGGTGCCATGCCATCACCCTGACGTGGGGGTCCGGCCCCCTCCCACCCTGCAGCACACATTGGGTGCTGGACCCCCACCAGGCTCTTACCGGTTCTTCAGGTGTTGGATGCTGCCGAGACACTTGAGCCGCCCGTTCACCATGATGGCCAGGCGGGTGCAGAGCGCCTCGCACTCCTCCATGCTGGGGAGACAGGGCAGAGTTCAGCAGGGTGGCACAGAGCGACAGTGCCAGGGGCCACAGCTGGGGCAGGCAGGGAGCCGAGCTCCCCAGGCCATCACCTGGGTGCTGTGGCCCCACCACCAGGGATGGGAGAAGGCAACAGAGGGTGTCCCGGGTTCCCTCTGCTCCCCATGCCCCTGCTGATGCCATCCTCCAGGGACCAAAGAGCCCCCTCCCACCTACACAGCACCCCACATGCCCAGAGGCATCGCGAGTGCAGCCAGAACCTCCCCCTCGGACCTGTGGGACGTGAGCACCACAGAGCGACCCGTTTTGATGACGTCCAGGATGAGGTTCCAGAGGAAGCGCCGTGCCTTGGGGTCCATCCCCGTGGTGGGCTCATCCTGCAAGACAGACAGCACCCTCAGACATGTCAGCCCCCAGGGGGACCCCACCACCCCCTTCCTACCATCCCACACCCCAGGACACTTGTGGAGGAGCCGGGGGCAGGAAGCTCCCACCCAGGGCTGTTTCTCCACCCTATCCCGGCACCTGCCCCAGGGATGCAGCAGGTGGAAGGAGGACCCCGTGGGCAGGGTGCTGGAGCCCGGGACACACCAGGAAGATGAAGGCCGGGTATCCGATGAGCGCAATGGCTGTGGACAACTTCCTCTTGTTGCCTCCGCTGTAGGTGCTGGCGGGCTTGTCGGCGTACTTGGTCAGCTCCAGCTTCTTCAGTGCCCACTTGACCACCTGCAAGGTGTGGGGGGCTACTGTCATCCTGCCAAGACCACGGGGCTGGCAGAGTTGGCAGCGGGCAAGTGGTTGGGCTCTGCGGTGTGGGCCAGCTGCCAAGGGGCCCACTAGCAATGCTCCAGTCAGGGGAGCCCCACAGCAGTCCCTGGCACGGCCATAAGCGTCAGTGGGGGCCTGTGAGCACCATGTGCCCAGTCCCAGAATCCCATGTGGGTGCGCCACTGGGGCGGCACTGCTGTGAGGGCAGTGGCACCAGCTCAGTCCCCACTGGTGTCCAGTGATACGCTGTTCCCGAGGCACAGTGCCAGCCCTCAGGTGCTGGCAATCGCCTGCCCGGAGCCCTACCCGCTCCTCGTCCTTCCAGGGGATGCCACGCAGACGGGTGTAGAGCTCCAGGTGCTCCTGGGCTGTCAGCTCATCAAAGAGCGCATCAAACTGGGGGCAGTAGCCTAAGCTCTGCTGGACCTGCAGGAGCTCCTTCAGGATGCTGTGGGAGAGGATGGAGGGGCCGTGGGGAGAAGGAAGTGCTTTTCAGGAGCACCCCATTGCTCACCCCGCTTTCACACGTCTTTATACAGGAGCATCTTCTACCAGATAACCCACAATGCGCAGCCTTGGCTAAGAGCCGATGTCACTTGTCACTCCCCAGATAATCGTCAGCCCAGCAGGACACAGGGCTGCAGAGTCCCACGGAGCCACACGGACAGACTCCCACTGCTTCATCCTGGGGGACCCCCCCACAAGCAGGCCCCTTCCCGTCCCCAGGACAGTGGGCAGTCCCCACCTCCCGCCCAGCCCGTGCTCCCCAACCTGTGCCCGTTAATGAAGGCCTCTCCACCCGTGGTGCTCTCATCCCCCGTCAGCATCTTGAAGGTGGTTGTCTTGCCCGCGCCGTTGACGCCCAGCAGCCCGAAGCACTCCCCGGGCCGCACGCCCACGCACAGCCGGTCCACAGCCAGGATGCGCCCAATCTTGCGGGACTTGTATACCTGGTGCGGCAGGGGATGGGGGCTCAGCCTGCTGCAAGGTGCCTGGACCCCAGCCCCAACCCACGTCCCTCGGATGGGGCAGCTCCAAGGCGTCTCCTTGCAGACCCTGCGCATCCCCCGCTGCCACCATCCTGCCACTGCACCTTGGTGAGGTTTTCAATCTTCAGCATGTCATTGTCGGCATCGCCGCGCAGGACACGGTGCCGCTCGTTGGCCACATCGATGTCGTCCTCGATGGGTTTGGTGGAGACGGGCAACCGCCTGCAGGAGGGCGCGTGAGGCAGGGTGGGAATACAGCACGGGAGCTGCCTGTCTGCATCCCTGCCAGGGATGGGCAGCTCCCCAGCTCATACCCACCAGAGGGGCAGCCCTGATGGCAAAGCTCTTCCCCATGGGCAGTGTCCCCTAGACTGTTCCCCGCTCCCCAGCCACACTCACTGGGGCTTCCGGAAGAAGTTGTACTGGCACATGATGGTGATGAAGAAGCCAACAAAGCCTTCAATTGTCATGGCAACAAGCCCCCGCGTCACGATGTCCCATTCGAAAGGCGATTTCATTTTATCGAACTGCCCTGAGTGGGAGGAAGAGAAGAGAGAAGCTGGGGACACCTTCCTGCGGGGACAACCTGGTTGTATGTCTTGAGCTGCCCTGTGACAATGACATCGTCCTGCTACCCTGCTGCAGCTGCCTGGGCTGGTCACTGCTGCTGGCACCAGGCCTGGTCACAACAAGGCTTTCCATTCGCAGTGTGTGTGCTGTTGAAATCATCTTGCACTTTTCAACCTCACCAAGATGTATCAATCCAACTGAGAGTGGGTATTGCATGGATTTGTCAGATCCTGCCCCAGAATTGCCCCTCGTGATGTCAGCAGCACCTCGGTTACATACAGGAGCTGCTAGAGAAGCAGAGAGCAGCAAGAGCTTTTTGAGGCCAAGCTGAAGTTGCGAGTAGCAAAAGGCTCATTTTGGCTGGGCAGCACGGCCCTGTAAGCAAGAGACCATGTCTGAAGGAAAAGAGCCCTTGCAGTCCCTATCCCCCATATCACAGCACAGCCCCACCGTGGCCCACCACAGTCCCATCATGGCTCCACCATAGCCCCCCTACAGAGAGTGGGCAACAGCAGCAGAAATGCACGATTCTGCCAGGGCTCACATCTCCTCTCCCTGTAGGGCTGCTATTTGGGATGGCCCAAGGAACCATTTTCAGCATCACCAGCACCACGTCACAGATGACCCTCAACCGTGTCTCTTCCTGCGCCCGACTAGTTCACGTCCCCTGGCTTTTTGCTCCAGGTTGCTCTGGGCCTCAGGAAGCCCCACAGGGCAGGCGGAGGGGATGTGCCAGCACCATGGTTCACCCCCAGCCCCACATGCCCTGGAGCAAGACAGGGAGGGAATGAGAGGCCATACCGATCTTGGCATAGTATTCGTTGATGTACTCGTTGTAGGCCATCTCCATCAAGCCATGGCCCAGGTTGTAGTTAGGGAATACAAGGAAGCAGCTCTTCAGGTAGCTGTTCACCACCTTCAGATCCTGTGGGGACGGGCAGAGAGGACACGACTATCAGAAACACCCCTGAGAAGCATGAGCGCATGGTAGGATCAGGATCCCCACCAAGATACAGCCTGGTTAGGTCTCATAGCTGACCCTGCTGGAGATAGGAGTTTGGAGCAGAGACCTCCTGAGGTCCCTCCCAGCCTGAAGCTGTCCCACGACCCAGTGGCAGCTTCTCCCTTCCTGGTGGCCCCAGCAGAGCTGTGAATCCCATACCTTGTCATGCTCAAAGAGCTGCAGCAGGAACGTGGCAACAGTGGCTGTGATGCCAATGAAGAGGTTGATGACGATGAGGAAGACGTAGGCGGAGCTGGGCACCTCAAACCAGAAGGAGGCAGGGTACATGATGGGGGTGATGGACCAGCTGGGAAGGCAAGTGGCAGGAGGGCACGTCAGCATGGCAGGAGAGGGATCGGGCAGCGCCAACTGTTGAGCTTTGGGATCGCCCATCTCCCAGCCCCCTCCTCCCTGGGCTCTCCCACCCCAGCCCTTGCAGCCCACCAGCTACTGGAGCTGCAGAACATCAGCCAGATGGGCAAGGGCAAGGCCAAAGGCAAGGCCAGACCCTGCTGGCATAGCCACAGTGCAGACGGGGCACTGGAGGGACCCACCAGAGCAGCCTGACCACCCCTCTGAGCAACGTACCCGTAGAGCAGGAAGAGGGAGAGGACGGCAGGGAAGTTAGTGGGAGAAGTGTATGCCGGGAGGTCAAACACAAACAGGATGATGATGCAGCAGGTGGCCGGCACCAGGTAGTTCAGCTGGAAAAGGCAGAAACTTCTGTGACCGTCCACCCACACACCCAGCCCTGGGGGCTCAGCCGGTGGGGCCGTGTGCCCTGCTCACCATGTCCCACACGTAGTTGGCCAACCAGTAGATGACAGGGTCGCAGCCGCTCACAAACTGCAGGTGTTTGGCCTTGGTGGCCTTTTCAGCGACCAGGAACACCACAAAGCTGGCTGGCACGAAGGACATGGCCACGATGATGAAGATGGCAATCACCACGTCTGTGCCTTGCAAGCTGCATGGAAAGCAAGAAGGAGAGCAGGAACCCAGTCACCCTCAGCTGCTCGGGGAAGGGCCACCCATCCTGGCACCCATGGGGCAGTTGCTGTGCACAGGGCAGGGCACAGCACAGGGACCCCCACGTCACAGCCACCCAGTCCCCCACACACAGCCTGCAGGGCAGAAGCCTCCGCTCTCCCCTGCAAATCACGGTCAGGAGCTCCCTCCTCCCTCGCACACGCCGGCCATCCTCCCTCAAACACATTCCCGGGACCTACAGGTAATCCAGGGACAGGCTGGCACTCGTCTTGTTCATGGGGTGGTTGGTGACTGTAATGCCTGCAAGAAGGCCCAAGAAGCAACACGGGAGTGTGAAAGGTGGCTCAGGACAGAAAATCTTGCCCCCATCCTGCCTGGTCCTGGCTCCGAGTGGGAGGACTGGTTTCCTCCCTGCAGCTCAGCAGGAGCTGAGCTGTCTGAAGCAATCGAGCACCTTGAAGCCAAGCCCTCCTTCACCAGCTGGCAGAGAGCATCCTCGGACATGTCACAAGCCTAGGTGCCTTCAGATAGCACTTTGGGATGTTCTGCCCCCCCTCCCCAGCCCTCAGAGAGATCTGCCTAGCCCAGATCTCATAGCCAAGGTGCATGACTTTCCCCTGCCCCAACTGGGCACTAGCCTGCTTGGTGCAAGGGGGCGCATTTCCCTTTAGAGCCTGGTTGGACCATGCCCTAAAGCTGTTCCTGACATGCTTCTGCCCTTAAACATCTCCAGATCCTCACCATAGGCAGCAGGGTTGCCTTTGCTCTTGGGCAAGTTGGCTCGCAGGATGGCGTTGTTGAGAGCGTTGAGGTAGGTGGGCATGCTGTGGTAGCCCTTGTTGTTGTAGAAGACCTGGAAGAGCAGAGAAGAGTGATAGGAGGAGGCAACAGAGCTGGGCCCACGGCAGACGTACTGGAAGGGAGGGATGGGACGGGATGGGATGGGACAGCCACAGGGCAGGCTTCCTGTGCTCATGGCAGTAGCGAGGGCAGGCCACTGCTGACCCTGCTGGGCCAGGTCCCCTGGGGTGGGAGCTGCTAAGCACCCCATGGGTTGAGAGCCCCATGGTGATGAGAGCCCCACCAGATTCCTCGGGTGAAAGCACTACTGCAGAGCTGAGGGTGAGGGGTCCCTGCCGTGCAGGCAGTGCTGCCTGCCCCCTTCTCCTGCCCACCCGTGCCATGGCTGCTGCTGCCCACCCAGCTCCCACGGGATGCAGCATGGTCCCACCTGGGCCGTTCTCCGGACAGCGATCTTGCGCACCGTGGCAGGGGCCCTGGCCCCAAAGGAGGCCGGGATGGATTTCTGGACGTTGCCAAAGGTGAGTGCCCCGTACCTGCGGGACGAGGCACTGCTGAGAAGCTGTGACCACTGTCCCCTGCCTCCAGGAGCACGGCCATGCTCGAGCATGCTCCTGGCTTCCATCAGCACTCTGGGCATGTGTCCCCAAGTCCCCGGTCCCCCACTTTGTGCGCCATGGCACAGGGCAGACCCTCCCAGCCTCCCCTCTTGCCTGTGCAGCCGGAAGCGGTCCGAGGTGTAGAGCAGATACTCGGAGACGTTGCGCCCTGTGATGTCTGCCAGGATGTCCCCTGTCACCACCTTCATTTGTGGGGGGTGGCCCCCCACACCACTGGGGCAGGAGAAACCGGTGCCCTGCATGGAGCACGTGCATCTGATGGGCTCATGGATGATGCGGGGCAGGGCAGGGGCTGAGGTCACAGTCTCTGAGGAGCAGAGAGGGCAGCTCACAGCCAGGCTCCTGCCCACCCTGTCTGCCTGGGACAATGTGGGGCGAGAGGCTGAGCCCAGGGGTCTCAGCCAGGCAGGGAGGCAGCAGAGCCCGGACTGCAAGAGGGCTTTTGTGTCCTGGTGACCAAGAGGCACCAAGAGATGGATGTGGGCAAAAACTCTGTGAGGACAGAAATGGTTCAGCGAGGGGGCATGGAGTGTGGCTGGAAAAGGCATTGGCTAGGGAGCATGGCCCATCAAGGGTGACATATGGGGGCTGGCCACAGGGCTCTCAATGGTGTCACCATCCCAGGGAGCTCCACTGGCACTGCCCGGGTTGAATGGGCAGCGGTGCTCCAGGGCCACCACCAGCGCTGAGCCAAAGTTCAGCCCAGTGATGCGATGCTCTGCTATGGCCAGGCCAAACTGATAGGCACTTCCTGGAGCTGCTTCTGCGGGGGAGATATATCATTTCCCTGCTGGAGAGCAATCCCAGGGCTGGACACGCTCAAGCACCATGCACAAGTGATACCTTTGACGGCAGAGGAGAAGGTCGTGGAGTTCCAGGCACGGAGCAGGTCCTCATCCACTGAGATGGGGTAGTCAGAGGGAGCTGGGGATGGAGGCGGCGGCACAAAGTTGGAGAGTGGCAGGCCCTGGGTGAAGGAGTCAATGCACATGGCATCGAAGTACTTGGCCGCCAGCATCTTGGACTCATTGCTGTTGAGGTTGAGGGTCTGCATGGGCTGGTCCAACGTGTTGTTGAAGGCTGTCTTGAGCACGCAGGTGGCCCCCACGCCAGAGGGCAGGTGGAAGGTGTTCACCAGCTGCTGGGGGCTGGCATCGGGAGACAGCCTGATGCTGCAGGGAGAGGAGCAGGTGAGGAGGAGCAAGGAGCCCGAGACATGGGTCTCACCACCTTGGCCATCTTCGGCTGGGACCTCCCCAAGGCCTTGGCACTTATGGCACCAATGGGCATACACAGACAAGCTACCCACCGCAGCCAGCATCAGGGCTGACACCTCTCCCAGAGACACCCTGGGGAGGATGGAGGCTGCTTTCTGCCAGGGGATGTGGCACTGGCCGGGCTCTGCTCCAAGCCTGAGCCAGCCCTGGGTCCAGCCCTGCTGTGGCCTGCCCTCCCTGCTGTCCCCCATTGCAGTCCTAGGGATGAAGACAGGGATGGGGATGGGGCATGGGTCGCTGGTCACCAGCGAGCGGCAGCTCTCACCGGTACTCACGCCGCTCCTCATTGGCATAAGGAATGAAGTTGCCCTTAGGCTGGGTGTAGTTGTGGTACTGTGATGGTGAGAGGATGAGGGGCGGCAGGTCACCTGTGGGGACAAGGACAGAACGTGTTCACACCCGCAGCACCACCGTGCACAGACAGACTGGCCAAGCCTTGTCCTTGTGCATCCCCCAGCCAGTGTCCCCACCAGTCACACTGGGGCAGGCAGAAAGGACCACCAGTAGCCCCCCATCTGCAGGTGGGTGGCTTGCACGCACCTATTTCGGGCACAGAGAGTGCCACCGTCATGGCCACACAGACGAAGAAGGCGGGCAGGAGGATCTGCGAGAAGAGGGCCTTGGTGTTGCGCTTGGCGCAGTGGAAGCGTTTGACGATCAGCCCATGGAACTGGCGCAGCTTCAGCCATGAGCCCTCCAGCTTGAAGCTCCCCTGTCCATCCAGGTCATGGTCCTCTGCCTCCACCTCCGCCTCTTGCTCTAGGAGGGGAGAAGGATGTCACCCCTCTGGTACAGCTGCTCCTGCGCCCACCTTGGGCCCCAGGGAGCTGAGCCAGGCACCAAGCCGGGCACAGCCACCCCGAGGGACAGGGCGGCACCCAACCCTGACAGCCACTGAGCCACGGCAGCACTGCGTTGTGAAGCAAGGCAGCTGGCTGGCGGGTTCCTCTTGGCCCAAAACGGGAAATTCAGACAATAGTTTTTAAAAAACAATCTATATTGGTGCTTTTTGGCAGAACCACCACATTTTCCCATCAGTTCTCCCAGCTGGTGAGGGGTCAGCGTAGTCAGAAAGGGAGGACGGGACACAGGTGGTGGGACCCAGCGAAGCAGCAGCTGCAGGGCTGGGGCTCAGGGAGCTCTGCTGCAGCACTATCTTGGCTCTGCCTCCTGCACCCCAAATCACAACGCTCAGAGCAGCCCTGGCTGGGGAGGCAGGGTGCCACATCCCTGAATTAAACACAAGAGCTGCTGCGATAACCCAGAAAAGGATTTGTGAATAAAACAGCAGCCTCCAGGCGCCTGTCTGTATCCTCCGTCCTCTGGCAATCCCAGCAGCTGGGCAGGGAGCGCCCTGAGCCCAGGTCAGGGTAATGAGGGCGAAGCCACCAGCTGGAAGACGACTCTGTGCCCAAGGGCCAAGAGGAGCCAACGCAACCGGGCACCAGCAGGAGGAGTGAGAGCGTTAGTGGGGTGGGTCTGCAGGGGTGCACTCATGGGAGCCGGGGGAGGCAAAGGGCAGAGCTGCGCCCGCGCCTGCTGTTTCTGTGTCTCAGCACGGGACCCCCCAGGTACACGCAACCAATTTGGGGGCACAAACTGGTGGAAGCATCTGTTCCCAGCCCTCCCATCCAGGCTGCAGTTCTCTGGGTGCAGCATCGGCAGACGCATCATCAGACCCGCCGTGGGGTCTCACTGCAGCAGGCACGGCCTCCCATCCCCGGCACACCCGCCTGCCCCGGCCAGGGCCAGCTCTGCCCTGTTGGGTGCAGGGACGGGCTCTGTCACTGCCCCGGCCGCCCCCCACCTCCCAGCCAAGCGCCTCCCCTGGCCCCTGCCGCTGGCCGGGCACCGGCGGCACGAACCTTGCAGACTGATGTTATCGGGGTCCTGCCGGTTATCGAACAGGGGTGCGTAATCCCCAAAGAATTCGGAATAAGCCCCACCTTCGTCGCCCCGCACGGAGCCCACCGAAGAGGCTGAGTGCAGGGATGCCTGCGACTGCGCCAGCTTGGAGCAGGTCACCAGGTTGCTGAGCTCCACCTCGGGCTTCTCCGGCATGGCCGCTTCGGCAAGGGGCTCCCCATTGGCCTCGGGCTTCGGGCCCAGCTCAGGGACAGGTGGTCGCAAGGCATCCTTCTTGGACTCCTTCATGTCTGGAAGGAGAAGGGGGGTTGCCACTGGCCATGCCACCCTTCACCTTGGTGTGGCACAGAGTGGGGACGGATCTGCTCTGCAAACCCGGAGTGGAACAGAGGCCAGCGGCCCTTGGCTGGGATGGACTCCACTGGAGATGACTCCTTCCCTTGGGAAAGGAGACTCCTGCGGCCACACACAAGGGGAGAGGAGCCACCAAGCCCACGCAAAGGCACACAGCCCCTCGCCAGTCCCAGCAGCACCCTGTGCCCCCCCGCCACCCGTACCCGCGTCACTGTTCTCCAGAGACTGGTCCTCCTCGGACACCTTCAGGAAGACTTCCTCCAGCGTGGTGTCCATCAGCCCAAAACTGGTGAGGTCCAGCTCCTCCAGGCTCTGCTCCAAGTGCTGTGGAGGCAAAGCACTGTGTGAGAAGGGCAGGAGGCGCCTGCAGCACCGTGGCCCCCCGCAACCACCTGCTGCCCACCCCACCAGCCCCTGTGGGTACCTGGAAGAGCCTCTCGAAGCAGCCCTTCTTGACAGCCTCACTGGGAAGGATGTAGGAGAGCTCAGTGTTGGTGTCCGAGATGAGAAGGCAGGAGGCCACATATTTCTTGATGAACTGGGAGACGCGGGGCTCAGAGCAGGGGCTGACGGAGGAGTGGGCCAGGGGGCTGTGTGGCTGGCCTGGCTCTGCAGCAGAGGAGCAGCACCGGTCGGTCACTTCTCACACAGCCTCCCACCAGGACCCACCAGCTGCGGAGGCTCCTCCAGCCTCCATCGCGGGGTGCTGGAGGCTTTCCAGCTGCCCTGGCTGGCCTGGGGATGGTGCTCTGCACCGTGGCTCATGCTGGATCTCAGTGGGCAGCCCACGGGCCCCCATGCACCTGGAGGCAAATGCCACCACACAGGGTCTAACCCGGGACCCAGATGGGAGAAATCAAGGCTGAGCAATGCCACCTCCCACATCCCCACCCCATCCCCCTCCGCCCTCCATGTGGCCTAAGGAGACTCGGAGTGGGAGCACTTGGGTGTTGACCTCTCATTCATTTTCTGAGCTGAAGAAGGGCTGGTCCTATTCACTCCTTGAAACACGGGGTCCCACTGCCCCCCAGACCTGTGCCATTCCTGGTGTCCGACTGCTTCTTCACCACCGTCAGCTTATAGCCATCGCCATAGGTGCTCTTGAGGAAAAGTGGAGAGCCGCAGCACTTGAGCTTGCCGTGGGAAATGATGGCAATACGGTCACCCAGTAGATCGGCCTCATCCATGTGGTGCGTGGAAAGCAGAATGGTCCTCCCTGAGAGTGGCACAGAGCCTCATCAGAGAGGCCAGGGCCACCGCAGCCAGAGGAGCAATGCTGGGCTCTGCCCACCTCCGCTCACCTGGCTTGTACTTGAGGATCAGGTCCCAGATGGCCCTGCGTGCATACGGGTCTACGCCAGCTGTGGGCTCATCCAAGATCACAGCCCGTGACCCACCCACAAACGCAATGGCCACCGACAGCTTCCTCTTCATGCCCCCTGAGAGAGTCTGCACCAGGGAGTGGCGTTTGTTGGAAAGCTCCAGGTCCTCAATCATCCTGGGGACAAGGGAGAAGCACCAGGGATGTTGTGGGGGCCACACTGGCACCCAGTGCCTATGGGGAGCATGCGATGCCTCTTCCCTGTGTGTCCCATGGCCCTCAGCCGCTGGAACAGCCCAGCTGCAGCCAGGCTACAGAAGCATCTTCTGCTGATATCACAGCCTGATACCCCAAGTTTTGGAAAACACTTAAGAGAATCGCTGTGGGGAACATCTCTGCTCCCAGATCACCCACCACAGCACAGCCAGCAAAAAAAGGACCCAATCATGCAAAAAGCACAGATGGAGCAAAAGGCACGGATGGGGCAGAAGGAGCCGGGGGATGCCTACTTGTCCATCTCCTTGCGGATCTCCTCCTCCGCCATGCTTTTGAGCTGTGAGTAGAACCAGAGGTGCTCCTCCACTGTCAGCCTGTCGAAGAGCACATTGTGCTGGGGACACATGCCCAGGTTCTTCCGGATCTCATCCATCTCCGTCCGAATATCGTGGCCATAGATGGTAGCAGAGCCCGAGGTTGGAGGGAACAAGCCGGTGAGGATGGACCTGGATGGATGGATGGAGAAAGGCAACAATGTGAGGGACCTCACATTCCTCTGTCTGGTCCCAATTCCAACCACCACCTCTAGGAGCATCTGCTGGGCCTCAGGCAGAGCAATGTCGGGGCAAGGCCATGCACCTGCTGCCTGTCCTCCTTTTGTGTCACCCCCACATCCATATTGCTGCCCTCTGGACATGGCACCAGCTGCCACATGGCCCTGCAAGGACATCACGCAGCACCCTCCCCACCCACTGCAGCTGGTCAGAAGGACACAGCCCATGTCTGCTCCAACAGGCACTCACATTGTGGTGGTTTTGCCCGCGCCGTTGTGCCCCAGGAAGGACACCACCTGGTTCTCATAGAGGTTGAGGCTCAGCTTGTTCAGCGCCAGCTTCTTGTCCGTCTTGTAGACCTTGGTGAGCTTGTCAATGCAGACGACCAAGGGGAGGTGGGTCGGCTCCTCCTCAATGCCCCGTGTCTCCTCTGCTGCGATAGTGGGATGGTGAGGAGTTGAGGGGTGGCAGGGAGGCTGGGCTTGCAGCAGGGCTCTGGGCTTGCAGCAGGGCTCCCCGGGGGATGAACCTCCCCGCCTCCATGCCATAGTGGCTGTCGGGGCTCATGGCCCCTTCCCCTCTGCTTCTCCCCACCTTCCCCACTCCCGCACCACAGGCAGCAGCTCCCAGACAGGCAGCAGCGCCTGGCCCAGGATCCTGCCCCAACAAGGGCACAGGGGACACATGGGGGTCCATGCAGGACCCTACAGGAGAGCCAGGGCCATCCCCGGGCCAAACCACACCGCCCCTGTCTGCCCTCACCCAGCCTCCGGCTCTCCATGGCGCAGGCCTGATCCTCCTCCATGATGCTGAGGCGAGTGGTGCGGGACCAGGGCCAGGTCCACTCCCAGGTCTCCACTCGCCCGTTGCCCAGCCAGTAGGACTTCTGGAAGGGGAAGTACCAGGGCCGTGGCAAGCCGAACATGCCTGCAAGCACAACCCCTGCGGAGTCAGGGCCAACCCTACGCCCATGTCCCTGCAGAAGCCAGTCGAGGGCTGGGGCAGAGCTTGGCACAGGTATGGGCACAGGCATGGGTCTGGAGGTTTCCCCAGCTCAGGGACATCACTGTGGGATGGGGGCTGCAATGCCCTGGCTGACTGGGCTAAGGGTAACGCTGCGGGGCTGTGCAAGGAAGCAAAGTCCTTTGGGCTTTGGGTTGGGCCTGGCTCACACTTCAGTTTTACCAGGAAAGCAAAAGAAGCAGGTGAGACTGCTTCCCAAGTGGGCGATAAAGGGGAACAGTGTGCAGCCATGGACACCTTGCTTCGCTACAGTTGGCCAGTGAACTAAGACATGCAACTGAAGATCTCCAAGGAACCTGCTGGTGTCACCAGTGGTTCAGGGCATGTGGGCAGGTGTCCCCAGGAGGACACAGGTAGGGGACCCTGAAGGCACATTGTGCCAAATCCCACCATGCCAGGGCTGAGCACCATCAGGGATTAGCACCATAACATCAGAGACTCCCATAAGATCAGAGGTGCCCTCATGCCCCACTGCCCACACGTACCTGGGTGCACAGCCTCAATGTACCACGTCAGCACCCCGTACACCACGGCATCCACGATCAGCATCATCATGGACAGCAGAAGGTTGAAGTCATCTCCTTCCACAGGTGACTGGCTGAAGGTGTGCCACTGGATGCCCACACCAGCCACCTCATACAGTGCAAAGTACTTGGAGCCCAGCCCGAAGGCTGTGGTAGACATGAGGGACTGCGGAGAGGCGGAGGGAAAGGGACATCAGCAGGAACCACAGGCCAGCTCTGGATGAATAGGTTGGGGCGACTTCCTACCCAGTGCTGCCCCCACCCAGCCCTGTGGAGATACTCCTTGCCCTGGGAGGTGCCAAACCTTCTGGAGATGCCTCCAAAGCCCCATGGGGAGTTGGTTCATACAGGCAGAGGTTTGCCCAGGGCTTGGTGACAGCTCGGTGGCCTGTGTACTGGACATGGGGTGTCTGGGGCAAACCTGGAGCCAAACCCTAGCAGCTGCAGCCAACTCACCGCGATGCACTTCTCAAAGGCCGTGATCTTGTCATGCGCAACCTCCTCCCGGATGGCCACATACATGTAGGGCACATAGCTGAGGAAATAGATGATGCCGCCACAGGCAGAGGCCAGCTTGGCCTTGGAGTAGAGCACCGACACCAGGAAGCTGCAAGGAGGACAGTGTCACCTTGGATCCTACCCCACCAGGGCTTTCCCCACACCATCTGATTTTGGTGGTGTAGAGGTGATAAATTGGCCCCTCAGATCAGCTGGCTGGGGGGACTTGTGCCTTTCCATCAGCCCTTGCCCACACAGCTCCAAGCACCCTTGCCTCATGGCACAAGGACCCTGGTGCTGCTCGTGCCCCCTCACCCCACAGAGTGGACCAGGCAGCTCACCAGAACATGATGGTGGCCACTGCGTAGATGGCGAGAAAGAGCCAGATGATGAGGACGTCGCTGTGCATCAGGACCTTGCCATACTTCAGGATGGCGGTGAGCGCTGTGACCGAGATGGAGAGCTGGACAAAGCCAGTGATGAACCAAGCCACCCAATGCACTGCGTTGTTCAAGCCCATCATCTTCATCACCTGCAAGGCCAACACTGCTCAGCGGGGCTGTCCCCCACCCTGCCCCATCCCTACTGCCTCACTTGCTGAGGCTAGGAGAGAAACAGGCAGCACCGAGGGGTCCCCATGGGCTGCTGGGAGTGGGCAGGCCACAGCACCCTGTGCCAGGCTGCCAACGGGCTCAGTTCCCTCTGGCACTGGGCAGGGCTCGTGTGGGGAACACTCAGAAGGACCAGCTCAGCCCAGGGATGTGGGATCTGCGCCTGTCCCAGCTCATGTGTCCCAGAGACATGGGGAAGGTGCCCAGGGAGCACCTGGGTGCACGCAGCGCAAAATTTAGAGCTCAGAGATGCCAGCTCCTCCCCAGGGATCTCTCCTACCATCCCACCTCTTTCAGGCGATGCTCCTTCTCCGTCACAATGTGCTGGATCATCATGGCCACAGAGTAGACCCAGGAGATCACCATGCACAAGGGCATCATGTGCTCGATGACGAAGAGGAAGCTGGTGGGGTAGAGGAAGAGAGGGGAGAGCTGGATGGTGGCACCACCACAGAGACCCAGGGAAGCCCTGGGGCACTATGACAACCAGCATGACGGTCCAGCAGCTCCTTAGTGCCCTGAAAGAGCTTCTCCAATGAGCCCACAGGACAATCTAGTATCCTGGCTGTCAGGTCCGGGCAGGCAGGTGGGCAGCAGCCATGGGATCAGCCCTAGTTCCCTGCCTACCCTGGTGGGGACAGAGCCCTATCCACCCTCCTGCCCTGGAAGGCTGGTGGCTCTGGGACTTCTCCAGACCACTGTGTTCCATAACCACCGACAGATCCATGTGCCATCCATTTACCACACTCCTCTTGTTCTCCCTAAGTCTTTTGGCCTCCAAGACACCCCGCAGCCATGAGTTCCTCACTTCAGCTGCAAACTGGGCACAAAATCCTTCCCCTGCTTGCCTATCCTGGTGGTCCAAGGAACAGGGCTTTACTGGTTGCTCATCACTCCCAGCATCACCAGCCTCTCTCAGGCCCCCAGAATTACTCCCTTTTCCCAGCTGAAGTGTCCTGGCCTGCAAAGGGGAAGAGGGAAGGTCCTGCCCCTGCCCATCCTGCCCACATGGGTGTTACTCACTCATCCCGGGTATAACATGGGTACGGGAACATCTGTACATAGTTGCCAGGCTCCACCACATCGTGGCCAACAAATGTGTTGATGAGGGCACGCTCCATCATGTCTAGGGAGGAGGAGGAGAGGCCAAACTGAGTGGGCAGTGCAGGCAGGGGGCAGGGATGTGGACAGCTGTGGCAGGGAGCTGGCACTCACCTTGGATCCAGACGAAGCCATAGAGAAAGTAGAAGCGGCCGCCAGTGTTGGGGCCAGGCCGCCAGTACGCCCGCCGGATCTCATTGGTCTTCTCCGTGAAGCTGGAGTTCTGCCGGATCTTGTACATGACGTGGGGGGGCAGTGAGCCATCCCTGTTGGTCTGGAAGATGACGCCTGTGGGCAGCAGGAGAGGCAGATAGCCCGCTGGCACCACAGGAGATGGCCACACTGGCCGGCCCGCAGCGACAGGCAGGGACATGGAGAGGTTCAGCATGTCCAGCCAAGGGCACCCTGAGGGCTGCCACGGATGAGGAGGGTGGGCATGGCCCTGGCAAGGGATGCGAGGGCACGTGGACAGCACGCAGCAGTGATGGGAGAGCCAGGAGAGCGGCAGGGTGCTGTGCCCAGCAGGGCTTGGCCAGGGGCAGAGGATGGGTACCACAAGATGCTCGGTCTGCTCATCCACCCAACACATGCACCAAGGGAGCCACATCCCGCGGACAGTGGCCGCAGCTCAGGGCAAAGCCGGAGAAGGACATGGCTTCAGGGACCCCTGCAAAGGGGCTGGTTCCCAGGAACATACTGGCAAAGACCGTGACGTTGTCCTGATAGGCCTGGTTCAGCGTGTAGTTGACAATGCTCTCCTCATCCGGGAAGCCTTTGAAGATGTCCACACTGACCTAGTGGGAGGGGAAGGCCAGTAAGACTCCACTACCCCCGATGGGTCTGGCACGTGGACCCTGTACACAGTGCAGCACGTGCCACCCACAGCCACCCTGCAAGCTCCTGAACCCAACAGTGGATGGGCACCTCCACTGTTGACATCTACCCAAAAGCTCCTGACACTGCAGAAGCCACTATCTCCTCCAGGGCTCCCATTCCACGGCCTTATGGTCATGGACCTGACCCTTCTTGAGCCCCACAGAGCCCAGCTGCGGGCAGTGGGTGCCACTCCAGCACCCATGTTCCCACAGGCAGGCACAACCTCACCTTGGCCATGAAGTGGACCCAGCCGCAGGCAGCATTGTCAATAGTGTCCAACTGCTGGAGCAAGACACTGGCATTGGGCAGGGAGAAGTTGCCACTGAGGAAGTTGTGGAGAACATCGCTGTCAGAGACATTCAGGATCTCTGGGTGCTTGTGGAGGTCAGTGGTGAACTGAGTCACAGAGGGAAACACAGGAGGGAGAAGTTGGGGTACGCCCTGTCTCTCAGCCCCCTGTCCCCACCATGGACACAGACAGGACCCAACGCTCCTCCTGGGGATGGAGCGACAGCATCCACCCTGCGTAGGGAACCAGCCTGGTCCTTGCAAGAGCAGGGTGGGCACCTGAGAGCTTCACATGAAGGAGCTATGAGGTGCCCGGGGGCAGGACCCCGCATTCCCACCTCCAGGGCATAAAGCCCAGGCAGGCTTAGTGCCCACCTCACTGTCCTACCTGCTGGAGCCAGCGGATGCGCCTCTGCAGCCTGCCCTCCTCCAGGTAGGCACGGATCTCGGGGGAGATGTTCAGCCATGCCTTGGCATAGTGGGTGACGTTGCCCACAAAGGCGAAGGTCTCGTTGGCCTAGGGGGGAGGAAGGTCACACTGGGGGAAGAGGTAGGGCCCCACCTGCTCCCTAGGATGGCTAGCAGCCATGGAGGTATCTGCCCACCTCCCAGCAGGCATCGCTACCCCAACAAGGGCCAGGGCAGCTGCCTGCTTCTGGCAGCGTTGGCTGGCAGCTGGCCCCTTCCTCCCCACTCAGCCCATCTAGGCAAGGAGGTCCCTGCAGAGTGGGGCTGGTAGGAGAGGAAGGACAGGGGGTCCTGGTCTCTGCACCCTCACCTTTAGGATGACTTTGTCCACTTCGGTGCCCACTGGTGCATACAGGATTTTGGGGTTGCTGGTCATCAGATGCACGAGGAGGCCCAGGTTTCGCTGCTCCTTGCTGGTGAAGCCCAGGGAGCTCATGTTGCCCTGCTTCAGCGCCTCGGGCTCAATTGTCCTGCAAAGGGGGCTCAGGCTGCCAACTCCGCTCCAGCCCCAGCACCCCTTGCTGTGGGCAGCCCCCACCCTGCCCAGGAGGAATTTCACACCAACTCCCATGCCAGCACGGTGCTGCACAGCATGGGCAGCTTCCCTGGACGTGGCACAAGGATTCGGAGCAGCATCCATCTCCCATGTACTCATCAAGGGATGACCAGGGCCCTTGGCCGCTGGCAGAGACAGAGTGGGTTCTCCCACACCCCTGTCCCGACCAGAGAGCACCTGGATCCAGCCCCTTCTGCCCCCCGGGGCTCCTACCGGTTGTTGCCGCAGAGGATGGGCTGCAGCCCAGCCCAGAGCTGCACGAATGCCGAGAACTGCCCTTGGGGGTTATCGCCGCTGGCCGGGTCCACACTAGCACCCTCCTCCTCTGCCGTGGCATTGCCAGCCGTGGCGTTGGCACCAGCCCAGCCAGTGCTGTTGGCAGTGGGTGGTGGAGCCTTGCTGGCACAGGCTCCCCTGGGCAGCAGCTTGGCCAGCGCCGAGAGGATGTCCACATCGCGGAGAACCTTCTCCATTTCCACCAGGTCCTCCAGGAGGGCACGGAGGCGGTGCTGGGCAGCCGTGCTGTTCACCTCATCCAGCTTCAGCTACAAGGACAAGCATGCAAGGAATTACCTGTGGCTGGGGCAACAGGGCCCTGCTCACCAGCGGGAGGGGACCAAGGGGGACCCCAAGCAGTGGCATGTCCACTTTCATGGTTAAAAGGTTGGAGCTGTACCCAGCTTGCTAGCTCACTGCCATGCATCCATGGCTATCAGGCAGCAGAAGTGCAGGCAAATACAGGCACGGTCTTGTTAGGGGACACGAGACGTGCCTCAGGCTGGAAGGGTGGGATGGGGAGGGGGAGCTCAGAGCCAGCCTTGAGGACACTGACAGTGCCAGGGAGAGAAGCCTGCGGGGACACACGTGGAAGATGCTGGGGACACCCAGTCCCATCCAATGGGCAGTGTCCAAGCGGGTGCCAAGGGGGGGAATCATCTGGGGTCCCACCATGGGGCTGGGCAGAGGGTGTCCATGTAGGGTGAAGGGGTGACCAGGAGGGACTGGGCCATACAACAAAGCCCTCCGCCCCCACACATTCCCCACTGAGTAGGTAAATCCTGCCCAGCACTTCTCCCTGCCCCACAGCCAGTGGGAGACCCGTCCCACAGCCCCGCTCTCACCCTGCTGACAATCTTGGCGGTGTCCAGCTGCTCCCGGAGCTCGGTGGCCAGCTGGGTGAAGCGCTCCCGGCGGGCAGCCCGGCTGCCATTGCAGGCCAGCGCCCGGTACGCCTGCAGCAGCGGCTGCTGCCCTGGGGCCACACGCAGGAGGCGGAGCAGACTCCCCGGGCTCTGCTCGCACGTCAGCTGCTCCAGCACCGGCCCGGTGAAGAGGACACCCTATGGGGCAGGGAGCCGTGGGGACACAGCCCTGGGCACAGGGGCACGGCAGCGGTGCCCGCCCTGGCAGCGCGGCTGGCCACGCACCCCGGTTCCGCCTGCGAGGAGCTCACCTCCATCTCGGTGACAAAGGCCTGGGGGCTGTCAGAGGTGGCGGGTGCCAGGGCGGTGCTGGTGAGACCCAGGGCCTGGGAGAGCAGGCGGAGCAGCGCCGGCCGGTGCAGGGCTGTTGCCGGGTCCCGCAGCGCCCTGTGGACCAGCCCTTCCCGCAGGCTTCTCCAGCCACTGGGGAGGCTCTTCTGCAAGAACACCAACTTGAGGGGGGCGGTGCAGGGGGCTCCCCAGGGTCCCCTTCCATGTGTCCCCCCCAGGCACACATGAATAGTCCCACAGGACCCACATCCACAGTCTCCGTGGGGAGGGGAAGAAATGGGGATGTGCAGATGGGGAGAGCATGGGTCCCCTGCACCCCAGCCACACATGAATAGTCCCACAGGACCCACATCCACAGTCTCCGTGGGGAGGGGAAGAAATGGGGATGTGCAGATGGGGAGAGCATGGGTCCCCTGCACCCCAGCCACAGGAGAGAACAAATCTCCCCCGCTCCCTCCACAGCCACCATCCAGGCGGTGCCATCACCCACCGCAATGGGAAACTGAGGCACAGGCACTGGTGTGCCTCAGAGCATTGGGGGAACTCGTGGCAGCACCGGGATGGGACCCAGCCATCCCTGCTGCTGCTCTGGCCACCTGACAGTATCCCATCACATCCCCTCCACCGGGATGGACACCCCCAGACTGCCCTGTGGTGGGACATGGATGGGACACCATGTCCCCCCCACACGGCACTGCTCCTCACCTCCAGCTGCGTCATCTTCTCACTGGGACCAAACCCATCCCACAGGTCTTGCTCATGGGTCTCATCGGGTACCAAAGGAAAGGAACCAAAAAACAGGCGGTATACCTGCACCGGGGATGGAAGCAGGGCTACCAAGCAGGCTGGGAGTGGAGGCACCCGTTTGCCCAGCAACACCCTGGCACAGGGTGAAGGGGTGGCAGAGCAGGACAACTCCTGGCTGGGTGCCCACTGACCTCCATCCCTGCAGGTCTGGTGGTCAGGGCTCAGTCTGGGTTGGGATGTGCCCATTCGCTAGGGTGATGGGGACCGCTGCAAAGCTGGCCCTGCAGCACTGTGCTGCCACCCACCTCCCACAGACCGTCACCCACCTCCTGCAGGCTGTCACCCACATCCCAAAGGTTGTCACCCACCCCCCAAAGGCTGTTACTCCCTTCCCATGGGTCCTCATCCACCTCCTGTGGGTCATCACCCATCTTCTGAAGGCCATCACCCACTTCCCAAAGGCTGTCACCCACCCCCCAAAGGCTGTTACTCCCTTCCCATGGGTCCTCATCCACCTCCTGTGGGTCATCACCCATCTTCTGAAGGCCATCACCCACTTCCCAAAGGCTGTCACCCACCTCCCGCAGGTCAATGCTGGAGCCCAGGAGCAGCTCGGCCGTGCTGTTGGGGAGGGACAGGTTCTGCGTCAGGAAGCGGTGCAGTTCACCCTGGTCCTTGGCCGCCCATGCCAATGTGAATCCAGATCCTGTCAAGGAGCAAGGCAGAGGGGTCAGAGCAGCCCGCCAGCGTCGGGGACATGGCACAGCCCCACGCAGGGACATATCACAGCTGGCCCTGCCAGGCACACAGCTATGCGGGACAGTGGCAGGGCACTGCCACACACCACCACACTGCTGGGTGCCTGGCAGGTGGACATCTCCAGCCCTGCCTGTGCAGGCAGCGGGGAGCAGGCAGCACACAGCCTACCCGCTCGGTTGGTGAAGTGGGTCTCCATGGAGCTGGGCTCGCTGCTGCTGAGTGCCTCCAGGCGCCGGCGCAGCGACTCCAGCTCCTCCTCCAGCCCCGGGTGCTGGGGGTCAAAGAGGCTGCTCTGCTCCACCGCTTCACTGAGGTGCTCCAGGAGCTGCGTCACCCTGCGAGAGTCCAGCACCACCACAGCTTCAGGGACAGGGACAGAGGGACGAGGACACTCTCCACAGAGCTCTGCTGGGAACGAGCCCCTCGGGTGCATGGGGCAGCACCTCTACCCCAGGAGCTGCCCTCACCTGCGCACCGAACCCACCGTGCCAGGGGCATAGAGGAGAGCCCCAGAGCCTCGAGGTGTCCCTGAGGGCCACCTCCATCCTCCTCCCAGCACCGGGCACCCGGGAGCCCACGGGGGAATGGGCTGAGATGTCCCCTGCACCCCAGGGACATGGTGCTCTGCACCCAAGCACTTTGGGGGACAGGGACTTGTGCCTTGTCCCCAGCAGGGCAGTGCCAGCATGGGAGGTGGCAGGCTGTGTGCGGGAGCGTGCAAGGTAGGACAAGGAAGCGCGCGGCGAGCACACGACTCACGTGGAATTGGAGTACTGCAGGAAGCCAAACTCGTCACGCTGGCCATCGGGGCACAGGGACTGCATGACGGGCAGGATCCCAGCCGAGGTGAGCGGGGCCGCCGTGTAGAAAGCTGGAGCCAGCAATAGAGCGCAGAAGAGGCCAGGGAAGGTGTGGACAGGGAGGGAAGAGAGGTGGGGGGAGGCAGGGGGGCACCGGAGAGACAGACACTCAGTTCAGAGAAGTGTGCACTGGGCCCTGTGAGCCCCGCAGGAGGTTGGCGGCCAAGGTCAGAAGTCTGCAGCTTTCCCACCCAGGCTGTCCCCAGCTGGTGACCCCCTGGGGCTGTGGGCAGCTGCTGCCACCCTGGCTCCTGCCATCTTGCCCCCGCCTGCTCCCCTCTGGGTGACAGTCCCTCCCAGCCCAGTACAATGACAACTTCTGTCACTTGCCCCCAGGATGGCTGCCAACCTCCCCCGGCCTCTTGGCTCCTGTTAGTAATTTCAGAGGCACCGCTGGATCTCCAGAGGAAGAGGAGAAGGAGGAAGAATACGACAGGGAAAGTAGAGTTGTCACCCGCAGCTCCCCAAACCCCTGGCCTCCCCCCTGCCCGGTTGCCCCGACGTGCGGCTGCTGGAGGTGGGTGGAAATGGAGACACAGTAGGGCGGAGATGGAAGAAATGAGGAGCAGCAAGGGGACGGCAAACCTTCCCCCCCTCCACTGGCACTGAGCCATTGTCCCTCCGGATTCTTTCCATGTCCTTCCCCAGGGCAAGGGGCCCCTGCCCAAAGGGGACCAGAGGTTGTGACTGGGCAGCGCCGGGCAGGGACCCTGCTCTCGCCACCGCAGCTGGTGGCCCCGTGGTTAGAAGCAGGTCAGTGCTGTTAGCACGGCCGTGACGGGAAGGGCTGGTGAAGATGAGCTTCTGGCAGGGACAAGGGACAGGCCAGGGCAGGAATGGGCACAGACAGGAGACAGGCCAGCAGCCTGCTGGCGTGGTGGGATGGATGGTGGTGGCCATACTTTGGTGACAAAGCCAGCGGATGGATGGCAACTTGCTGGCCTCCAGGCTCCTAGTAGTGCCATCTCCTGGCTCATCCCAGCTGCAAGGGGCCAGGAAGGGGACCCAGTGACGATGCAGCTGTGGGAGTCATCTCCAGCCCCTTGGGGACCAGCTAGGGGGGGAGCACGAGCAAGATTGGGTGACCACAGGCCACCACATGGGTACCAGCACCCAGCAGGGTCTGCTCCAGGAGGGAGGCAAGAAGAAGGGGTAGGACAAGCCTCCATCTGCAGCCCGGGGTGCTGGGGACACCACTGCCAGCAGCCCCAGAACCTGGGGAACCTGGTGGGGACACCACCAACTCAGCGGGGATGCCATCATGGACTGGCCCTGCTGGGCAGCCCCAGGGGAGAAGCAGGCAGGGGCCACACTGTGCTGCCCAAGCTCATCTTCACCAGCCACAGAGGAAGGCAACGGGGTTACAGAGGTGTGGATTAGGCCCGAGTGAGTTGATCCAAACCGGGCTCTTTCTCCCCAAAATACGTAGCCAGCACAGGCAGGGGAAGGGGGGGAGGTGCCCACCCACCCCACCAACTTACAGACTGGCGCATGCAGTAGAGGCATGGAGGACAGGCGGGCAGGGGAGATGGTGGGAAAGAAAAAGAAAATGTGAGCAAACAGAAAAAAAATCAAATCAGAAAAACAAACCAAAAAAAAAACACACAACACAGAATGCACGTCAGCGCCGAGGCAGGAACCAGGGCAGTGCCCGCCACCGCCCGCAGCCAGACCCGTGCTCGCCGCTGGGCTCTCCCTCGCCGACATGCACTGAAACACAGGCTTGGGACCATCGTTACACCGGGTCACCGCCACCGGCTCCCAGCACTTCCCCCTGGCCCCACCGCACCACCTGCACAAGGGCACCCGCCAGGGTGGGTGTCCCACGGGGCATCTTGATGCCACACGGAGCGCTGGCAAGCTGGCAGCTCGGCTCCGCCGCCTCTACTGGGGCACCGGCGCCTGCAGCCCTGGCCAGAGCTCCAGCTGCCTATCTCCAGGCACCCCAGTCCCATCAATTTGTCACATTGCCAAGGCCTCAGAGCCCCCCCGTAGACAGGTGTGGGGCTCCACATGGTGCATTTTCCCCCTCCCAGCACCACAAGGAGACGGAGAGCCCTTCCCAGAGCTGCTCCTCGGGCGCTCAGGGGGGACTGTGGCTGTCCCAGCACCACCCAGCTCCAGCTCCTCTTTCCCCGCCCAGAACATCCCTGTCGATGGCAGCCACAGGCCGGTTGGTGCTGCCACCCCCAGGGGAGCACCCCCAGGCTGGGACTGACTCTGCATCTCCAACCCCCCCATGTCTGCCCCACCAGCCCTCGGCTCCAGCCCCTGCCCAGTGCTGTCCCCCCAAGAAAGCACCTCTGGGTCCCCACCAGCTGCCACAGCCCCCCACCCACCGCCAGGCTGTCCCCAGGGTGCTAGAGCACCTCCCCAGAGCCTCAGGGTGTCCCCAGGTGTGGGTGCCCCGGACACCACCCCGCTGGCACTCACCTTCCTTCACAGGGATGGTTGGCTTCTTCTGCCGCAGCCCCAGGAGGATGAAAAAGAGCACCAGGGGGATGAAGATCTCAAAGGCCAGCACCCACTGGGGATGACACAAAACAGAGGGATTGTGATGTTTGGGGACAGGAGCCAGCTACCGAGGGCAGGACAGGGGTCCCCGGGGCGCCAGCGCAGTATGACACTGTGCCTGCGCCTTGCAGGCTGTCCAGTGGCAGTGTTACAGCTCAGCCAGAGGCACACGGGTCCCTGGGCACCCCAGGATCTCCTGCTCGCACCCTGCCTGCTCCATCCTGCTTGCGGCACCTCAGGACAAGAGAGGGTACCACCGAGGGGATGGACCCCTACTCCAGCAACATAAACAGGGTGTCAGGGCTTGAGCCCAGCCCTGATGAGCCACCGCAGCTAGGGCTGCCCAGGGGAGATGACCCCAAGTCCTTATGGCCAGCAAAGAGCTGTGGGCCCCTGTCCTGGCAGTGCCCTCACAGCTGGCAGCTGCCTGACATGACATCCCCCGCCACCTGTGCCACTGCTGGGTGCCACCAGTGGGGGCCATGCAGGGGCAGACCCCAATATTGTCAGGGCAAGGTTTGGTTTGGCTAGGCCCTGGCACTGGGTGCACCTGGGGGCAGCACGGGGGGTGCCACCACCCGCTCTGTGCCCTCCCAGAAGGCTACGGCTGCACAGGATTTCCACCAGCGGCATATGTCAATTCACAGCAAATCCCCAGGAATCCCTGACCCCAATCACACAGGCAGCCCAGGCTGGGCTCCATGCCCAGAGGCCCTGAGGATGGGCACATGGCACGCAGCCAGCACAGCCGTTGCAGGTTTGCACCAGGCCACGTCATGGCCCCATCGCCCCTGCGGCCGCGTGGAGGGGAACTACTGTAGGTGGGGAAACTGAGGCACAGGGTGAGGTGAGCCAACCTCAGCTCGCTTCAGGGCCACATCAGACCCTGGGACCTGCTGCCACTGTAGGCAGGGGATGCCTCAGCTCCACTGCCGGGAGGTGCCCACTACAGCACTGGCATCTCCAACTGCGCTCCTGCACCAGCCCAGCTATCCGCAGTGACCAGGTGCCGGAGAAGCACGCCAGCAGGGTGGGAAGAGAGGGCTTTAAAATGACAGGGGCTGCCTGGAAGGACACAGCTGGCAGCAGGTGACAGGGTCAGGCCCTCCTGTCCCTAACAGCATCACCTCCATGCTGGCCTCATCCAGGGGCTGCAAACGCTCTGCCAAAAAGTCACAGCAGCCCAACAAACGGCGGCAAGCAGAGGGACCCCCACACCCGAACCCCTACCAGCGTGTGGCTGCAGCACTCCAGTTGGCAGGGCCGTGGGACGAGCATGGCTGCACCCATTGGTGCCCCCAGTGCCACCCTCCCCAAGCCCAGAGCTGCTGATTTTGGGGAGGCAGAAACCAGAGAAAAAAGGGCTGGAGGGGATGGGGATGGCAAACACCCCAGGAGCAGTGCCAGGGGAATCCCCATCTGCCTGGCACCACCAGTCCCAGGCACGGTCCCGGGTGTCACCATCGGTGGGGTGGCAAGGGACACCCCAACCCGCTCTGCCCACCCCGTGGCTCCCACCCTGCTGCTCACACCCCCCCGCCTGTTTACCAAGTGCACAATTGGGCCTCTGTGCCTCGGCGCCTGTGGGATTGTCCCACAACACCCACGCCGGGCTGTACCAGGCTCCCTTGGGGACCATCGGGTCCTTGGTGGCAACAGGAGAGACCCACTTGTTGTTATTCATTTTTTTTAAAGTGGGTCATTGACCTTTTGCTCGTCTCCTTCCCCAGAGACATCCTCTGCCACTGACCCCTCCTGCACTGCTGCACACCCCAGTGCCAGGGCAGGCTGTCCCCCACCACCAGCACCTGGGGTGAGATGGCGATGGGCAGATGTGGTGGCAGAGCAGGGCTCACCAGCCCACACCTCTGGGACTGATCCTGCCCCTTTGGTCGCCAGGGCTGCCCCTGTGGGGCTTCCCAGGCATGGGGAGGCCAGGTCTGTCCCACACCCACAGTGGGGCAGAGGCACTGGCACGCAGCAGGGAGGAATGTCATCCTAAGGGAGCCTCAGCCCCCCTGGGGGGGCATCCAGCAAGGGCACCCAACACTGGCACAGCCTGTGGATTCCTGCCTGTGGGTGCAGGACACTGAGGGACACTGTGTGAGGGAGCAAGGGGGGAAAGGCCAGGATCCAGTTGGCTAGGAAGGAAACGATGGGACAAGGAGGGGAGAAGGGCCTGTGCCTGCCAGCAGCTGGCCATGGCCTGCACTGGCCAGCGTGGTCTGTCCTGTTCTCTCACACATCCTCTTCCTCACTCAGCGAGGGCTCTCGCACATATGCCTGGAGGGGGGCGCAGGTGCAGCACCCAGGGTGGGACACCGGTCCCAGGGCCCTTGCGCCCAGGTGACAGCATCTGGGGAGCCACGGGCAGCTCCTGGGCAGTGGCGGCGCTGGGCTGCCAGAGGGACCCACCTCACAGCACCAGTTCACCTCCGCCTGCCGGAGAGGTGAGCAGAATGAGCCCACGGGTGCTGTTCAGGTTCACATGGTCTGCCTGCCACTGCCACAGACGGTGGGGCACGCGTGAGCCCGCCAGGATCTCACGTTGAGTCCTGCCATGGGCTGGACACAGGGGCAGCGGGGTCCTGTCCCACTCCCCCAGCAAGGCAGGCAGAGCACGGCGGGCGCTGCCAGCAGGGTGCCGGCCCCAGGCAGGCAGCTCCCTGGCAGGGGGATGCTCAGCTCCCTGGAGCACCAGGCCAGCGACTCAACGCCTGCATCCACCCTCTGCCACGCTGCAGGGAGCTGCAGGAAGGACAAGTCGGGTCGGGCATCGCACAGCCCAAGCATGAGGCAGCAGTGGCAGCCAGGGACACACGACTCCCACGCTGCCAGGCCAAAAGCACTGACAAGCCCCATGGAACACAGCGAGAGCAAACAACCGGCCTGACATGGCGGCGCCACCATGCCCACATTCCAGCCAGCACCAGGGGCAGCCAGGAGATGTGCTGAAGCCAGGGTTAGCATGGTCGCAGGTGCTGGGCTGTGGACTTTGGCAGGATAACTCCAACTGGAGCCCCCAGGACATGGCAGCATTGGTGCCCCGACAGCCACGTTTGGGCACCCTCCACAGGTGCAGCCAGGCCAGGCGGAGGCAGCTGTGTCCATCGCCACCACCTAAATAAAAGTCCACGCCATCCCTCCTGCTCGTTCCCAGGAGCGCCCCAAAGCTGCAGCCACCGCCTTTGGCCAGCAGCCTGGCAGAGGGACAACCAGGGGCTGGGGGCCCTCACCCAGAGACCCCTAATCTGGCAACCCCCGCACCCCAAACCTGCCACGTCAGCTCCCCTCTCCCCATGGCCTGGCACCCATGTGGGGATTTACCGGCCCCCACGCAGGGGAAGAAGCACCAGGCACAGCCCGGGGCAAGCCCGGCCTCCCAAAACCCCCATCCTGCAGCCACCGGAGGACAGGGCAGGGTCTCCCCACGCGCCCTGGGGAGGCAGGAGCAGCTGCCCACTCCCTGCTGGCCTCTCCTGCAGGTGCCGGCACTGCCCACCGAGCCGGCAGCAGCGGGTGCCAGCCTGCAGGAACTCCAAGGGACAGGGCTCAGCTCCTGGACAATCAACACCCCAATTTTTCCAACAGCATTTTACAGCTGGCAGAAATATCTTAAAACTTTTTGATGGTTCCAGACTTTGTCATTCAATACCCACTTACTTGCCCACAGCTGGGAAGCGCAGGCGGGTGAAGCCGTTGGTTGCTGGGCAAAGACAGAGCCAGTGGGTGAGCGAGGCCCTACGGCCGGGCAGACCCCGGGGCCAAGCCGAGCCCTCACGCCAGGCCAGTCCACAGACACCCACCGAGGTCACCGCCTGCACGGGGACAGCCAAGGCCTGGCCCGAGGGCAACCAACCCTCCCAGCACTTTTGCTCAGTGCAAGTTGTGCCCCTCACCTCTTGTCCTACTGCCACCTGCCCCCAGTGAGGGCACATCCCCACCTCTCTCACCTGGCCCAGTGGCCCTGGCATGGTGGCCCAGGGACGTGCCTCAGGGAAGCTGGGGGAGGAGGAAATCCCCACTGGGGTTTGTCAACACCTCTCCCGAGCCCAGTCCTGCTGTGCTGGAGCCAGGGGCCCAGGGAGAGCCAAGCGCAGTTCTCCCCTGTGCCGGTCCCACAGTGCTGTGGCAGCTGGGCACCAGCATGCCAGGCTCGAGGGGGCCACGCAGCAGTGCTCCTAAATGGCACACAGCACTGGGACATGGCCACCCTCCCGCTGGCATAAGATGCCCAGCCTCAGCACGGGCGGGATGGCGCTGGCAGTCATAGCATGGAGAAAGGTGCCAGCCGCCCTGCAGCCTCTCCCTGTGGGCAGGGAGTGAGGCAGAGCCCTGCAGGTCTGCCAGCTTACGGCCACCCACCCTCCAAGCCACCGAGACCACCAATCACTCTGCAATAGATGCCCCCGCAGCGAGCGGGTGCTCACGGGGACAGGGATGCTGCCTGGCACTGCCACGCCAGCCTGGGTGTTTACCCCCACGCCTCCCCCACGCCAGCTGCAAACGTCAAGGGGGCAAAGAGCACCCTGATCTGGGGCAGCGCCCGCCTGATTGATTCCTGCCGCCGGTCTGGCACCAGCCCCCACGAGCAGGGCCTGGCAGCGTCCCTGCCAGCCCGGGGTGCCCTGTCCCCCAGGGACACTGCGCCCCGGTACAGGCGCTGCTGCAGCAGGGACCCACCGCCTGGGCGAGCCCCCTCCTCCCCAATACCACAAATTTTAGCCTTTCTTATATGGCAGGCAACAGAGTCCCTCACCTCTACTCCTGGTGGCCGGGGAGGAAGGGCAGAGCTGCCAGGACAACTCCTTTGTGTGGTGGGAGCTTCCCAGCTCTTGGCCAAGAAGCAGAAGGCACAAACCGTGCACAGGGTGAAGTGACCACACCACTGCCTGTCTCTCCCCTGCCCAATGTTCATCCTCCCCCCACCCCGGGGCCCATGCCATGGGAGCCCCACTGACACGCTGCAACACCAAAGCAGCACCCAGAGCCTCAACTCCTGCACGGCATTCCTCTGGAAGAGCCCCGAACCACCAACAGTTCCCCAGGGCCAAACAAAACCCAGCAGCATGTTTCCATCACTGGCGCTTCAGAGCTGTGGCCGCCCTCCTGTCCCAAACGCGTGGGCACAGATAGCCACAGGGAAGGTGGCCAAACACCCTGAACTGTGTCTGTGGTAACTTTTGAGAGAGCACCTGTTAATTTTTCATCCAATGTAGGTTTAAACCAGCTACCAAAAGTCATCGGGGATCCCGTCCCTTAAGATACACACCACTGAGCTTACCCCCGCCCCAGCAGAGCCAAGGGAACACAGACGATGGCACAGCCTGCGCTGCCTAGGGCTGCCATCAGCACGCCAGGGACCACCCACCCTCGGGCACCCACAGCCCTGGCTGCCCTCCACTGGGAGACACTGATGTTGTTCTGCTCAGACCCCACTGCGCCAGGGCTCCTGCCTGAATTTCTGCCCTGGAAAGAATAAAACCACAACTAAATCCCAGAGCAGTCCCCACAACAGCTCAGCCTGGCTGGGCACGAGATCTTGAAGAGGTGCCACAGGACAATGCCAAGCCACCACCCTTGTCAGGCTGCAGGTGCGCTCATCTGGTGACAGAGGGGGTTACAGGAGTAGGTGACATGTGGCACCATAGGTCAGGAGCACACCTCTCTCGAAGGCCATCGCCTCACGCAGCCCCCCTGTACCCACCACTGCCGCATCCTCAAGTGGACCAGCCAAGCCCTCACCAAGTGCCTGCGGACAAACTCTGTCCTGAAACCACTGCTGCACCTCTCTGCAACACCACTCCCCAAACAGCCCTGGGGCCAGGGACGATGGGCATTCAGGGGCAGCGCAGGGGACTGGCCTCAGCTCTCCTGAGTCCCAGCCCAGTGCCCTCAGGCAGACATGAGACGTTTGCTCCCCATCCCATCCCACAGCACTGGGGCCACTGCTCTGCACGCTGCTGGGAGCAAAGCACACTGTGGTGTGGCATCTACTCCAGGGCATCACCCCCCAGCACGGTACTGTGCCAGTGGGCAGCTGCTGGCAGGGCAAGGGCATGGCATACACCACATTCCCTATGAGGCTGGAAGAAGCCCAGCAACCCGCCGATTGGACCCCCAGCAGGGGAGGGGGTCTCGTGCTTACCCCCCTCCCTGCTCCAATCCCCACAGTCTCAGCCAGATCAGCCCAGTGGGATAGGGCGCTGGTTTCACTCGGTGGCCAGGGCAGAGCTGCGCAGGGGGATGCACCCACACAGAGCAGGGCACGGGCTGATGATGCTGGCACGGGGCCTGACCCTGCCCTGGCCGGCCAGCGCTGGCAGAGCTGCTCCCAGGCTGCTGGGAGAGGGCAGCACTCCCCCAGGAGCGGGCAGGATGATGTCCCCTGCGCAGAGAGACAGCACGAGGTGACTGTGGGCTTTGCACACAGCAGGAGCACAAGGAAGTAGGTGACACACACAGGGCACGCACGTCCTCAGGCCACAGCTGCCCTGGGGGCTACGCTGAATGCATCCATGAGCGCCCACAGCACCAGGGGCAACGCTCTCCCTGGCACACAGATGGTCCTCTGTATGCCCCATCCACACACGGCATCACTGGGTGGGCGAGGAGGTGCTGGTCCTTCCCATGCCACCCTGCATGCAGCAAGCAGGGCACGCCAGTGACAGTCCCCACACATGGGGGTGACCGGGCCTGGGCTCCTCATCCTCCTACAGCACACTGCACCCCCACGCTGCCCATAGGGCTGGGGTGGGTCATGCAGAAATGGGTCCCCAAAAGACATGCGCACCCGCAAGTCTGTAACCCCATCAGCCACAGTGGCCAGCTCTGGGTTAGTTGCCAAGAGCTAGTGGATGCCAGGGTGTAACTGTGCCAGCGGCTCGCCCTTGCAAGCAGGGGTCCGTGGCACACCGCCACGGGGCAGCCCCTCACTGTGACCACGCAGCTGTACTCGGGATAAGGAGCAGGGATGACTCAGCCGAAGAGCATCATCCCCCTTGCCCGTTTTGGGGGCGCCGGGGCTGCCCACGCAGCAGGCACCTGCCTGCACGGTGGCCTTAGCCCAGTCCTGCCCACAGCCGGCCCAGGCATCCCCCGGTGTGGCGGCCGCGGGGACAGCGCAGGGCCCGGTGCTGGCAAGGGAAAGCAGGCAGGATCAGGCCTGCAGGATATTTGGGAGGGGGAAGCAGAGAGAGCATCACCAGCTCAGGAGCAGCAGTTCGCTACCCTCCCCCACCCTCTAAAAATACCGGCGCCCAGCACACCCTCCCCCTGCCCGCCGGGGCGCTGCGGGACGGGGTCCCTCCGGGCGGCCCCGTGGGTCCCGCCGCCCGGCCGGCGGCAGGCAGGGCTGCCCGGCACGGGCTTACGCCGCATCCGCACCCCCGGCGCACCCTGCCACCTTTGCCACCCCCGGGAGGGGACCAGCCCCCCGGGACCCCTCCTCAGCCTCACGCCAGAGAGCGGGAGCAGGTTCGCCGCAGCCCACGGGGCAGAGGCAGCTCTGACCCACATAGGATTTGGAAACCTATTTATAGCCTGCGGATACCGAGGGCTCGGGGAAAGGGCTCCCAGGCCGGCGGGGGGCGGGCCTGGGGACAGGGCTGGCAAGTGCACGGCGCGTTTGGGCCCCGAGAACGGGTCGTGGCGGCGAGGGAGACGCTGCAGGGGGCGGAGGATTGGGTGGGCGCCTAGCCCACGGCCCCGGCCCC